>OU696698.1:55041223-55046122 GCA_916050605.2 Platycheirus albimanus | reverse complement strand
ATACACATACACATACACATACACATACACATACACATACACATACACATACACATACACATACACATACACATACACATACACATACACATACACATACACATACACATACACATACACATACACATACACATACACATACACATACACATACACATACACATACACATACACATACACATACACATACACATACACATACACATCACATCCACTACACATACACATACACATACACATACACATACACATACACATACACATACACATACACATACACATACACATACACATACACATACACATACACATACACATACACATACACATACACATACACATACACATACACATACACATACACATACACATACACATACACATACACATACACATACACATACACATACACATACACATACACATACACATACACATACACATACACATACACATACACATACACATACACATACACATACACATACACATACACATACACATACACATACACATACACATACACATACACATACACATACACATACACATACACATACACATACACATACACATACACATACACATACACATACACATACACATACACATACACATACACATACACATACACATACACATACACATACACATACACATACACATACACATACACATACACATACACATACACATACACATACACATACACATACACATACACATACACATACACATACACATACACATACACATACACATACACATACACATACACATACACATACACATACACATACACATACACATACACATACACATACACATACACATACACATACACATACACATACACATACACATACACATACACATACACATACACATACACATACACATACACATACACATACACATACACATACACATACACATACACATACACATACACATACACATACACATACACATACACATACACATACACATACACATACACATACACATACACATACACATACACATACACATACACATACACATACACATACACATACACATACACATACACATACACATACACATACACATACACATACACATACACATACACATACACATACACATACACATACACATACACATACACATACACATACACATACACATACACATACACATACACATACACATACACATACACATACACATACACATACACATACACATACACATACACATACACATACACATACACATACACATACACATACACATACACATACACATACACATACACATACACATACACATACACATACACATACACATACACATACACATACACATACACATACACATACACATACACATACACATACACATACACATACACATACACATACACATACACATACACATACACATACACATACACATACACATACACATACACATACACATACACATACACATACACATACACATACACATACACATACACATACACATACACATACACATACACATACACATACACATACACATACACATACACATACACATACACATACACATACACATACACATACACATACACATACACATACACATACACATACACATACACATACACATACACATACACATACACATACACATACACATACACATACACATACACATACACATACACATACACATACACATACACATACACATACACATACACATACACATACACATACACATACACATACACATACACATACACATACACATACACATACACATACACATACACATACACATACACATACACATACACATACACATACACATACACATACACATACACATACACATACACATACACATACACATACACATACACATACACATACACATACACATACACATACACATACACATACACATACACATACACATACACATACACATACACATACACATACACATACACATACACATACACATACACATACACATACACATACACATACACATACACATACACATACACATACACATACACATACACATACACATACACATACACATACACATACACATACACATACACATACACATACACATACACATACACATACACATACACATACACAATACACATACACATACACATACACATACACATACACATACACATACACATACACATACACATACACATACACATACACATACACATACACATACACATACACATACACATACACATACACATACACATACACATACACATACACATACACATACACATACACATACACATACACATACACATACACATACACATACACATACACATACACATACACATACACATACACATACACATACACATACACATACACATACACATACACATACACATACACATACACATACACATACACATACACATACACATACACATACACATACACATACACATACACATACACATACACATACACATACACATACACATACACATACACATACACATACACATACACATACACATACACATACACATACACATACACATACACATACACATACACATACACATACACATACACATACACATACACATACACATACACATACACATACACATACACATACACATACACATACACATACACATACACATACACATACACATACACATACACATACACATACACATACACATACACATACACATACACATACACATACACATACACATACACATACACATACACATACACATACACATACACATACACATACACATACACATACACATACACATACACATACACATACACATACACATACACATACACATACACATACACATACACATACACATACACATACACATACACATACACATACACATACACATACACATACACATACACATACACATACACATACACATACACATACACATACACATACACATACACATACACATACACATACACATACACATACACATACACATACACATACACATACACATACACATACACATACACATACACATACACATACACATACACATACACATACACATACACATACACATACACATACACATACACATACACATACACATACACATACACATACACATACACATACACATACACATACACATACACATACACATACACATACACATACACATACACATACACATACACATACACATACACATACACATACACATACACATACACATACACATACACATACACATACACATACACATACACATACACATACACATACACATACACATACACATACACATACACATACACATACACATACACATACACATACACATACACATACACATACACATACACATACACATACACATACACATACACATACACATACACATACACATACACATACACATACACATACACATACACATACACATACACATACACATACACATACACATACACATACACATACACATACACATACACATACACATACACATACACATACACATACACATACACATACACATACACATACACATACACATACACATACACATACACATACACATACACATACACATACACATACACATACACATACACATACACATACACATACACATACACATACACATACACATACACATACACATACACATACACATACACATACACATACACATACACATACACATACACATACACATACACATACACATACACATACACATACACATACACATACACATACACATACACATACACATACACATACACATACACATACACATACACATACACATACACATACACATACACATACACATACACATACACATACACATACACATACACATACACATACACATACACATACACATACACATACACATACACATACACATACACATACACATACACATACACATACACATACACATACACATACACATACACATACACATACACATACACATACACATACACATACACATACACATACACATACACATACACATACACATACACATACACATACACATACACATACACATACACATACACATACACATACACATACACATACACATACACATACACATACACATACACATACACATACACATACACATACACATACACATACACATACACATACACATACACATACACATACACATACACATACACATACACATACACATACACATACACATACACATACACATACACATACACATACACATACACATACACATACACATACACATACACATACACATACACATACACATACACATACACATACACATACACATACACATACACATACACATACACATACACATACACATACACATACACATACACATACACATACACATACACATACACATACACATACACATACACATACACATACACATACACATACACATACACATACACATACACATACACATACACATACACATACACATACACATACACATACACATACACATACACATACACATACACATACACATACACATACACATACACATACACATACACATACACATACACATACACATACACATACACATACACATACACATACACATACACATACACATACACATACACATACACATACACATACACATACACATACACATACACATACACATACACATACACATACACATACACATACACATACACATACACATACACATACACATACACATACACATACACATACACATACACATACACATACACATACACATACACATACACATACACATACACATACACATACACATACACATACACATACACATACACATACACATACACATACACATAC
>OU696698.1:55003723-55036223 GCA_916050605.2 Platycheirus albimanus | reverse complement strand
ATACACATACACATACACATACACATACACATACACATACACAACCACTACACATACACATACAACACATACACATACACATACACATACCATACATACACATACACATACACATACACATACACATACAACACCCACATACACATACACATACACATACACATACACATACACATACACATACCATACCATACACATACACATACACATACACAACATACACATACACATACACATACACATACACATACACATACACATACACATACACATACACATACACATACACATACACAAACACATACACATACACATACACATACACAACACAAACACATACACATACACATACACATACACATACACAACACATACACATACACATACACATACACATACACATACACACACATACACAACACTACCCACATACACATACACATACACATACACATACACATACACATACACATACACATACACATACACATACACATACACATACACATACACATACACATACACATACACAACACATACACATACACATACACATACAACCATACACATACACATACACATACACATACACATACACATACACATACACATACACATACACATACCATACACATACACACATACACATACACATACACATACACATACAACATACACCATACACATACACATACACATACACATACACATACACATACACATACACATACACATACACATACACATACACATACACATACACAACCACATACACATACACATACACATACCCACATACACATACACATACACATACACATACACATACACATACACATACACATACACATACACATACACATACACATACACATACCACATACACATACACATACACATACACATACACATACACATACACATACACATACACATACACATACACATCATACACATACACATACACATACACATACACATACACAAACACATACACATACACATACACATACACATACACAACCACATACACATACACATACACATACACATACACATACACATACACACACATACACATACACATACACATACACATACACATACCCATACACATACCACAACACATACACATACACATACACATACACATACACATACACATACACATACACATACACAACCAACACACACAACACATACACATACACATACACATACACATACACATACACATACACATACACATACACACACATACACATACACATACACATCACATACACATACACATACCACCATACACATACACATACACATACACATACACATACACATACACATAACATACACATACACATACACCCCATACACATACACATACACATACACATACACATACACATACACATACACATACACATACAAACATACACATACACATACACATACACATACACATACACATACACAATACACATACACATACACATACACATACACATACACATACACATACACATACACATACACATACACATACACATACACATACCATACAATACACATACACATACACATACACATCACACATACACATACACAACACATACACATACACATACACATACACATACACATACACATACACATACACATACACATACAACATACACATACACACATACACATACACATACACATACACATACACATACATACACATACACATACACATACACATACACATACACATACACATACACATACACATACACATACACATACACATACACATACACATACACATACACATACACTACACATACACATACACATACACAAACACATACACATACACATACCATACACATACACATACACATACACATACACATACACATACACATACACATACACATACACACATACACATACACATACACATACACAAACACATACACATACACATACACTACACATACACATACACATACACATACACATACACATACAACATACACATACACATACACATACACATACACATACACATACACATACACATACACATACACATACACATACACATACACATACACAACACATACAATACACATACACATACACATACACATACACATACACATACACATACACATACACATACACATACACATACACATACACATACACATACACATACACATACACATACACATACACATACACATACACATACACATACACATACACATACACATACACATACACATACACATACACATACACATACACATACACATACACATACACATACACATACACATACACATACACATACACATACACATACACATACACATACACATACACATACACATACACATAACTACACATACACATACACATACACATACACATACACATACACATACACTACACATACACATACACATACACATACACATACACATACACATACACATACACATACACATACACATACACATACACATACACATACACATACACATACACATACACATACACATACACATACACATACACATACACATACACATACACATACACATACACATACACATACACATACACATACACATACACATACACATACACATACACATACACATACACATACACATACACATACACATACACATACACATACACATACACATACACATACACATACACATACACATACACATACACATACACATACACATACACATACACATACACATACACATACACATACACATACACATACACATACACATACACATACACATACACATACACATACACATACACATACACATACACATACACATACACATACACATACACATACACATACACATACACATACACATACACATACACATACACATACACATACACATACACATACACATACACATACACATACACATACACATACACATACACATACACATACACATACACATACACATACACATACACATACACATACACATACACATACACATACACATACACATACACATACACATACACATACACATACACATACACATACACATACACATACACATACACATACACATACACATACACATACACATACACATACACATACACATACACATACACATACACATACACATACACATACACATACACATACACATACACATACACATACACATACACATACACATACACATACACATACACATACACATACACATACACATACACATACACATACACATACACATACACATACACATACACATACACATACACATACACATACACATACACATACACATACACATACACATACACATACACATACACATACACATACACATACACATACACATACACATACACATACACATACACATACACATACACATACACATACACATACACATACACATACACATACACATACACATACACATACACATACACATACACATACACATACACATACACATACACATACACATACACATACACATACACATACACATACACATACACATACACATACACATACACATACACATACACATACACATACACATACACATACACATACACATACACATACACATACACATACACATACACATACACATACACATACACATACACATACACATACACATACACATACACATACACATACACATACACATACACATACACATACACATACACATACACATACACATACACATACACATACACATACACATACACATACACATACACATACACATACACATACACATACACATACACATACACATACACATACACATACACATACACATACACATACACATACACATACACATACACATACACATACACATACACATACACATACACATACACATACACATACACATACACATACACATACACATACACATACACATACACATACACATACACATACACATACACATACACATACACATACACATACACATACACATACACATACACATACACATACACATACACATACACATACACATACACATACACATACACATACACATACACATACACATACACATACACATACACATACACATACACATACACATACACATACACATACACATACACATACACATACACATACACATACACATACACATACACATACACATACACATACACATACACATACACATACACATACACATACACATACACATACACATACACATACACATACACATACACATACACATACACATACACATACACATACACATACACATACACATACACATACACATACACATACACATACACATACACATACACATACACATACACATACACATACACATACACATACACATACACATACACATACACATACACATACACATACACATACACATACACATACACATACACATACACATACACATACACATACACATACACATACACATACACATACACATACACATACACATACACATACACATACACATACACATACACATACACATACACATACACATACACATACACATACACATACACATACACATACACATACACATACACATACACATACACATACACATACACATACACATACACATACACATACACATACACATACACATACACATACACATACACATACACATACACATACACATACACATACACATACACATACACATACACATACACATACACATACACATACACATACACATACACATACACATACACATACACATACACATACACATACACATACACATACACATACACATACACATACACATACACATACACATACACATACACATACACATACACATACACATACACATACACATACACATACACATACACATACACATACACATACACATACACATACACATACACATACACATACACATACACATACACATACACATACACATACACATACACATACACATACACATACACATACACATACACATACACATACACATACACATACACATACACATACACATACACATACACATACACATACACATACACATACACATACACATACACATACACATACACATACACATACACATACACATACACATACACATACACATACACATACACATACACATACACATACACATACACATACACATACACATACACATACACATACACATACACATACACATACACATACACTTACACATACACATACACATACACATACACATACACATACACATACACATACACATACACATACACATACACATACACATACACAACATACACATACACATACACATACACATACACATACACATACACATACACATACACATACACATACACATACACATACACATACACATACACATACACATACACATACACATACACATACACATACACATACACATACACATACACATACACATACACATACACATACACATACACATACACATACACATACACATACACATACACATACACATACACATACACATACACATACACATACACATACACATACACATACACATACACATACACATACACATACACATACACATACACATACACATACACATACACATACACATACACATACACATACACATACACATACACATACACATACACATACACATACACATACACATACACATACACATACACATACACATACACATACACATACACATACACATACACATACACATACACATACACATACACATACACATACACATACACATACACATACACATACACATACACATACACATACACATACACATACACATACACATACACATACACATACACATACACATACACATACACATACACATACACATACACATACACATACACATACACATACACATACACATACACATACACATACACATACACATACACATACACATACACATACACATACACATACACATACACATACACATACACATACACATACACATACACATACACATACACATACACATACACATACACATACACATACACATACACATACACATACACATACACATACACATACACATACACATACACATACACATACACATACACATACACATACACATACACATACACATACACATACACATACACATACACATACACATACACATACACATACACATACACATACACATACACATACACATACACATACACATACACATACACATACACATACACATACACATACACATACACATACACATACACATACACATACACATACACATACACATACACATACACATACACATACACATACACATACACATACACATACACATACACATACACATACACATACACATACACATACACATACACATACACATACACATACACATACACATACACATACACATACACATACACATACACATACACATACACATACACATACACATACACATACACATACACATACACATACACATACACATACACATACACATACACATACACATACACATACACATACACATACACATACACATACACATACACATACACATACACATACACATACACATACACATACACATACACATACACATACACATACACATACACATACACATACACATACACATACACATACACATACACATACACATACACATACACATACACATACACATACACATACACATACACATACACATACACATACACATACACATACACATACACATACACATACACATACACATACACATACACATACACATACACATACACATACACATACACATACACATACACATACACATACACATACACATACACATACACATACACATACACATACACATACACATACACATACACATACACATACACATACACATACACATACACATACACATACACATACACATACACATACACATACACATACACATACACATACACATACACATACACATACACATACACATACACATACACATACACATACACATACACATACACATACACATACACATACACATACACATACACATACACATACACATACACATACACATACACATACACATACACATACACATACACATACACATACACATACACATACACATACACATACACATACACATACACATACACATACACATACACATACACATACACATACACATACACATACACATACACATACACATACACATACACATACACATACACATACACATACACATACACATACACATACACATACACATACACATACACATACACATACACATACACATACACATACACATACACATACACATACACATACACATACACATACACATACACATACACATACACATACACATACACATACACATACACATACACATACACATACACATACACATACACATACACATACACATACACATACACATACACATACACATACACATACACATACACATACACATACACATACACATACACATACACATACACATACACATACACATACACATACACATACACATACACATACACATACACATACACATACACATACACATACACATACACATACACATACACATACACATACACATACACATACACATACACATACACATACACATACACATACACATACACATACACATACACATACACATACACATACACATACACATACACATACACATACACATACACATAGACATACACATACACATACACATACACATACACATACACATACACATAC
This sequence comes from Platycheirus albimanus, assembly GCA_916050605.2. NCBI lineage: Eukaryota > Metazoa > Arthropoda > Insecta > Diptera > Syrphidae > Platycheirus > Platycheirus albimanus. The sequence continues at coordinate 55,028,383 of OU696698.1, read as the reverse complement.
ACATACACATACACATACACATACACATACACATACACATACACATACACATACACATACACATACACATACACATACACATACACATACACATACACATACACATACACATACACATACACATACACATACACATACACATACACATACACATACACATACACATACACATACACATACACATACACATACACATACACATACACATACACATACACATACACATACACATACACATACACATACACATACACATACACATACACATACACATACACATACACATACACATACACATACACATACACATACACATACACATACACATACACATACACATACACATACACATACACATACACATACACATACACATACACATACACATACACATACACATACACATACACATACACATACACATACACATACACATACACATACACATACACATACACATACACATACACATACACATACACATACACATACACATACACATACACATACACATACACATACACATACACATACACATACACATACACATACACATACACATACACATACACATACACATACACATACACATACACATACACATACACATACACATACACATACACATACACATACACATACACATACACATACACATACACATACACATACACATACACATACACATACACATACACATACACATACACATACACATACACATACACATACACATACACATACACATACACATACACATACACATACACATACACATACACATACACATACACATACACATACACATACACATACACATACACATACACATACACATACACATACACATACACATACACATACACATACACATACACATACACATACACATACACATACACATACACATACACATACACATACACATACACATACACATACACATACACATACACATACACATACACATACACATACACATACACATACACATACACATACACATACACATACACATACATATACCTCGCATACAAAGAGCCACTAGGTTTTGGCCAATTTTTTTAGTTTTTTCTAATTTTTTCAAAAAAGGCTCTACCGATTTTTATTAAACTTTGTATTGAGTATACATAGAATGTTTTGAAGAAAACTGCATTTAAGTTTTTGGCTTCAAATGATAAAAACGGAAATTTGTTTTTTACAATTTAATTAATTTGGCCATTAGCGGATATTTATATCATTTATAGCAACCAAAAGGTGACATCTCAAATTGAAATATTCCAAGTTTTCTTTAAGTAAGTCAGGTATATCGGGTTTTCCAGTTTTAACCAAAATTTTGTTATTTTTCCCAAATTTTTCAAACATGCGTTTTTCATATTGATCGAAGACTTTGTTTTCATCGTACTATTGCACCAACAGAGCTAGTACGTGCGACCCAGTCGTGCATTTTATTTTGTTTTTACTTACTTACTTACTTATGTTGGCGACACTGGAGCGTGGTACTCCAAGGCCTTGCTGAGAATGCCCCTCCAGCCGGCTCGATCTCTAGCCTGCTGTCTCCAATTTCGTACTCCAAGTTGACATATGTCTCCCTCTACCTGGTCACTCCATCGAAGATGAGGTCTAACTTGGCTTCTGACTCCCTCGGGTTTGGCGTTGAAGACTTTACGAGCTGGAGCGTCGATGTCCATTCGCTCTACATGGCCCAGCCATCTTAGTCTTTGGATTCGAATTTTTCTGGCTAGGCTTATGTCGCTGTACAGCTCGTACAGTTCATTGTTATATCTTCTTCTCCAAACGTTGTTTTCGCGATTTACGCAGACAGGACCATAGATCGTACGCAGAACTTTTCTCTCGAAGACTCCAAGTGAATTTTCATCCGATTGGGATAGGGTCCATGCTTCTGCAACATATAGGAGCACCGGGATGATGAGTGTTTTGTACAGTGTCACCTTGGTTCTTCTCGATAGGGCTTTACTTCTCAATTGCTTACTCAGCCCAAAGAAACAGCGATTAGCAAGAGTTAGTCTGCGTTTGATTTCAGCGCTGATGTTGTTGCCTGTGTTTACAGCAGTGCCCAGGTAGACAAATTCACTGACTACCTCGAAGTTACACCTATCAATGGTTACGTTCTGACCAAGTCGGTGGTGGGATTGGACTTTTGTTGATGAAAGCATATACTTCGTCTTGTCCTCGTTTATTTTCAGCCCCATTCTGCTTGCTGCTGATTCCATAGTAGTGAAAGCACCGGTTACTGCTCGCTTTGTTCTTCCTATCACGTCTATGTCGTCAGCAAACCCAAGTAATTGTGTCGATCTATTGAAAATGGTGCCTGATGTACTGGCATGGGTGCTCCGTATTACATTTTCAAGCACAATATTAAAACAGCTGCACGACAGTGCGTCACCTTGTCTTAGCCCTCTGGTGGTTTCGAAGGTTTCAGTAGAGTCTCTACCAACTTGGACGGAACAACGAGCATTCTCCAACGTCATCCTGATAAGGCGGATCAGTTTGGCAGGGATTCTAAAGTTAGACATGGCACGATACAGTTCAACTCTATTAACACTGTCGTAGGCGTTTTCTCCAGGATCTGGCGTAATATGAATATTTGGTCGGTGGTAGATTTTCCAGGTCTGAAGCCGCATTGGTAAGGACCTATCAGGTCGTCAGCAAATGGCTTGAGACGTTCACATAAAACGCTGGACAGGATCTTATAGGCGATGTTTAAAAGGCTTATGCCTCTATAGTTGGCGCAGAGGAGGCGGTCTCCTTTTTTGTGAATCGGGCAGATGGTACTGAGATTCCACTCATCAGGCAAACTTTCCTCCGACCATATTTTGCAGATGAGTTGGTGTATGCTCCTGACCAGGTCATCTCCAGCGTGTTTAAAAAGCTCCGCTTGAAGGCCATCACATCCAGCTGCCTTATTCATCTTTAGTCTGGTGATGGCTACTTTGATTTCATTTTTTACGTTGCTAAAATCTGAAAACCGTCTTTCGGCTGCTGCACTGCTATGTGGTAGACTAGCTAGTGTCAGCATATAGTCAGGCAACACCAATGTATCTATCTGCTCTTTTTCTACACGATAGTAAGGTGTTTGGAAAATAAATTGAAGTAACTAGGAGGTTTTTGCGATGAGTGCATTCAGATTAAGCAAATGGCTTTTTCGATTTGCAAAAATGAATCAATTCAACACATATTATATGAAATTATGATCGTTATATAAAAATGAGAAAAACGAAGTAGTTTAGAGTTGCTACGTAGTAGACGCAATTTTCAATTTTCAATTTATTATATATAAGTATTAGTCTTAACACAAGAAGATATAATATCTTATAAGTTAGTGTAAGCTTCGGTATGAAATACCATTATTATAAAAATTCATGATGTGAGTACTGTGTAACAAAAATTAATACACATGACTTTATGAAATTTTTTTAGATGAGAAAATCAATGTATGTATATAATGATTAAGATTTACTAACAAAAACAGTTACTTTTTTAATTTTGAAAGAAAGGAAAATAAGTTATTAATGAAAGCAAATAAAGAAGACAAAAACCATCATCACAGCGCCCCTAAGTGCTGCCGGAGCCTCTGCCTAAATTGACACGTGCCACCTATGAGTCTGATACACCTAGGGAGGGAATTCCACAGCTGGAATGCATTTACAAAGAATTGCCGTTTGGATATAGAGAAAGAGTAACGAACAGGTACAAGATCAAGGGTTCTTGTTGACCGCGAGGAAGGGATTTCATTAAAGAGGTATGGTGGCTGTCGAGTTTGCATAATATTATGCAGCAGAGATATTGTCCTAAGATCCAACAAGTTTTGAAAGGTGAGGCCATATATCGATTTTGAATACTCTGAGATATGGTCATACCGTCGCAAGCCAAACACGTAACGAGCAATGTTGTTAAAAGCAACAGTTAGTTTGCGCTTGTGTTCAAAATCACAATTTGAAAATATTTCACAGCCAAAAAGAACTATAGGAACTAGCAAAGTCTTGGCAAGTATTTTTCTCGTTTTAATTGGATTGATATATTGGGTTGTCCAAAGTGTGCGAAATCCACCATACACTTTACCTAGAGCTAATCTGATATGATTAACCCACGTAAGAGTTTTGTTAAATGTAATGCCCAAGTTCTTAGCCGTGTCAACAAAATCTATTGGTATGTCGTGTAAGACAATTTGAGGAAAGTAAGATGTATCAACATTTGTCCTGGAAATAACTAAACATTTTGACTTGGTAGGATTTAAGTACAAGCCATTGCTCCTCGACCATTGATAAATACTTTCAAGATCTTTATTCATTTCATACGCTGCATTCTCAATAAGACCCAATGAACAACTTTTGTATAGCTGTACGTCATCGGCATACATATGTGTAGAACTATGAATTATTTGAGAGGGAAGCTCATTTATATAGAGTGTAAATAACAAAGGACCAAAAATCGATCCTTGCGGGACACCCATACTAACTGGGAGGAAATTTGACGTTTTATTGTTCATAACCACTGCCTGAGATCTACCACTCAAATACGAAGATATAAGTTTCACAGTAGATGAAGAGAAATTATATAGAGTTAACAATTTATAACATAGCATATTGTGGTTGACTGTATCAAATGCCTTTGAAAAGTCTAAAAGCGTAAGGAACGTTATATTTCCGTCATCAATAGATTGCCTAATATCTTCTACAACTTTAATTAAGGCAGTGGTGCAGCTGTGCTTCGGACGAAACCCTGACTGATGTTCGCACAAGATATTGTTAACAGCCAAAAACCTGCGTATCTGGATGTTTATGACCTTTTCAAGTATTTTCGATAAAAAAGGCAATATAGCTATTGGCCTGAACTCATTAGATTTTGAACCTTTGGGAACAGGAATAATTTTCGATTTTTTCCAAGCCGAAGGAAAGGTCCCTGTCATTAAAATTGTATTAAATACGTGAGTTAAATATTTTAGGCAGTGTGGTAGTATAATTTTAATAAATAGTGGATGTAGTTCATCAAATCCAACAGAATTAGATTTAGTGGATAATAACGATTCCAAAACATCCGCTTCGTCCACAGCTGCAAAACTAAATCCTCGGGAGCTTTGGAAGGCAATTGTTGACAATGCGTTAGTCTCATTATGATGAACGGTAGCTGGGTGACCAACAAATTTCTCATTGAGTTCATTACAGTCACTATCTGTTGGATTTAAATTTTTTTTGCCAATTCCTGGCTCTTTTATATTTTTCCAGAGCCTATGTTTAGCAACCGAAGGATTCAGACGAGAAGCATAGAATTTTCTTTTCGATTCTCGTATTTCACAAACAACCCTGTTTCTTAAAACCTTGTATATTTCAAAAAGAACATTCAACCTGAAACGCTTCCAACGCTTGTACGCTTCATCACGCTTGAGCATTAGTTCCTTAATTTTAGAACTTAACCATTTGTGATCAGCGTTGTTTGTTTTTCGTTCTTTAAGCGAAACATGGATATTGAAAAGATTATTTATATTATTTTGAATAAAATTAACTTGGTCGTCAACAGAAGACATATTATATATTTGAAACCATTCAATAGATCTTAGATCATTCTCTAAAAGCTTTCGATTGATACATTTAAAATCTCTGAAACAGAAGGTGGTACCCAAACAGTTTGGAAAACACTCAAAAGTAATGTGAATAAGGTCGTGATGTGAGAAACAGGGAACAGAGAGTTGATCGTAGAGGAGAACTTTCTCCAAACTACGCACAAAAAAGATATCAAGAAGAGTACTGGCTGACTTGGTAAAATGAGTAGGAGTTGACATATTTACAGGTAGGAGGTTGAGAGATGCCATACAATCAACGATATTTAAATCCACTAGGATATTACAATTAAAATCTCCACATAAGATGAAGAAGGGTGACAAACAAGATAATTCTTCTATGACAGACATCAAATGAGTTATATTAATGTGCCGATTGGGTCGATAAACTGTGCCTAGTAATATTTTATTTTGGTTGCAAGTATTCTCTATGAACAGGTATTCAATTTCACTTGCACACGGCGATCGACGAATAAACTTACAATTTAAATTGCAACGAACATAGACAGCTACCCCACCCCCTTCGCGCCCAATCCTGTCAGACCGAAACAATCTATACCCATTCAAAAAATACATTGCATCACTTAACTCCTGTTTAAACCAGGTCTCAGATACACATATAGCATCCATTTTGGATGCTTCAAACAAGTGTCTGAATTCATCTAATTTAGGGCGCAAGCTCTGTTCATTTAAATGGCAAACTCGAAAGCCATTGTGCTGACAACATAAGACTTCAATCATAGAAAGCGTTAAATTATTACAAGTTCCAGCTTCTAATTCCCAATTCAATTGATTAGGACCAACCATTTATAGTAACAAGTAATGGCTGGTACCCAATAGGGCGTACCATAATTATAAGACTAACAGGCTGCACATGCACAAACAAAAACAGAGACCAGGCAACAAATAAGGGCATAGGAACAATGAGTAATTGAGATTCAATACCGTAGAAATATTTTCTAAATTCCATTATAGTTAATAATTATGCAGAGGAAGAAAAAAGATAAATGCAGAAAAAATAATTTAAAAATAAAAAAAAAAAAGAGAATAAAATAATAAGTTACGTAGAATAGTCCGGTCAAAATAGACATTTCGGTTTGCAAAAATTCGCATAAAGCTCAAAATTGGTACAGACGTTGGGAACACCATTTCAAATAAACTAAGCAACATCCCCATCGATCAGACTGGTGCGTTAGAAGTTATTCAAGGTCAAATAAACGGTTTTTACAATTTTTCTGGTAAACGGTAGGATTTATCATAAAAATACATGAGACAAAGTTGTAGACCATGAAATTATCTACAAAACTTGTTAATATCAATTTTTTGTAAGAATAACCATTTCGGAGATATCCACATGCATAAATTTAGTCCAGTCGAAAGGTTGGAAAAAGTGGGTGAAAGGTGGAAAAAGGACGGAAGCTAATGAAACTATCAGATATTGTTGAAGGATAGTTAGTAAAAATTTTACGAAGTTTTGGATCTCGAGGACCCTATGAAAAAAGAGAAGGGGGAAGTTGAAGGGGTAACTGCAAAATTTTTGACCTTGCAATGGTTTTTCCTCACTAACTTTTTTTTCGTACGTTCTATAGCAAAAACATTGCCATATTATAGTAGAACGTCAAATTTTCTACAATTGTGTTAGTACCAAAATTCTTGTATGTTTATTCTTTACCGAGATATAGCTCTTCGAAAAACAAATAATTTTTCAGAATTTGCTAAAAAAAATTCCAAAAAATTCAGCTTATTTCTTCTAATAGACGAAAACTGGTGCGAGGTTTTTGTATGACGAGATTTTCATACTACGATTTGTGCTGTTTAACAGTTTCTAGAAAATGTCGTATGAAAATCTCGTTTAACAAAAACATCGCACTAGTTTTTGTCTATTAGAAAAAATAAGCTGAATTTGTTTGGCATTTTTTAGCAAATTCTGAAAAAATAACCTGTTTTTCGAAGAGCTATATCTCGGTAAAGAATAAATATACAACAACTTTGGTACCATAAAAACTGTAGGAAATTTGACGTTCTACTATAAAATGGAAATGCTTTTGCTATAGAACGTAAGGAAAATAAGTTACTGAGGAAGAACCGTTGCAAGGTCGAAAACTTTGCAGTTACCCCTTCCCCCTCCCCCACCCCTTTTTCCATAGGGCTCTTGAGGTCCAAAACATCGTAAAATATTTATTAACTATCCTTCAACAATATCTGTTAGTTTCATTAGCTTCCGACCTTTTTCCACTTTCCACCAACTTTTTCCAACCTGTCGACTGGACTAAATGTATGCATGTGGCATATATGTGCATATCATATAGAACGTGACTCCTTCAAGTTTTAAAATCACCATATCTCGGAAATGGTTATTCTAACAAAAAAATGATATTAACAAGTTTTGTAGATAATTTCATGGTCTACAACTTTGTCTCATGTATTTTTATGACAAATCCTACCGTTTACCAGAAAAATTGAAAAAACCGTTTAGTTGACCTTTTGACCTTGAATAACTTTTAACGCACCAGTCGGATCGATGGGGATGTTGCTTACCTTATTTGAAATGGTGTTCCCAACGTCTGTACCAATTTTCAGCCTTATGCGAATTTTAGCAAACCTAGCACTATTTTTTTGTCTATTTTGACCGGACTAGCAAGAGATGAGAGAAAAAAAAAAGATGATGAAAATAAGAATTGTGTATATTATATATACGTAAATAAAGAAAAAAAAATATATACGAAATCAGTCCTATGTTGAAATTGTTGTTAAAGTTGATGTTGTTGTTGTTGTCATCGGTGATGTAGGGGCAATGCAATGATTCAGTTCTTCAGCGCTTCTTATTAAAATTGCATTCTTGTTGTTATAATTCCTAACATAAACAAGACCTCGCAACGTAAACACAGATGTTAGTTTGTTATTCCTTGTTCCCAACCAAGGATGCCAATTTATTTATTTATTTTTATTTATTTCAACTACAGACTGATGTCTAAGTTGTTTTAAATTTTACAATTTTTATTATTAACAATAAATGAATATGTAAAAATGCCAAATAACAATAAATTTTACAGAGGACAAAATATAAACGGAAGTAAAAAAAAACGCTTTTAACAAGATAATAATTTCTTTTTAAGACTGTTTTTAGACATATTAAAATCAATAAGATGATACAAATCATTAAAGTCTTTGCACATTACAGTTACTGGTTCCATTAAGGCATAATTCACTCTGGCAATTTTTAAATAAAAAAGAGCTGGATTTCGGGTTGATCTGGGACGAGAGTTTATATTCAGCAAGCTCAGGATGTGTGCAGAACAATTTTTTCCAGATAAAAGTTGAAAAATGAAAATGACATTATTCACTTCCCTCCTTTTCTTCAGCGTTGATAAGCTTAGCAGCTTCAAACGATCTTCATAATGTGGAAGACGTTGATTTGGATACCATGGTAGATAACGGAGGACGAATAACAAAAACTGTTTTTGTACGCTCTCAATTTTATTAATAGAAACATCATAGGAAGGACACCATACACAGCTACAATATTCCAAGATGGGACGAACAAGCGAACAATAGAGAATTTTTGATATATGCGGGTCATTAAATTCTTTTGCGAACCTCTTGATTAATCCAAGGCGACTTCTTGCCTTACTTGTTATGGTCAATATGAGAGTTAAATGAAAGTTTAACATCAAATACAACTCCCAAGTCATTAAATGTGCTGATTCTGTTGACAATACTTTCATCGATAAAATATGAGGATAGTAAAGGTCTCTTCTTCTTGTGTACGACATAACTTTGCATTTGTTTTTGTTGAGTTCCATAGCTACCATTGGAAATACACCATTCAAAGACTCTGTCAATATCATGTTGAAGAAACAGGTACCCACCTGGATTTGTAAATGCATAATAAAGCTTAAAATCGTCAGCGAAAATTAATATTTTCGAGTAAAGGACGTGAACCGCAATGTCATTTATAAATAATCTACTACATATGTAGTAGATCTGCTTCATTTATTTTTTTATATGCGTCTACTACGTAGCAACTCTAATCTACTTCGTTTTTCTCATTTTTATATAACGATCATAATTTCATATAATGTGTTGAATTGATTCATTTTTGCAAATCGAAAAAGCCATTTGCTTAATCTGAATGCACTCATCGCAAAAACCTCCAAGTTACTACAATTTATTTTCCAAACACCTTACTATCGTGTAGAAAAAGAGCAGAGAGATACATTGGTGTTGCCTGACTATATGCTTACACTAGCTAGTCTACCACATAGCAGTGCAGCAGCCGAAAGACGATTTTCAGATTTTAGCAACGTAAAAACAAAATAAAATGCACGACTGGGTCGCACGTACTGGCTCTGTTGGTGCAATAGTACGATGAAAACAAAGTCTTCGAGCAATATGAAAAACGCATGTTTGAAAAATTTGGGAAAAATAACAAAATTTTGGTTAAAACTGGAAAACCCGATATACCTGACTTACTTAAAGAAACCTTTGAATATTTCAATTTGAGATGTCATCTTTTGGTTGCTATAAATGATATAAATATCCGCTAATGGCCAAATAGTTTAAATTGTAAAAAACAAATTTCCGTTATTATCATTTGAAGCCAAAAACTGAAATGCAGTTTTCTTCAAAACATTCTATGTATACTCAATACAAAGTTTAATAAAAATCGGTAGAGCCTTTTTTGGAAAAATTAGAAAAAACTAAAAAAATTGGCCAAAACCTAGTGGCTCTTTGTATGGGAGCCACTATTTAAAAAAGAGGAACCGAAAAAAATGCGATGCCATCTGATAGAGAGTTGTAAGAAACTATACCAAACAAAGTTTGATTGAATTCGATACAACCGTTGAAAACTTCTGGCCAATTGAAAAAAAGACGTTAAGACCAGATCTCCGTTATTAGCATTTTTCGCCAAAAACTAAAAACGCAGTTCTCTTAAGAACACTAAAAGAACACACAAAATTTAATCAAAATCGTTAGAGCCATTTTGGAGCAAATTATAAAAAACCAAAAAAAGTTGGCTAAAACTGAACGGCTCGTTGTATGGGAGCCACCATTTGGAAAGGCTTCACTGAAAAATGTATAAAACCATCCTATAGAACACTATAAAGACCTATGCCGTCTCGAAGTTATGTTTAAACCTGATTTTCGTTACGACCATGTTAGACAAAAACGAAGAACGCAATTTTGTTAGAAATATCTTAGGTAAATTAAATTATACGTTTAATCAAAATCGTTAGAGCCGTTTTCGAGCAAATCAAAAATGAAAAAAACCGTTACTTGAAAGGTACCACTTTGAGCCGGGCTAAAACAAAATAAAAAAATCCTCGACAATGATTTTTCTTCAAACTGCTATATACCAAGTTTGAAGGAAATCCGTCAAGCCGTTTGGGCAGCATGACGTGAAAAAGCGCACATCCGCACAGACAGACCGACGGACGATATGGCGAAAACCACCAAACAATGAAACAAAAAGTTCCTTTTTACTTTATGTGTTTATTTTAATGTACCTAAAGTTCCTATTTATTTTAAAACTACCTAAACTACATATGGTACCTATGAAGTTGTAAAATAAAAGGCTGTTATTGTTTTGAATACGAAATATATGTACATATATAAATTTGTTTGTTTTTTAAAATATTTTGTATTTTTCATAATCTACTACACTTTTTTCAAATCTACTTCGTTTTTTTCGGCAATCTGCTTCATTTTTTGGGTTCAGCATTGGCATCCCTGTTCCCAACATAGCATACGGAAAAGACTAATAGCGAGTTTCATTCAAATTTGGAAGAACTGTTCTCAAAATCGAGAATTGCCCTTTTGAATGAAACTTGTTTTGGGTATCCATGTCAATTTGAATTTGACTTTTTGTCATTTTATTTTTGTCTTTTGTCATTGGAAAAAGTAATCATTAGATAATTGATAATTAATTGGATAATTAAAGTACATATTAAGTTCTTCGTTCATTATTTGTTTATTTTTGTTATATTTATTACATACTGGCACAATTTCACAACAAACAACAAAAAATAACAAATTATTTCTCATCTGACGTTTGACAGAAAACTATTCAGAACGATTCTCCCAACCCATGAGAGATGCATTCTTTCGTGTTGTGAATCGATCTAGAATTGCACTTTTTGAATGAATGAAACTCTCAAAAGTGAAAAAGGTCAATTCTTTTGACAGAAAGTGCAATTCTTTTCATGAATGAAACTCGCTATAAGTCGATAAAACTTTCCGAAGTGTGAGGGGAGGTTGTTGGGGGTTGAGTGGTTGGTGGTTGTAGGTTGAAATATGGTAAGGTGTGTAAGAGTGGAGTAGTGGAGGGGTAGGTAGATGTAGATGATGGTTTAGTGGAAGGGTGGTGGTAGTGGGTAGGAGTAAGGTCGGGCTTGCGGGTGACAAAGAAATTGACAATGAATTTTAGAGGTGGGGGTAAGTTGGGAAGGGGGTTGGGCTTTTATGGTAGTGGGGCTGGTGAGTTATTTTTTCATACATAATTTTTTAAAAGAACAATGAGAACCTATATCTAGACACAACAATTCAAAGTGACTGGGGTTGCATAGAACAATTAATTTGTAAACACCTTACGTGATACCTCCCTCCCGCTTTAAGGAAAAAAATTGGCAACTCTTGATGCGAAAGAATTGATTGGAGCCTTATCTAAGAAAGTGGAGCTCACAATTAATAACTACACAGCAGGGTGCATACCTCTCCATCAACACTTCAATTATAATAGAGAGAGGCACGACCCTGGGTGCAGATTTTTTTCCTCATGGGTTCCAATATTTATTTAAGTAGTAAAATCGACCCGTGTGCCGTCTCAAAAAACGACATAATGCTCTGATGCCATCCGATCAATAATTTTTTCAATACCGTCTAATATACCAGCTACTTTTACAGAAATTACAGAGAATAAGTAATAATATTGTTTATCTGCGTAGTAAAACAGTCTCTATTGAAAATATATTTCTATTTTTCTATTTATAAAATGTATGTATAATACATATTTTGTATATGTGAATAAATATCACATCTGCCTTGCGTCCCGTGACGGCCAACTTTATTTAATTACGATTATAGGCACTAAGGCAAGTTATGCATTCGTAAAAAAAGTTCTAACAATCAAACATGACATAACGATGATAGAGAAGTCGAAAAAAGTGGATCCGACAATTCTGTCTGTCTGTATGTCCTTCTGTTTGTATTGGGACCTACAGCCTAAACGGCTAGACCGATTTGCTTCAAACTAAGTACATAATATTATTATGACGTCATACAAAGGGATTTTAAGAATTAGCAATCTTGCTCTAAAACGAACGGTACCTGCCATACGGGTTTAAGTGAAAAACTAATATTTCTCAAAAACGGCTCCCACGATTTTGGTAAAACTATCTGAATAGTGTTTTCTGTGTAAGCTTTATGTTTTGATTTTAATAGATTTTTCAGGAAAAGTCTTATAACAGTACCACAAATAGGACCGGGTTTCTTAAATCAGATTTTCTCGTAAGTCACTTGATGAATTTCGATGTAATTTAATGTTGAAGCCCTGTTATAAAACAAATACTATAAATTCATAAATTTGTCAAAAAAAAGTTTTTTGAGTTTTTAAATACAAATTTTTTTTTTTTCCTAAAACGGTTTTTCTATTTTTTTTTTTATTTTATTTTTTGATATATTTTCTTAAAGTTTAAAAAAAAAACCAGTCGAACGATTTAAAAAAAAATATGTGTGCGTGTAACCTTTACGCGCGATTGAAGTTAAACTTCGTTGACGTTTATGACATAGGTATAGGTATATCACTGAAATGATTAAATTTTAACATAAATTAAAATGTGCGATGAAACATAACACAGTTTCCGAGCAAAGAAGTTCATGTTCCGCATTTTGATAATACTGACAGTGTTATCAGATACGAACATTTTACCAGCTATTTCGTTTTAATAAGACCTCCAATTTATTAAATCGTTTATAATCAGATGTCCGTTATTTGTATTTTTAGCCAAAACAACATTTCAAAAAACATACTATTTTCTTCATGTCTATTCATTTTTAACAATTTTGAATGCTTTGGGAATATGTAAGAATTATCGGTGCCGTGAAATAACGCCGAATGCAATAACGCCGAATTTCAAAATTCGGCGTTATTGCACTTTGCGAAAGTGAAATAACGCCGAATTATGACGTTCGGCCTTATTTCACTATAAGAAAGTGAAATAACGCCGAATTCCAATTGAGAAATAAAGCCGAATGGTAAGAAAATAAAACAAAGCAAATATGTTCTTCCCAAAAGTTCGTTTTAATGAAAAAAAATAATTTTTAATAATTCTTTTTTGTTGAAAAATACATACTTAATAAACATAACATAAACATTTCGATATTTAAAATTTTAATTATTAAGTTTACGAAATGTATACTTCATTATATTTTTAAAACCTAGTGCTGTTAAGAGAAGTCTTTTGAAGTAAAAGTTTCAGTATTTATTGAACTTAAAATTAAAAATCGCGGGCAAGCTTGTTTTTTATTTATAATATATAACATAGTATAATTTGTATTAAATTATATTTTAAATTATTAGCTTCAATTTTAAAAAGTTAGTTTTACTTCTTTCAATTCTGTGAAATTATTATCTTAATGCTGAATTTTAATATAACATTATATTCCAAGTGTGTAGACAGGTATTTGTATTTAGATTATAATTCAAAAATATAAAAATAATTAGTGTACTTATTTACTTTCCGAATAGAAAATACAACATGTAATTCGATGGTGTAAAGGCTTATGCTGTTGTAAAATTTATATTGGAGAAGTTAACAAACATTAACATTTCTTGAGCAGTTGCTATAAGAATATCAACTTTACATTTGCCATCAAAGGGTCATGTTATCATCCTCCAATTTCGGAACTTGATAAATTCGTATGGGATCTTCATAAAGAGGGCTCTCCATTAAAGTAGAATACTTCTTTTGTTCTTCAATAAATTTTGCATACTCTCTGGCGTCAGAGGCTCGCATACAACAGATAATTAGAATAAGCACGATTAAGCCAATCAGGAATGTGAAGAGGGATATGAACCCACCCATAACTAATGGACTCACAGGAGTACAATCGTTGACCTGTATGGTGAGATAGTTATATGAAGAATCTGGCCTGTTATAGGAGAAAAAGTGATCGCATTTAACGTCATCATCATCAGTTAGTCGTATCACACATCGAGATTCATTATCTAAAAATAAATACAAGAAGCATGTTAATAAGTCGAAATTTTTTTTCCATTAAGAGGTGTAATTTAGGCTTTCCTTCTAATCCAGGAAGTATTTGACTAATTGTGCTTTGCATTGTAGGAGAAGAATCACCCGAAAGCAATCTAGTCCAGTCAAATGGTAGTTTCACGTTACAAAATATATACAAATTGATTTTTTTTTATGCCTATGTTTTTGGGTCGCCGAACCCGAATCTGAAGAAATTCAATAAAATTTCCTGGGGCGTTTTGAGATATTCGCGAAAAACCACTTTTTCGGTTTTTTGCTTATACTCGTATCTCAGAAACTATGCGTCTTAATTGAATTTCACCCAGAACAAAATTAAAGACCATTAAATTTACATATGAATTTTGTAAAGGTTTTGGAAGTTACAAAATTCATATTTAAAAAAATGTTTTTTTACATAAATGGGAAATTATATTCAAATTTCAACGCGCTCTAGCAGGGTAACGGTACGTCTGAGAAATAAACAATTGCTAGATATGAATTAAATAAAAAATTGAATGGAATCTTTGTATATAAACACTATAGTACTGGCGTCAATTAGTATTTAATTACGCGATGGTTGGTAGTTGGAGGCCGCTGTCAATGGGCTGGCAGAAAAATTGCGAAGGAGATTATAATACTGCAAGAATAATAAAAAATATTGCTAAGAATGTGATACCATAAGTATTAAAATAAATGTTGAGTTAAAGTGTTGCTGGTAAACTGAGTATAACTGGTATAACATAGACAAGAAGAAATGCAGTGTTTTTGTTTTAAATGCTAATAATGTAAAATGTTATATTTCAAATTAAAGCTAAATGCCAACGGGGTTTGAATTTATAAATATGTAGATAGATATTTTTCAATTTAATATATATGTAGTCATTGTAGTCATTTTTAGTAATTAAAAAAAATTTGATTTTGCAAATATTTTGATATTATATATTTTTGGCGATTTTTAATACTTTTACTTGCGATTATAGGTATTATAAGGCAAGTTATGCATTCGTGGAAAAAAAAGTTTTATTTTATATTGTAGAATTTTTTTTAGGTATATTGTGCAGAGGGGAAATTGATTTTTGTATAACAAAAAATAACGGTACCTGCCATAAAAACGTTAGGTCAAGGACCTTTTTTTTTGCTTTCCACTACATCGATAACGCCTCAACCGATACTTTTGAAATTTTTCACATATAAAGATGTAGCACCAGATGTCGAATGTGGGTTCTATCGAGTTTAGTTCTCCGTTTTAATGAAGATGACGCCACTCAACAGTGTTCTCAGATTTGTGTATGATCATACGGTTTGAGAATTAAGATCTTACTTTATACCGATACCAGAACGGGAAATTGCCAACTAGAGTCACATTTCACACATAATTTGTCTTTTTGTTTGTTTGCGGTTGCAGCGCGGCGCGCGGCAGGTCGACGACGTGTCTTGTGATTTTGTGATCGAAAAAGGATAAGGGGTTGATGGGTTACTTACGATGTTTTTTTTTTGTCGTTTTCTTAGGTGCTTAAATATTTACTGAGAAAGACGATGCAAATGCGTGTGTAGATGTGGATTTATTTATGAAGCAACTATGATTGTGCATAAACATATTTTTACATACATACAAACATATCTGCTTCGTGGGGTAGCAGATTTCTTCATAATTAAAAAGAAGTTCTTTTGTTTGAAAATTTAGACTTAATGATTTTTTAAGATACACCAAACAAAAAAAATTGATAATAAATATAATTTAAAATTGATATTTTTTCGTGACAATTTTCAGCTAACATTAAAATTATCAATATTGATGTGGTCCTCATATCATTTGTGTTTGAAAACATATCATTTTGATACCTATTAAAAAAGTGTTAAATTTAGAATAAAAAAAACCCCCTACCTATATAAAATACTGGGGTTGTGATATTACATCATATCCATTTAATATTAAATATGTATATCAAATTGATATTTTCTTAATATCAAAATGATATGAAAATAATTGTTTTGATATTTTTTATTTGCTAAAAAAAGCAAAAAGCAATGTCAATGTAATATGTAAATAATTTCAAATTGATATTAATAGGCGTTTTTCTTTTTTAGTTCGCAGCAGAGCCTGAGTTGTCAAAAAAAAATAAGTGTTTCTTTTTTCCTTCAGAGTGTGTTTAGAGTGCGCTCTACGAGCTCCAAATCAATCTGAATGCAAATAGGAAAACCGCCTAATAATATCAAACAACTATTAAACCGTTGGCTTAAGAAAAACCATTAGAAATTGATATGAGAAGTACCATTTTGATATTACATAAATGTATGTACCTATACAGGGTGATTGAAAGGTATAAGGTGTAACAAAAACACAGAGCATGTAGGTTGGGCCGAGAAAAAAATCGTATAGGAGGGGGTCTATTTCCCTCCGTTTAGCCGGGAGGGGCAATTTTCTAAAAACCTGACTTAAATTTTAAAAAAAAGTATTAAGAAATAACGGTAACTCCCACTATGCTATGTTTTTTGTGAAGTCAAAAACCTATTCTTTTGGGAACGTTACGTTATATCGAAAATTGTTTGACCGAATAACGTTTGACCGAATTTTTCGATGAAATTTCAAACACTTAGTGCAGAAAAGATAATTGGATGAGTAACGTTTGACCGAATGGTTTTTTTTCGGGATTGACACTACTTTTTGAAAAAAGTATTGTTCGTACTAAAAAAATTTATTTGGTATTTTTGGTCAAATTATGGAAAATTTTTTACTTGCTCTATAGGGCAAGTATTGGTTTCGTGCAGAAAAAAAAAATCGAGGTTTTAATCAAACATGACATTACGATGATAGAGAAGCCTAAAAAAGTGGTTTTCGCCATACCGTCCGTCGGTCTGTCTGTGCGTCTGTGCGTCTGTGCGGATGTGCGGATGTGCGGATGTGCGGATGTGCGGATGTGCGCTTTTTCACGTCATGCTACAGCCTAAACGGCTTGACGGATTTTCTTCAAACTTGGTATATAGCAGTTTGAAGAAAAACCATTGTCGAGGTTTTTTTTATTTTGTTTTAGCCCGGCTCAAACTGGTACCTTTCAAGTAACGGTTTTTTTCAATTTGGATTTTCTCGAAAACGGCTCTAACGATTTTGATTAAATTTAAAATTTAGCTAACTTTAAGCATTTATAACAAAACTGCGTTTTTTGTTTTTGGCTCAAATGGTCGTAACGAAAATCAGGTTTTAACGGCTTTTTTTCAAATAGCCATAAGTTCACAACGGCTTGATTGAATCAACTCAAACTTTGTTTGACATAGTTTTTCATAGTGTTCTATAGGATGCTTTAGTAAATTTTTCAATGAAGCCTTTCTAAACGGTGGCTTCCATACAACGAGCCGTTGAGTTTTAGCCAACTTTTTTTGGTTTTTTCTAATTTTCTCGAAAATGGCTCTAACGATTTTGATTAAACTTTGTGTGTTATATTCTTTTAGTGTTTTTAAGAGAACAGCGTTTTTAGTTTTTGGCTAAAAATGCAAATAACGGAGATCTGCTCTTAACGGCTTTTTTTCAAATGGCCATAAGTTGTCAACGGTTGCATCGAATTCACTCAAACTTTGTTTGGTATAGTTCCTTACAGCTTCCTATCAGATGGCATTGATTTTTTTTCATTTTCTCTTTTTTAAATGGTGGCTCCTATACAAAGAGCCACTAGATTTTGGCCAACTTTTTTTGGTTTTTTCTAATTTTCTCGAAAATGGCTCTAACGATTTTGATTAAACTTTGTGTGTTATATTCTTTTAGTGTTTTTAAGAGAACTGCGTTTTTAGTTTTTGGCTAAAAATGCAAATAACGGAGATCTGCTCTTAACGGCTTTTTTTCAAATGGCCATAAGTTGTCAACGGTTGCATCGAATTCACTCAAACTTTGTTTGGTATAGTTCCTTACAGCTTCCTATCAGATGGCATTGATTTTTTTTCATTTTCTCTTTTTTAAATGGTGGCTCCTATACAAAGAGCCACTAGATTTTGGCCAATTTTTTCAGTTTTTCTAATTTACTCAAAAAAGGCTCCCCCGATTTTTATGAAACTTTGTATGTAACATACATAGAATACTTCAAACAAAACTGCATTTTTAGTTTTTGGCTATACATGATAATAGCGGAAATTGCTTTTAACAGTACCTATTATTAATTTGGCCATAAGTGGACATTTGTATCATTTAAAACACCCAAAAGATAACGTCTTAGTTTTAAATATTAAAGGTTTCTTAACGTTAGCTCTCGTATATCGAGTTTTCCAGTTTTAGCCAAATTTTTTTGGTTTTTACCAAATTTTTCAAAAATGAATTGTTCTTATCGATCGAAAAGTTTGTTTTCATCGGACTATTGCACCAACAGAGCAAGTACGTGCGACCCAGTCGTGCATTTTATTTTACTTGCTCTATAGGGCAAGTATTGGTTTCGTGCAGAAAAAAAAAATCGAGGTTTTAATCAAACATGACATTACGATGATAGAGAAGCCCAAAAAAGTGGTTTTCGCCATACCGTCCGTCGGTCTGTCTGTGCGTCTGTGCGTCTGTGCGGATGTGCGGATGTGCGGATGTGCGGATGTGCGGATGTGCGCTTTTTCACGGCATGCTACAGCCTAAACGTTTTGACGGATTTTCTTCAAACTTCATATATAGCAGTTTGAAGAAAAACCATTGTCGAGGTTTTTTTTATTTCGTTTTAGCCCGGCTCAAACTGGTACCTTTCAAGTAACGGTTTTTTTCAATTTGGATTTTCTCGAAAACGGCTCTAACGATTTTGATTAAACTCAAAATTTAGCTAACTTTATGTATTTCGAACAAAACTGCGTTTTTTGTTTTTGGCTTAAATAGCCGTAACGAAAATCAGGTTTTAACGGTTTTTTTTCAAATAGCCATAAGTTCACAACGGCTTGATTGAATCGACTCAAACTTCGTTTGACATAGTTTTTTATAGTTTTCTATAGGATGGTTTAGTAAATTTTTCACTGAAGCCTTTCTAAATGGTAGCTCCCATACAACAAGCCGTTGAGTTTTAGCCAACTTTTTTTGGTTTTTTCTAATTTGCTCGAAAATGGCTCTAACGATTTTGATTAAACTTTGTGTGTTATATTCTTTTAGTGTTTTTAAGAGAACTGCGTTTTCAGTTTTTTGCTAAAAATGCAAATAACGGAGATCTGCTCTTAACGGTTTTTTTTTTTAATGGCCATAAGTTGTCAACGGTTGCATCGAATTCACTCAAATATTGTTTAGTATAGTTTCTTTCAGCTTCCTATCAGATGGCATTAATTTTTTTTCAGTTTCTTTTTTTTTTAATGGTGGCTCCTATACAAAGAGCCATTAGTTTTAGGCCAATTGTTTTGTTTTTTCTAATTTACTCAAAAAAGGCCCCCACGATTTTTATGAAACTTTGTATGTAACATATATAGAATACTTCAAAGAAAACTGCATTTTTAGTTTTTGGCTACACATGATAATAGCGGAAATTTGATTTAACAGTATTATTAATTTGGCCATAAGTGGACATTTGTATCATTTACAACACCCAAAAGATGACATCATAATTTTAAATATTAAAGGTTTCTTAACGTTAGCTCCCGTATATCGGTTTTTCCAGTTTTAGTCAACATTTTTTAGGTTTGACCAAATTTTTCAGAAATGAGTTGTTCTCATTGATCGAAAAGTTTGTTTTCATCGTACTATTGCACCCACAGAGCAAGTACGTGCGACCCAGTCGTGCATTTTATTTTTTGCTGTTTTACTAAATTTTAATTTTTTTTTTACAAATTCTCGCATTTTTCTTGAATTTTCAATGAAATTCGAATTTTGTATCTCTTAAAGAAATAATTTGAGTCCTGAGAAGAACCATGAAAAAATCGGGGTCAACCCAGTCCAACCCAACGCACTTCTACCCAATACACTTCAACCGGCATCATTCAACCTAAAGCCAGTCCAACACAACACACTTTAACCCGGAAGTACATTTCAACACAAGGAAATTGTACCGGAAACTAAAAACCATTCCGAAAATTTAATGGTTGATGTATTTGCTTCGTTATTTTCAAAAATGGTTCATGAATTTGATTTTTAAAAACAGATGTCGCGACATTCTATGAAAATAGCTTTTGCAAGGAAATCGTCTATGCCTCACGCTAATTGGGTGGAAGAAACTTTTGTGGAACGGATATTTTGTGAAAAGGAGGAACACAACGAATCTTTGTTGTTGTGTTTAGTTAATTGTGGACCATTTTGTTATACAATAGAAATAGAGATATTTTTAAGTTGAACGGAGGAGCAGCTACAATTATTATTTGTTGTTGTCAAGTTTCTAGGTTTCAACCAAGGTAGGTCGTATTAAAATTTAATTTTTATATTGATAGGCTCATATTATGTAAGTAGATACATATTTACCTACACAGGTATGTACCTAGGTTATTTAAAGGTGCGTTTTATTTTTTATGTACATAATTTATGTAAAAAAAAAAGTTTTTTTTAAATAATTTCAAGTTCTGTAATGAATGCATTAAAATGTTCTTTTAACTATTTTTTTCAAAGTTTTGGAAAAAACTTTTTTTACCAATTTTTTTTTTTGAAAGGTGGCACATCCTAGATCACGAATATGCATTTTTGAAGTCGCTAGGCCGCTTAGCTTAGACGCACAATTTTTTTTCATGAAAAAAAATTTTGCGTCTAAGCTAAGCGTCCTAGCGACTTCCTAGATTATGAATATGCATTTTTGAAGTCGCTAGGACGCTAAGCTATGCTTCAAAAATGCATATTCGTCGCTAGGACGCTAAGCTTAGACGCAAACATTTTTTTCATGAAAAAAATTTTTGCGTCTAAGCTAAGCGTCCTAGCGACTTCAAAAATGCATATTCGTGATCTAGGATGTGCCACCTTTCAAATGATGTATCGCATTATATGAAAAATCGACTTTTATCTTTAAAGGCGATTTGCGGCTAAACTAGACGTGCTAGAGCTATCAAAGTCGACACCTTCAAACTCGATTTGCGGCTAAACTAAGCGACCTAGCGACTTCAAAAATGCATATTCGTGATCTAGAAAGTGCCATTTCTAAGAAATCAAAAAAAAAATTGGTAAAAAAAGTTTTTTCCAAAACTTTGAAAAAATAGTTAAAAGAACATTTTAATGCATTCATTACGGAACTTGAAATTATTTGAAAAAAACTTCTTTTTTTTACATAAATTACATAAAAATAAAACGCACCTTTAATCATAATAGTTTGTGCATTTACCTATATCTAAATGTAACATCCTATCACAATAAAATATAGGTATCTTCCTACCTTCATAACAATAAATAACCTATCCTATAGGTACATACCTATGTAGGTATATATGTATCTACAAACATATGAGCCTATCAATACAAAAATTAAATTTTACTCTACCACCCACCACCTACCCACATTTCAATCATGTCAGGTATTTGCATACGACCTACCTCGGTTATATACGTATAGGTACATAACATAATAATATATATGTATAGGTATCTATTTCTTTTCACACTTTTTGAATTTAAGTCCTAATACCTTCAGTTAAAAAGCTTCTTATCAAATCTATTATTTACCTTCCTACCTCTTCAGGAATCCAAAATACCAACAACATAGGTATCTATAGGCACCAACATATTTCTACCTCTTCCACAAAACATAAGAGACCTAGGTATCGACCTTAAATATGTATCTATATAATTAATTAATTTGTGTTTCGACAAAATTCCACACTTTGTTTCCTGCTCCCTCCTTCATACATTAAATTTCTATTAGTACCCACCTACTGACCGCAATTCTTGAATACTTGTTGCAAAAATAATATTAGGTACCTATATCTATATAATATATTTCTATTGTGTAACATGGGGTATCCTCAATAAAGAAATACTGACTTCCTGCTTCCTCTCATAAAATATCATCTAAATCTGAAATCTCACACTTCATTACAACTCTCTCCTCTTAAAGCGCTTTAAGTAATTGTTGTTGCTAAATATCCAGGGGTGGAATCGGCTAATGTGATTTGTGATTGTCACATTTCTGACAATCACATGTGATAAAATAATTTTGTGCGTCTGCATAATGTGATCACCGGAATTTTGTTTATTTTCATTATGTCATTTTCCGTTGGGCAATTGGAGAGAACTCCGAAGACAAATCGTTTCTCTTCGGAGTTGTGTTTTGCGAGTCTTACTTCTTCTGCTTTTTATGAAATATGCGGTCTGAAGGCGCATATATACGAACGTCACAGTTTCTATATATTTTGTATTTCAAATTAAACAATTCGAACAATTTTAATATATAATTTACATTAAGGGACGTGACAATTATGTATTTATTTAGAAAAGATTAATTTAGTTGTCACTTCACGTGATTGCTCACAACATATACGCGTTTCAGAAAAATATCTCAATTAAAAAAATGTTCATTTCTGTTTTTTTTTTTTTTTTTATTGTTTTTATTTTTACTTAAATCATGAGGAGAAACTAATTTCTCCCAATCGAAAAGAACATTAGTATAGATCTTTGACAGCAAAAGCAAATAATTTTGTTTTATAAGTCAGCGTCAGAGGTTTATTTTTTATTTATTATTATTTTTGTATGCAAGTGACACCTAAATAGCTGTCACAAGAAAAAGTCACAAAAATGTGATTGTCACATGTGACAATCACCTTAGCCAGACGAAATTTGTATATTGTGACTATCACATATCACAAATCACCTTAGCCGATTCCACCCCAGAAATCGCGTGTCACCTAGAAACTTAACAACAACAAATATTAATTGTAGCTCCTCCTCGCTTCAACTCAAAAATAGCTTTCATATATATAATTATTCCGAAACTATTCAATGTACCAACCGTTGAATTTTATTTTCGGAAACCTTTTCGGAGACGAAATACTATTAGTAGGTTGAATTGTACTATGTTGTTGTGTCTTAGGTTGCAATGTCTTCTGGTTGAATTGTCCATGGTGAATTGTATTGTGTTGGGTTGGACTGCACCCGACCCGAAAAAATCGCTCAGCACTCCTCCTTATATGTATACTCTCAATTCGACGAAGAATTTTTTCTAGTTGGACGGAACATTTCTTTTGTATTTTCTTATCATTTAGGTTGGTTCTTGGTGATTGTCATAATCTGGCTACCCTTTTTTAATGAATTTTTTGATTTTTGCCTTGAAAAAATTGAAAAAAATCGGCAAATCAAGAAATTTTCATTTATTTTGAAAATAAAAAAAAAAATATCGTTGGAAAAAGGCATTCATTACCTATCAGAAAATGCAAAAGTTATCATAATAGGTTCTATATTTCAGAAGTTACTGACAAAAAACGGAGTAAAAATCGACCCTCTAGGACGTCTATTAACGAAGTTACAGCGAAAAAACAAAATGATTAAAAAATGAGAATTTCAATCATTTTTAATCGTTTTAAAACCCATATATTAAGCATAATATGCGTAAAAATAGTTAAACATTATATATCATTGGAAAGGTAAATTCATTACCTTTAATAATAAGTAAGAAATATTACAAAAGCTTAAATGTTTCAAAAGTTCTTGACGAAAACATGAGCGAGAAGACTAAAATACAAAAAAATATTGAAACACAAAAAAATTATTTTTTCTTCTTTTGATTGATTTAAATTCTTCGGGGCTCCCAGGTACTCTTGATGACGAAAACTGTTTGCAATAGGCGCCTGCCTGACAAATATACATACCCTTAGTGGAGCAGCGAAGCTGCGTGAGCGCGGTGTGCCCCCGAAAAAGGAGGAGAAAATCAAAAGATCCCGCGAAGCGGGCCACCCAGGTCAAATTAATTATATATGTTATTGACACAG
>OU696698.1:54993723-54996223 GCA_916050605.2 Platycheirus albimanus | reverse complement strand
CACACACACACACACACACACACACACACACACACACACACACACACACACACACACACACACACACACACACACACACCACACACACACACACACACACACACACACACACACACACACACACACACACACACACACACACACACACACACACACACCACACACACACACACACACACACACACACACACACACACACACACACACACACACACACCACACACACACACACACACACACACACACACACACACACACACACACACACACACACACACACACACACACACACACACACACACACACACACACACACACACACACACACACACACACACACACACACACACACACACACACACACACACACACACACACACACACACACACACACACACACACACACACACACACACACACACACACACACACACACACACACACACACACACACACACACACACACACACACACACACACACACACACACACACACACACACACACACACACACACACACACACACACACACACACACACACACACACACACACACACACACACACACACACACACACACACACACACACACACACACACACACACACACACACACACACACACACACACACACACACACACACACACACACACACACACACACACACACACACACACACACACACACACACACACACACACACACACACACACACACACACACACACACACACACACACACACACACACACACACACACACACACACACACACACACACACACACACCACACACACACACACACACACACACACACACACACACACACACACACACACACACACACACACACACACACACACACACACACACACACACACACACACACACACACACACACACACACACACACACACACACACACACACACACACACACACACACACACTCACACACACACACACACACACACACACACACACACACACACACACACACACACACACACACACACACACACACACACACACACACACACACACACACACACACACACACACACACACACACACACACACACACACACACACACACACACACACACACACACACACACACACACACACACACACACACACACACACACACACACACACACACACACACACACACACACACACACACACACACACACACACACACACACACACACACACACACACACACACACACACACACACACACACACACACACACACACACACACACACACACACACACACACACACACACACACACACACACACACACACACACACACACACACACACACACACACACACACACACACACACACACACACACACACACACACACACACACACACACACACACACACACACACACACACACACACACACACACACACACACACACACACACACACACACACACACACACACACACACACACACACACACACACACACACACACACACACACACACACACACACACACACACACACACACACACACACACACACACACACACACACACACACACACACACACACACACACACACACACCACACACACACACACACACACACACACACACACACACACACACACACACACACACACACACACACACACACACACACACACACACACACACACACACACACACACACACACACACACACACACACACACACACACACACACACACACACACACACACACACACACACACACACACACACACACACACACACACACACACACACACACACACACACACACACACACACACACACACACACACACACACACACACACACACACACACACACACACACACACACACACACACACACACACACTCACACACACACACACACACACACACACACACACACACACACACACACACACACACACACACACACACACACACACACACACACACACACACACACACACACACACACACACACACACACACACACACACACACACACACACACACACACACACACACACACACACACACACACACACACACACACACACACTCCACACACACACACACACACACACACACACACACACACACACACACACACACACACACACACACACACACACACACACACACACACACACACACACACACACACACACACACACACACACACACACACACACACACACACACACACACACACACACACACACACACACACACACACACACACACACACACACACACACACACACACACACACACACACACACACACACACACACACACACACACACACACACACACACACACACACACACACACACACACACACACACACACACACACACACACACACACACACACACACACACACACACACACACACACACACACACACACACACACACACACACACACACACACACACACACACACACACACACACACACACACACACACACACACA
>OU696698.1:54709057-54993523 GCA_916050605.2 Platycheirus albimanus | reverse complement strand
GGGGAAATTGTGAGTAATACTGCATCAAAAACGGGATTTCATCGACTTTTTGGATTCTCATTTGGCTCACCTAATTTTTTTGGAAATCAAAATTTGAGCCACCC
This sequence comes from Platycheirus albimanus, assembly GCA_916050605.2. NCBI lineage: Eukaryota > Metazoa > Arthropoda > Insecta > Diptera > Syrphidae > Platycheirus > Platycheirus albimanus. The sequence continues at coordinate 54,993,419 of OU696698.1, read as the reverse complement.
TTAACACAAATATATGAGTCGCAGACGTTTTGAGCGGGACAAAGGGACTGCCAGACGCCCCCAAAAATTCCCAATTATCGACTTTTTGGATTCTCGTTTGGCTCACCTAATTTTTTTTGGAAATCATAGATTGAGCCTTCTAAGCACGAATATATGAGTCCCAGACGTTTTCAGTGGGACAAATTGGCTGCCAGACGCCCCACAAATTCCCAATTATCGACTTTATGGATTCTCGTTTGGCTCACCCAATTTTTTTTGGAAATCATAGATTGAGCCCCCTTAAGCACGAATATATGAGTAACAGACGTTTTGAGTGTGACAAAGGGGCTGCCAGACGCCCCAAAAATTCCAAACTATCGACTGTTTGGATTCTCGTTTGGCTCACCTAATTTTTTTTTTTGGAAATCATAGATTGAGCCACCCTTAGCACGAATATATGAGTCCCAGACGTTTTGAGTGGGACAAAGGGGCTGCCAGACGCCCCCAAAAATTCCCAATTATCGACTTTTTGGATTCTCGTTTGGCTCACCTAATTTTTTTGGAAATCATAGATTGAGCCACTCTTAGCACGAATATATGAGTCCCAGACGTTTTGAGTGGGACAAAGGGGCTGCCAGGCGCCCCCAAAAATTTCAAATTATCGACTTTTTGGATTCTCGTTTGGCTCACCTACCCTTAGCACGAATATATGAGTCCCAGACGTTTAGTGTGGGACAAAGGGGCTGCCAGACGCCCCCAAAAATTCCCAATTATCGACTTTTTGGATTCTCGTTTGGCTCACCTGATTTTTTTTGGAAATTATAGATTGAGCCACCCTAAACACGAATATATGAGTCCCAAACGTTTTGAGCGGACAATGGGGCTGCCAGACCCCTTTATAAAGTATGTGTAGTATACCTGCCTTGTTTTTGGACTTTCTGGATGTATTAGAAACTTGAAAAGATAAAGATTAAATCGAATGCATATAACAAATGTTTATTTAAAAGTATATTTTTAAAGAGACAAATTTATTACAAATTCTGAACTTTTTGATTGCTTAGTCTTCTCCACTTTCATCTGAAGAATTAAAGTATAGTTCATTCTCACTTTCCGAAGAATCAGTTACTAATATTTCTTCTAAATTATCTGGAGTAGTGTTGCCCTCTGGAGTTCCCTGGGGAGGACGATTTTGTGTTTCACTTTTCCATATAGAACTTACATAGTTCACTCGTTTAATTTGTTGAAGAAGTGCGGATTATTGGGTGGTAAGAGACTTCTTTCAAAACCTTAAATGAATAAAAAAATGTTGTTAAGAGATCAGTATTAGTATGTATGTATGTATATAGCTCTCTGCATTAAAATGACTGCAGTATTTTATGCACACAAACGATCCATAGCTATAATTCTCAAAATCTTACTTTTTATATTTTTGAAGACATTCTTTGTTGTAGGCTTGCAGGTCTTATACAAAATCTCAAACCTTGCGTCATCCACTTTATGTGCTTCTGTTTGGTACATAGTACAAATAAATTTTTCTATCTCGCTTATATCTCCATCGCTCACTTGTGTTTCATTACCCATTCTCGAAGGAGAATGTTGCAGACTTGAGTTTTTTTGCAAGATTGCAAATGGCTTTAGTTTTCCTTTTTTTAAAATGAAGGTGTGTAATCAAAACCAGTAAGGCTATGAAATGCAGGAAGAGCAGAACAAAGTGTTGGGCCTAACAAATAAGGCAAAGAAAATGTGCGGTGTGGATTTTCATAGTAAAAAAGCTTTCTTCAATTTTTTATTAAAAACTGTGTCTTCTTCAATAGTGATGACTGCTTACCTTTAACAAATCCACCATCTATTGAGCAATCTTTTGCTTTACGAATTGCTGTAAAATGTCTATAACAAGCACTATGATATCCATTGGAACCATCAGGCACTTTTGGAAGAACTATTTCAGAAAGAACATAATTCTTCAATTTTCTGTAACCCAATATTTCGTGGCATTTTTGTAATGTCTTTTCATTAAAAGGAAAAACTTTATCACTGATAAATTTACAATGGTTAATTTTTAAAACACACTTTAATTTATTTAACATGGTTAATTATAAAAAAATACGTTAATTGCACACACGACACACCAGATAAAGTCAGCTTATAAACAACAAATGGAAACAAGCAATGATATTTAAAAAAAAAATAAACTAAATTCCGTGGCCTAGTGCGTTTCGCTGATTCTGCGAAGTAATAATATGCATTTCATAAAATAAAAAAGTCGATAATTTGGAATTTTTGGGGGCGTCTGGCAGCCCCTTTGTCCCACTCAAAACGTCTGGGACTCATATATTCGTGCTAAGGGTGGCTCCATCTATGATTTCCAAAAAAAAATAGGTGAGCCAAACGAGAATCCAAAAAGTCGATAATTGGGAATTTTTGGGGGCGTCTGGCAGCCCCTTTGTCCCACTCAAAACGTTTGGGACTCATATATTCGTGCTTAGGGGGGCTCAATCTATGATTTCCAAAAAAAAATTAGGTGAGCCAAACGAGAATCCATAAAGTCGATAATTGGGAATTTTTGGGGGCGTCTGGCAGCCCTTTTGTCCCACTCAAAACGTCTGGGACTCATATATTCGTGCTTAGGGAGGCTCAATCTATGATTTCCGAAAAAAATTAGGTGAGCCAAACGAGAATCCAAAAAGTCGATAATTGGGAATTTTTGGGGGCGTCTGGCAGCCCCTTTGTCCCGCTCAAAACGTCTGGGACTCATGTATTCGTGTTAAGGGTGGCTCAAATTTTGATTTCCAAAAAAATTAGGTGAGCCAAATGAGAATCCAAAAAGTCGATAAAATCCCGTTTTTGATGCAGTATTACTCACAATTTCCCCCACCTTTGACTGCCAGACTTTGATGTCCATGTCTAGCAATGCAAGATCTATCCATTGATATAAATATTTTTCGGGACTTTTACACTCCCAAAATTTGCTGTGGGCTCTGGGTCTATCAAGAAAGAAGAGAAAACGTTAAATGTAAGTAAAAATCTATTGTATGCTCCAAGAATGTAATATTTTGTTAGATTTCCTTTTCATCAGTAACATAGTAATTTCAATATGTATTCCTTGCCAGGTTGCCGTTGCCCTTTCCAATAAAAGAATTTTGTCAATAGTCGATTGGGATTCAGGATGAAATGTGTTTTTTTTTTTTACTTTTTATTATTAAGTTGGAGTTAGTTTTATTTAGTTACAGTAAGTTACATTTAGTTACATTAGTTACATTAGTTACGCCAAATATTGGGCGTAACTAATTCATAGTAGTTACGCGTAACTAAACGAGTAACTTACTTCATGTAACTTACTTGCCAACACTGGCGTTCACTGAGTTTTGAAGGTGGAATTAAAAGACAGCTTTCAGTTGAGTATACTCCCCAACAGAATGGTGTGGCAGAAAGGGCCAACCGTACCTTAGTTGAGATGGCGCGGTGCATGTTGGTAGGTGCCAACCTCTCAGAATATTTATGGGCCGAAGCCATAAACAACGCAGCTTACCTTAGAAACAGATCACCCACCAATACTGTTGGAATGCTAACACCTTTAGAAGTCTGGTCAGGTCGAAAGCCCACAATATCTCATCTTAAAGTTTTTGGCTCTAAGGCAGTAGTATTGGATAAAAAACCTGGTCGTTCAAAGTTTTCTGCTAGAGGGAAGGAGTATTTTATGGTCGGCTATTCGGACGAATCTAAGGCTTATCGTTTATTTCATCCTACAACGAGAAATGTTGAAAAAAGTAGAGACGTCATATTTTTTGAAAACTTTCATACAAATCCCTTGTGTAATGGAAGCGATTTCTTAACATCTGACGTCGTGGAACATCAACCTCAAGTCTCAATGGAATAGCACCAGCCGAAAGAAGAACAAAGCGATGATACAGTGGATGATGAAGAGCAAGAGCAGGACATGGAATATGTGAGGGGGCCAGGTCGTCCACGAATAATCCGCACAGGGAAACCCTTTTCGGCCGGCTAAGCAATTCAACCTAGTAGAAGCAGTAAATGCTGTAGAGACGGTGAACGCAGTAGATTTTCCACCTGTTCCGTTGACAGTATCGGAGGCAATGTTAGGTACAGAGGCAAACAAATGGAAAGCTGCGATGGAGGTCGAGATGAATGCGCTTATGAAGAACCATACATGGGAGTTGGTAGATCGCCCAGAGAAGGGCCAAGTAATAGGCTGTAAATGGGTTTTCAGCGTAAAGAGGAATTCAGACGGCTCAATCGAAAGATATAAATCCAGACTTGTTGCCAAAGGCTGCGCACAGAAGTTTTAAGTAAACTACAACGAGACTTTCTATCCCGTCGCACGTTTTTCGACGATACGTATAGTAATCGCTTTAGCTGTTGAACGAGAATTACTTATACACCATTTGGATGTTACTTCGGCATACTTGTATGGTGATCTAGAAGAAGCGGTTTATATGTCCCAACCAGAGGGATTTATCAATGATCGCCAACCAAACAGAGTATGCAAGTTGCTCAAGTCTCTGTATGGACTCAAACAAGCGGGGCGGGAGTGGAATAAACGACTTGACAGTGTGTTGCAAGCGATTGGTTTTTCGAGGTGTCAAGGAGACAATTGTCTTTATGTTATGAACAAGGAAACCCAGTTTAACATCATTGTTGTTTACGTAGACGACATCATGATCGCATGTTCTGATGAGGAGGCCATGAATGTTATCAAACGCAAAATGTGTCAAGAGATTGATTGTGTAGACAAAGGTCCACTTACCTATTTCTTGGGCATTCAAGTAGAACGTGAAGGACTAAGAGGGTCCATAAGTATTCACCAGAAGCTATATACAATAAATGTGCTTCTGCGCCAAAGGATGACAACGTGTAAGCCTCAGTACACACCATTGGATCCTGGCATTAAATTGCGAAAGTGTGAAGATTTAGCATGTAAAAGAGAAAACTCCAGTTATTATCAATCGCTTGTTGGAGCTCTTTTATATTTGGCTGTGTGCACACGCCCCGACATTTTGTATATTATTAGTAGGCTTTCACAATTTAATACAGATCCACATACAGAGCATGCCGTTGCTCTCAAGCACTTACTTCGTTATTTGAAGACTACATCTGATTCCAAGCTAACTTATACGAAGAAATCAAAAGATATCGAAGGCTACGTCGACGCAGATTGGGCGGGAAATATCGACGATAGAAAATCTTATACTGGATTCGTTTTTATTTTGGCTGGGGCTGCAATTTCTTGGGAGTCTAAAAAGCAGACTTCAGTGGCTCTGAGCAGTACAGAGGCTGAGTACATGGCCTTGTCTCAAGCTAGTAAAGAGGCCGTTTATTTAAGAAATTTATTAATTGAATTGGGTATCAAATTTCACAATAATCATATCGTTCTTTTTAATGACAATATAGGTGCTCAACAACTTTCGAAGAACTTGGTGCATCACCCCCGAACGAAGCATGTCGACATACGCTACCACTTTGTCCGAGAGCTACTTCAAGAAGATAAAATCAAGTTAAGCTATCAATGTACGGGAGACATGATGGCCGATGCTTTAACTAAGAACTTATCAAAAGTAAAATATTTAAAATTTGTAACTTTGATGGGCTTGAAAAATTAAAGTAAATTTGTATGTAAATTTAAAATTAATTGATATTGCGTTGTGGGGGAGTGTTGGAATAATTTTGTGAATTACTGTAATTGTTTTACATTATAATCAACACAATACGCTCTCCCCTTAATCTAACAGAAACTATGTACTCAATTAGCTTAAGTAAATGCCTAATCTATTTCTTCTTTTATATATACAATGTCATTGTTCACTTGCTTTTCAAACTTCGAACATTAAAGTACCACTTGGATATTATAATCCCGGTTTGCGTTTTTCATTTACTGCAATATTTTTTCTGTCTGCTAAAGAAGAATTTTGTTTTTGAAACTGGAACATCGGCTGGCTGCGGGAGCCGAACGCATACACATACAAAAATATAGGGAATAGGGTATCCAACAATTCGTTGCAAACGTACTGTAGCTCTCGCTTATGTTTTTTCTAAATGAAATACATTGTTATGTCCATAGAAAAACTTGTTCCTGAATAACAAAACTTTAATTTGGACTAATTTTGTCAATGGCCGCGAGCACCCAAAACTGCCCATACTCCTTTCAACTTACACTAAAAAATAGTGATAAATAACATTATACCTATTTATATACTCATCACCAATGATAAGTTCCTCCTTCACTTTAATTTTTTAAACCCACGGACTTACAACTATATAAAAATAAATATACCTATATATAAAAAAATTGGATAAATTGGATAACTGATATAATAAATTGTTTACCAATTCATTGAATATCTTAAGCCTGTTCAACTGGTCACGTTTAATAGTAAATGATTATATTTCATGCTCTTATGAATGAACAATGACAAAATCATATAAATATAAGTTCATTAAATATTCAAATATGATCACTCCCGAAGAGCACACAAAACGCAGAATAAATAAGCCGACAGATTAACTACACTGTTGCATGCGCAGCATGGTGCTTTTGTTAATTTAACTGAACGATGGGGCTCCGTGGATGTGGTTCAAAGGAGTTAAATAAATCGTTAATAGCTCAAAAGAAAATTGGAACAAGATGAAATACTTGATTCTGCCTGAATGAGTGAGTTTGCCTGAATAGAGAACCCCAAAGTCGAATATATATTTCTTTGAATATTTTGAAACGAATTTTCAATAATTAAAGAGTTTTACAATACCCCTATATACATATTCCAAACAACAATATGCATTAAAAAGAGTGGCTCCTCTCCTGGCATTTTAAAGGAATCCACACTAAGCTTCTCGTTTCGAAACCGACTTGAATGCTTTTTCCGCAATGTCTTCTCAATGGTGTTTTTCTTAATTTAAGTTAGCTACGCTTATAACGAGAAAGAAAAACGTAGAAAATGAAAGAAAAATGAGTAATTTTCATTATTTTTGTTAATTTTTAGTGGACTTATTGAAGTAAATTCAAATTAGGGGCCAGTTATAGCGATACGGAAACCCAAACCGGAAAAATTTTCAGATGGAAAATTTTGTATGTTATAAATCGATTTTAAGCACAAATGCTACACTGATCGATGCTAAATAACTCAGAGAATTTTTTTGCTAATAAAAGTTTCAATTGAACTAATATTTTTTGTTAAAAATGTATTTATTCTTTTTTATGGTTAAATTTGGTTTTTCGCACAGCTGATTGACAATTCTACCAAAATGGAACAAATAGTCTTTGCTGTTTCAATCCAATTGTTTTCGCTTTCCACTGGAAGGTGAGCTGTCAAAACATTTTTTTCGTTGTAAATTGGGCCATGAAAAGTTTTTCGTTGCAATTTTTGAACAAAATATCATAAGTCAGACTGAGACAGAGGCACTGACCACTGACTTCTGTTTGACATTTATCAAGGAAGTTGTTTATTCACACGCACCGAGCCATCAGTGTCGCCAGAAGCGCAGTGTCGTAATGATTTGTAATGTGATTTTTTTGGTAAATGCAGATTTGTGGAAAAAGAATTCTTTTTAAATTAATTTTGGATTCATAAATAAATATTTTAGTTTTTGTTTATTTAGAAGAAACATACAAACATAATTTAATTAACTTAATTTAATTAATGAATTCATTAATGCAATTTTGCTCGAGTGAACAAATAAATGTGAATTAAAATCATTATACAATGTACATAATATTTTTAATTATCTTATTTTTTTAAAGTTAATAAATTAAAAACGTCAAAAAAAAAATACAAATAACACAATAAGAAAAACAGATCAAATCTGTTGTATGTGATTTTTCCTTGAAAATATAGATTTGATCTGATTTCACTTCTAAAAGAAATCGAAACAGATTTGGTCTGTTTATGTAATTGTGTTATTTGTGTTTCTTTTGACGTTCTTAATACATCTATATAATATATAAAAATCAATTTAATTTTTGTGTGTGACCTTATTTCTAGAATTAGGGACCATAATGTAGATGGTTTAGAAGAACAAAAATGTTAAAACCGTAAAGCTGAATTTTTTGTAGCCCATTTATAAGATTTGTTCCACTGTAAAGTAATATTTATTCGTAGTATTTATTGGAATTTATTTCAATAAAATTTATTTGATTTTTAATATTTCAAAATTAAAAAAATAAAACATAAGGGAGAGCTAGAGTACGTTTTCAACGAACTGTTGGATACCCTATTCCCTATATTTTTGTATGTGTATGCGTGCGCCTCGCGCAGCCAGCCGCTGTTCCAGTTTCAGAAACACAATTCTTCTTTAGCAGACAGGAAAAAATTCAATAACATTAATTTTGTGTGGCCCATGTTCAATAACTGCTGGCGTAATAAAAAAGGCGTGTGCCACGCCTAAATTTGAGACTTTTTCCTGCCAGGGCAATTACTATGAGCTCAGTGACATTCAACTTTAAGCTTGCAGATCGATTTGAACATAACGTACATGCATACATACATACATACAGTAAGTAAATTATCTTTAATAATAGTGTATTGTCTTTTTTTAGGGCAAGTATTGGTTTCGTGCAGAAAAAAAGAATCGAGGTTTTAATCAAACATGACATAACGATAAAAAAGAAGCCCAAAAAGTGGTTTTCGCCATACCGTACTGTACCGTTTCGGTCTGTCTGTGCGGGTGTGCGTCTGTGCGCTTTTTCACGTCCAGCCACGGCTTGACGGATTTTCTGCAAACTTGGTATGTATAGCAGTTTGAAGAAAAATGGTTGCTGAGGTTTTTACTTGCGATTATAGGTACTATAAGGCAAAAAAAAATTTATTTCGTTTTAGCCCGTCTCTAACTGGTATCTTTCAAGTAACGGTTTTTTGAATTTTCTCGAAAACGGCTCAAACGATTTTAGATTAAACTCAAAATTTAGATAACTTTAAGCAATTCTAACAAAACTGCGTTTTTTTTTTGTTTTTGGCTCAAATGGTCGTAACGAAAATCAGGTTTAAATGGCTTTTTTTCAAATGAGCATAAGTTCGCAACGGCTTTATTGAATTGACTCAAACTTTGTTTGTTATCGTTCTTTATAGTGTTCTATAGGATGGTTTTGTAAATTTTTTAGTGAAGCCTTTCTAAATGGTAGATACAACGAGCCGTTCAGTCTTAGCCAACTTTTTTTTGGTTTTTTCTAATTTGCTCAAAAACGGCTTTAACGATTTTGATTAAACTTTGTGTGTTAGTATTCTTTTAGTGTTTTTAATAGAACTGCGTTTTTAGTTTTTGCAAAAAAAGCTAATAACGCAGATCTGATCTTAACGTCTTTTTTTCAAATGGCCATAAGTTGTCAACGGTTGTATCGAATTCAAACAAACTTTGTTTGGTATAGTTCCTTTCAACTCTGTATCAGATGACATTGCATTTTTGTCTGTTATTCTTTTTTAAATGGTGGCTCCCATACAAAAAGCCACTAGGTTTTGGTCAAATTATATAGTTTTTTCTAATTTAATCAAAAAAAAAAAAATTCCGCCGATTTTTATTAAACTTTGTATGTAATATAGATACATAAAATGTTTTGATGAAAACTGCAATTAAGTTTTTGGCTACAAATGATAATAACGGAAATTTTTTTAAACAATTTTATTAATTCCCATAAACGGACATTTATATTATTTATAGCACCCAAAAGATGACATCTAAATTTTAAATGGGACGTACCGTTATAAGACTTTTGCTGAAAAATCTATTCCGAACAAAACATAAAGTTTGCACAGAAAACATTATTTAGAATGTTTTATCAAAATCGTAGGAGCGGTTTTTGATAAAAATCAATTTTCCCTAAAAATCGTATGGCAGGTACCGTTAGTTTTAGAGCTAGAATGCTAATTCCAAAAAACCGTCTGTAGGACGTCATAATAATACTATGTACCAAGTTTGAAGCAAATCGGTCCAGCCGTTAAGGCTGTAGGTGCCGATACAGACGGATGGACAGACAGACAGAATTGTCGGTCCCAATTTTTTCGACTTCTCTATCATAGTAATGTCATGTTTGATTGTTAGATTATTTTTTTTTACGAATGCATAACTTGCCTTATAGTAAAAATGTGAAAAGTAAGTGCGTTTATTTGTAAGGCTTGAGCTCCTAAGCTACTTAACCGTTTTTAAAATTCTTTAATTAAAAGAAAGCTATACATTATCTGTGAGTTACATAGGCTATACATTTCTTTAGTCTCAACTCTCAACTAGAGACCCTTATGAAAATTGAAATAATGAAACCCAAGGTATCAAAAGTATTCCTTTAGAAGTCAATAATTGAAATGCACTGGAATTTGTACATGCGAATATACATAAACTGCAAGTTCGTCGACCAAAAAAGTTGGTCAAAAAAATCTGTCCGTCTGTCTGTCTTATTTGTTTGCCTTTCCGTCTGACTATATGTACCTATGTACCTAAAGACACCTACAAAAGCCCAAACGGGTGTGCTTAATTCTTTCAAACTAGGTATATCGAGTTTTTAAGGTATTGTACAGAATTGAAATTGTTTTTTTTTTTTGCAGCTCGAAAACTAACGGTACCTGCAACTATAGTTATGTTGAAGCTAATTTTTTCTCGAAAATGACTCAAACGATTTTGTTTAGTTTAGGTTTTTATGTATGACCTATCAAATGGCTGGAAACAAAGTTACCAAGAATTGCTAAGAAAGGTACCTTCCATAGGACGGGTTTTTTTTGCTTTCGGCTTTTTCGAAGACGGTTTAACCGATTCTGTCGGAAATTTACACATACATATATATAGGTTAAAGTAGCTTAATTAATACCTAAGTACTACATTCCTATATTTTTAATAAATATTTCTTCGTTTTTTCAAAAACATTTCTCTTCATAATTTACCTAATATTTTGAAAACAGATCATTTACTTTTTTAAAAATAATAAGTAGTTATAAATGCAGAAGACCTATGTATTGGAGGAATTTAATTTCTTTTTGAAAAATGTTCTCCAAAAAATGTTTTTATTCTAAGAAACCAATCCACAAATGTTGATAATTTTACTACCATACATTGAAATTCATCCAAAGAATAAGAGTTTCGAAAAATAATTTTTTTTTTCAAAATCTCAAGCCAAGACCAATGCCTTATTGGAGCAAGTTGGTGCGATCCAGTAGTGGACTTTATTTTTAAAAATTACTATGGCGAAGGCCAACCCTGTATTTGCCGCGAGCGAAGCCGCTGGTGAAAGCTAGTAAATTATAAAAATATAAGAAAACTAATGATTTTAATTCACATTTATTTGTTCACTTGCGCAAAAATACATTAATCAATTCATTACACTCATTAAGGGGGCCCGGGATTTTTAAGGCTCCCGGAAATTTGAAGCCATACGTGTAATCGTAATTTTTTCATATAGATTTTTCATACCAACTTGGGCCCAGTTCCTCATCAACCATTAACATATTCCCGTGATTTTCAAGGGGCCCGAAATTTGAAACAAAAACTTGAATTGTAATTTTTGTTTGTATTTTTTTATTTATTTGAGATAGATTTTTCATGCATCTTGGGGCCGCAAGCATTAATATTTTCTCGTGATTTTCTAGCGGCTCGGAAACTTGAAAAATCAATCACGCTTTCAAAATCGGGGCCCTATGTGAACGTTATCTTTTAAGAAAAACTCACGCTTGCGGATTTGGGCCCCTGACTAATGTTGACGTTTTTTTTTTTAAATGTCTAGAGACAGATCGAAATTTTGTATCAGCCTCAGTCTTAATAAGGGGCCCGGAATTTCGAAAAAGACAAAATATATTTTTTTTATTCGGATTTTTCTTCATATCTATTTAATTTCTGTTTGTTACTTAGAAATATTTGTTCTTATCGGGAAAGGGTTTTCGCGAGGATCGTCATTTGCAAATCTCTATAAAATATCGCTGATTTGACTTCAAGACTTCGAAGTTAATATTGAATATTCTTGTGTAGAAAACCTAACTAAGGTGTTCAAATATAAAATAAAGTGTTAATGAAGTGAGTTATACACGTGTAGATGCCGCGGAATGTTGTACTGCGGCAATCACATTTTTCGGAGTTGTTCAAAAGTGTTTCAACTTGTTAAGCAGCAGTGCACAACGTTGGAAAATTCTTAAGGAAAATGTGCCGGGATCCTTTCACAAACTGTCCGACACAAGATGGTCAGCTAGAATTGAAGCAGTGAAACCATTTGCAAATCATCTCAATAAACTAAGAAAATCACTAGAAGGATTAAGTGGTCTCACTTTAAGTGCTGAAGCTAGAAGATATGTATAAAATATATGCACACATTTGAATGTGTCCTGATGTCTTCAATCTGGTGCAAGGGTCTGAGCGCTATATATAAATGAAAGAAGCATCATTCTTCAAGCAAGCGATATCACTATTGACGTTGAAATTCGAAACCTCGATAGTTTGGTCTCCGATTCGCAGCTTTGCAAAGCAGTTGCGGCTGGATTGGGAGATATTTCAGAATCGTTCACATCGACCCGAAAAAGACAATTAAAAAGGCATTTCGGAGAAAATCAAGGTGAAGAACTAACTGATACAGACGAAGAAACAAACTTTAAAAGAAACACCTTTTACGTCATAGTTAATTCTATTATATCTGGAATTTATCGTCGGTTCAATGCCATGAGAAATTTGAATTCAACCTTTTCACTTTTATGGCAGTTGTCAACAATGGACGAAACTGAGATTCGAATTTCAGCTACAAGCTTTATTCAAAAGTACAAATCGCATGTATCTCAATAATTGGAGGAAGAATTAATTCATCTGAAACACATTTATGAAGCCAATTTTGAAGCAGAACTTCCACCATTGATTTTGTTGAATGCAATTTCTTCCCAGAACTTGGAGACGATTTTCCCAAACGTTTGTGTTGCTCTGCGTGTGTTCTGCACCATATCTGTCACCGTAGCTAGTGCCGAACGTTCCTTTTGCGTCCTTGCCAGAGTAAAAACATTTCATCGCTCGTGCTCATCGCAAGATCGTGTTTCGGGACTTGCTACACTGTGCATCGAAGCACCTTTGGCAAAGAAATTGAATTTTGATTATAAGTAGTTTTGCAGCTCAGAAGTCTAGGAAAGCTCGTATGCAATAAGGAAATATTTCGTCGGATACAAACCAACTCTAAATTCAATATTGTGATAATATTTTGAATGTAAAAAAAGAATGCAAAAGTTGAAATGAAAACGTTTTACAATACATAGCTTTTAAAATAAAGAAAAATTTTAAATATTATTAATAAAATCTGTTTTATTCTCAAAGTAATTTTTTAATAACTAAACGAACGTGTTTTTCCTTCACTTTCAAGCATGCAGTTGGCAATAACGCACTGAATGCAGAGCTTGATTGATAACTTCTGGATGTGGATTCGAACCGATCTACTCGTATGCCGAATTATTTTCTTTACATCCCCGGTTTCAACTGGACGAAACCCATGGGAATGATCAGATAATGGACACTTCTTTTCGTTCCACTGTGCTAACAAAAAATATTTCATCCTTTCTTCTCATTGTTACTAGTGCGATGCTATTAGCAATAGGTATTTGGCCGTACCAGGAGTAGGCATGTAGTAAAAAAAGAGTATATATGAGGGGCCAGGGATTTGTCCGTCCCGGGCTTGGAATTCCTCTCGACGGCCCTGACCGTCTGTATTTATTTAAAAACATTAATCACTTCTACAAACAAAAATTTTCCACAATGAATTTCACAAAATTAAAAAAAAAAAAAAAAAAAAAAAACAGAATTGACGCTTGAGAAAAGTAAAATTATTGAAGTATGTGTGCAAATGTGTGTTAAATTTGATCTGAAGTCCGATCTGGGGTCAAAAAATGATCCGACGCACGCACCAACAAAAATCACATAAGAATCGATTAGCACTATAATTTGATTTAAAATCCTTTTTCTTGCTCACTTTCACTCATGCGACTTCGTTTCTCCCCGAAATAATTTTTTAGTAGTTTTTGTTCGTCTTTATTGAAAATTTCATTTTTACTCAATGCAGGAAATTAATACACTGCGTGCGTGTAGATAAACGCCTGTTTTGTGAAATGGCAGAGTGAAATATTTTTTCTGGCATCGTTTTCTTGATCGCTATAAACGCTAAAACCGAAAAAAATATTATTTTCATTTCGTTCCACCTTTTTCGGTTTGGTTTTCCGAATCGCTATAACTGGCCCCTTAAAGTATTGATTAATACAAATCTGTTCAATGAACAAAAATGTTAAACTGAGTAACAATCTATGGTGTTGCAGATTACTCTAATAAGGGGCCAGTTATAGCGATACGGAAAACCAAACCGAAAAAGTTTTCAAATAGAAAATTTAATATGTTATGGTTCGATTAAAAACACTGTACTGATCGATGGCAATCAACTCAGAGAATTTATTTTGCAAACAAAAAGTTGACTTTAACTTGCACTTTTTGTTAAAAATGTTATTATTTATTTTTCTGTTATACGTATAAAAGAAAAATACAAAATTACATTTTTAACAAAAAGTATTAATTCAATTAAAAATTTTATAGGCAAACAAAATTCTCTGAGTTGCATGCCAGCGGTCAGTGCAGCATTTGTGTTTTAAATCGAACCAAAACATACTTAATTTTCCAACTGAAAATTCTTTCGGTTTGATTTTCCGTATCGCTATAACTGGCAGCTAAGGGGCCAGTTATAGCGAGACGGAAAACCAAACCGAAAAAATTTTCAAATGGAAAATTTGGTATAGTATAATCAGATTTAAAACACAAATGCTTCACTGATCGATGGCAACCAACTCAGAGAATTTATTTTGCAAATAAAAATTTTAATTGAACTTGTACTTTTTGATAAAAATGTAATTTAATAATTTTTCTGTTATACGTATAAAAGAAAAATAAAAAAATACATTTTTAACAAAAAGTACGAGTTCAATTAAATTTTTTATTTGCAAAATAAATTCTCTGAGTTGGTTGCCATCGATCAGTGTAACATTTGTGTTCTAAATCGATACTAAATTTTCCTTTTGAACATTTTTTCGGTTTGGTTTGCCGTATCGCTATAACTGGCCCCTAAGGGGTCAGTTATAGCGTTACGGAAAACCAAACCGAAAAAAAATTCAAAAGGAAAATTTAGTTGGTTATGGTTCGATTTAGAACACAAATGTTACACTGATCGATGGCAACCAACTCAGAGAATTTATTTTGCAAATACAAATTTGAATTGAACTTGTACTTTTTGTTAAAAATGTAGTTTTTTATTTTTCTTTTATACGTATAACAGAAAAATAAATAAATACATTTTAAACAAAAAGTGCGAGTTCAATTAAATTTTTTATTTGCAAAATAAATTCTCTGAGTTGGTTGACATCGATCAGTGTAACATTTGTGTTCTAAATCGAACCATAACATACTAAATTTTACTTTTGAATATTTTTTCGGTTTGGTTTTCCGTATCGCTATAACTAGCCCCTAAAACAGAAATACAACCCAATTCTTGTTATAGCTCGTTCCAAATCACTTGGTCAATGGTGCCGGGCGGCGGTCGGTTGCGCAGAGAGAAAGGATTTAAGAGGCCTTTCAATATATTTGAAGAAAATTCTTAAAAATGACTATATGGTTTGCAGTTTTGTGAAGTCATTTGAGCTTGTTTGCCAAAAATTTAAACGGCAAATAAAAGTACTATTTATTACCTTTGAAACTATCAATTTTTTTTTTTATATTTGCAATATAACCCAAAATAATTAAAGAAATGTATTGATGTATTTTCAGATTTTAGCTGAAACTGCTTATCGGTTCGCAACTTTTTACAACAACTACTTGTTGGATTTGATCAAGTTAAATTTTATTTTAAAGATAATTAAAAGATCTTTAAACTGATCAAAACTCATTTCAAAATACTGAAAGATTTAATAATAACATTGATTTGAAAAACTGTAAAAATATTCATTTTTAATTTGGATTGTCAGACATTTATTACCTGAATTTCTCTCCTGAAATGACGCATAAAAACAAATTGTTATTTCCAAATTAAAATTCAATCACTAGAATATATCAATTTACATATATTTTGTATAAAACAATACATTTTAAACAACTCAGCAGAAAACAATATTTCACGATTTTAGTTCAGACACAAATCAGTGGATTATATTATTTCTCAAAGTGGCCGCTAGAGTGAGGAAAACAAAAAAAATCAATGGGATGGATTCAATTTGGCAGCAGACAGTACGGTAGGTATACGAAATCCATGCAATCTCTTTTATTATATATATATATATATTATATGTATGTAAATGGCTACTTGCATCTGCATGTGTTTGTGTGGTACGTGTTTTGTGACTATTTTGTTTGGTTATTTTTATTTACTGGTTCTAGGAATTATGTCTGTTTATTTTATTTGATTGTGTTATTTTATGATTTCGGTGGTAATGTGGTTTTTCTTATTCGAACTCAGAATAAGATTTTAAGATTTGTGAAAAAAAGTGTAAAATGAAATTACTTTTCCTAAATTTGGTTTGTTAGGATAAGACGTAGTTTGGTATATATGGGTGGCAGCATTTTATATGTAATTAAAAATTAATAAAGCTGTAAGGCCCTGTTTTGTAAAAAAAAAAAATACAATACATAATTCCAAACAGTAGTGTTTCAAAATAAAACGATTTAAAATTTAGGTAGAGCTTCGGCGTAAGATACTTTATTTTATACAATGAACAATTCTGAACAATTTACACGGGGTTTTTATAATTCTGTTTTGTTACTTCAGCAAAAATAAAGACATTGAACTTGAATATTTATGAGAAAAATAATGAAAAGTGCTATAAATAAAATAATCTGAAAAATTATTATTTGAAGGAATTAAAATGTAATATGAGTTATATGAGTTTTATGAATAAATCCTGAGTTTAACATTTTGTACGCATTTTGCATATTTATAATATACCTACGCCTGGCCCTTTTTTTATGTAGTTTTCTAAGAGGTGTGGTTCGAAATTGACGGTGTCCCATTTCTTAGTTTAATAAGTTAGTATATTGTTTGAATACAAAGTAACTATTGTTATCATAAAACTCAGGTTCCAATAAAAATCAATGTCTTATACCTGTTCAGGTAGTTTCTTTAGGAAGAGCTAAAAAAAAGGTTTTAGGTAGTAGGTACGTAATCTATCATAAAGAAATTAATAGATTTTATTTTTGCAGAGTTATTCCACTACATAGTTTTTATACGAATTAAAACTACGTAAAACAATTAAAATTAATCTATACAAATTATAAATTTTAGTTAACTGTAATAGTAAGTGGATTATTAATGCAAAATAATAGGTACCTACGTGTTGGTTTTTTTATGACACCTACCTTCCTAGATTAAGTACAAAATCCTTTTTTTTATAGCTCTTCCGAAAGTAACTAGCTTAGCATATATGCAAGATAATAATTTTTATTGGAACCTGAGGTTTATGATTACAATAGTTATTTTGTATTTAAGCAACTGATAAGTTTTAAGTTCATTTTAGGTTCATTTCAAAACAACTATTGAAATATAGAGTTTTAAATTCAAACTACAATAAAATTGTGATGATTCCTATTCTACCCTTTTTACTTGCTCTATAGGGCAAGTATTGGTTTCGTGCAGAAAAAAAAATCGAGGTTTTAATCAAACATGACATTACGATTGTTTTGTGAAATCAGAATTGTCCAATACAATTGACTGATTTAAGGTTCTCTTACTGTCCAATACAGTGAGAACGATGATTGCGACGTATTTTTTGTGAAATCAGAATTGTCCAATACAATTGACTGATTTAAGGTTCTCTGACTGTCCAATACAGTGAGAACGATGATTGCGTCGCATCTTACTATGCATAAACAATAAGATTGATGATGATTGAAGATCCAAACACTTGAACTTCTTCTTGTGGAATGAAGATTCGTAAAATGATAACAATAGTACACTACTGGTTGTTAATGAACGAATGAATTTATTATAGACATTATGTCTCTTTTATACTTAAATAACAAACAATTGATTACAAACAATTCATTACAAATCAAATATAAATTAGGTCAAACAATTTGTTTACAATAACATTTAATATATTGAATATGTCAACATAAAATAAAAACAATAAAAACAAAATAGAATGCGCTGGTCATTGCCTCCTGCTGTGTCATCAGTATTTTGTTGTAAGTCGTGAAGGCAATGAACATTGCTTGTATCGTCAACATTTTGTTGTATGTAGGTCGTGAAGGCAATGAACATTCTTCCCCGCGTTGAATGGGTACTCATTCAAGAATTATACCTCTGAGACGTTGTATTGAGTTTTGTGCGGTAAAGGAAGGAGAATTTCGTTAAACGTTTCTTGCTTCCGAGCTCTGAACAGAATTATGATCCCAAGACAGACTGCTATGATTAAAGCCAGATAGCTGATTGAGTAATGGTGAATGTTGTCCGTAAATATTTTTTCATTGAGGTATGCGAGATTCTGATTTTGCAATGTTGACAGTTGAGTTTGGAGTGTTGTTAGTGAATCAATATGAGTGTTGTTGAAAATTGGGATTAGATCTAAAGCTGCGTGAACATCACTAGGCTTCGCTATTGCTGATAAGTTTCCAAAACTTATGAAGGATGAATGTACATTGCTTATCGTCATCTGGGTTCCTTGAATTGTAACCAGATTGTTCCGTATTCTGCAATCGCTCTCGATTGAGAGAAGTCCAGCTCCATATAGTTCCATTTGAATGGTTTCGGTTTTGCATACAGCTGTAAGTTGAATATTTTGAAGTGCTCCAAATATCCATTGATTTCTATTGTTCAATTGGGTCCATAGAATGTTGTTGATGGATTTAACAATTTCACATGATGTTGCGGTGTCATTGATAAAAAGAGAGAATTCACAGTTAAACGCTTGTGAACCGGAGTGATATTTTGCCTTTCGGTTGGAGCAGAAAAACTGCATTTCCTTTCCTTTGTTGCATTCCTTGAATTCTGATAAAGTCATTGGAAAATATTGGTCTCTATGACGGTTTATGGCCAGGATTTCTATGGCTGGATTAATTTTCAGAAGCGTGTTGTTAAGTATTAAAGGAACAGGTGTTATTTGGAATAATTCAAATGCTTCTTGTTCAACGAGAGGAAAGGTGATTACGAAAATTAAGTGTTTTCCTGCGGAGCCACCCTTCGTTGTTGATATTTTGTAGAATTGGGGAAGTCTTCTTGCTCGAATGGTAGTTTTTGTGACAGTGGTAAGTGATTTTTTATGTTTATGATTTCAGCCTTAAGTTGAGTAGGTGAAAGCAGTAGAGGGTTGATGTTGCCATAGTGTACATCCGTTAATGTATTAAGAATCGTGCCTTCGACCCTTTGAAGATTAGATGCCATCATCATTAGTTGCATTGCGAGTGTAGTGAAAATTTGAAATACTCTAAACTGGTCAGTTGCATTTCCGATTCTTCCAATGATCTCGTTGGCTTGGTTTTGAAGCATGTTTATGCGATTTCGAACCTCAAGCTGATCATGCTTTATTATGTTGATGGTTGAGTCGATGACAGACGTCTGATTTTTTAACATCGATAATAAAAGAGCCTCATTATTGTTTATATGGTCGATTGTTTTAGACAACTCTTCTGCATAGTGGGAGTCCAGTAGCCCGAATAAAGAATAAGCTATGTTTCCGACAACGTTTATTGCTGCTCTAGTACTCCGATGTCTTGAGATTAAGTTGGTGTCTCCTTGGAGTGATATCTTCATATTTGTTAGGTAGGTAACCATCGCATTACATGTTGTTCTAAGTTGTAGTTGATTACATAAGTGTTGGAGAGCCCTTGTTCCGTTGTTGAATGCCTCAAGCTCAGCTCGGATGGGTGCTAGGTCATAATATGTGACTAGGTTCCATTCGTTTGCAATCAGGTTAGTGGAGCCAAGATTTTCGAAGTATAGTCCAGGATTGTTTTTGAATCTTGTAATGTTTATCGGTGATGCGATAACCATTGGAAGCAAGAATAATGATAGAATTACCGTTGTGATTAGTGAAGTATTGCATGTTTTCCGTCGTTTTGGTGATGTTTCTGCTTGTATGTCCTCATCTTCCTGTTTCTGGTTGACATCTTCGCTATCTTCAAGGAGTGGAGCTAGACGATGAATAGGTCGTTTTAGTATTCCTGACTGCGTTTTTACGTTAACCACTCGAACTACGTCATCCTGTCCCTTAAAGATGTCGACAATTCTTCCAAACGGCCATTTGAGGGTTGGAATGTTATCTTCCTTGATGATGACTAGGTCGCCGATTCTTATATTATGTTGGCTCTTGTTCCACTTGTTTCTTTGTTGGAGTTGATTGAGGTACTCTGTTGATCATCGTTTCCAAAATTCGTGTTTAAGGTAGCAGATGGTGCTCCACCGATTTCTTAGATTTTTGTTCTCTGGAACTATATCGGGGTCGATTTGTGCAGTAAGAGGTTCTTCTATTAAGAAATGTCCAGGTGAAAGTGCGGCAAGATCATTTGGGTTAGTTGACAGTGGAGTTAGTGGCCTTGAATTCAGAATTGCTTCTATTTCGATGACTACAGTTTCTAATTCCTCATGGGTTAATGAGGCTGTAGATACTGTTCGGAGTAAAAGATGTTTCGCTGATTTGACTGCTGCTTCCCATAATCCGCCGAAGTGGGGGCTCTTGGTGAAATGAACTTAAAGGTTATTCCCTTATCGCTGCTGGCTTTGATGATGGCTTCTCTTGCTTCTGTTGTGTGTAATATATCCTTGAGCTCGGCAAGCTGATTTTTGGCTCCGACGAAATTGGTTGCATTGTCACAATATAGCGTCTGGATTCTTCCTCTTCTACTAATGAATCTTCTCACGGCCCCAATAAAAGCTTCAGTGGTTAAATCTGTTACTATTTCCAAGTGCACTGCCTTAGTTGAGAAGCAGCAAAACACTGCTAAGTACACCTTGTGTGGTTTCTTACCTCTGATTTTGAAGTGTACCCACAGAGGTCCACAGAAATCTACACCGCAGATAAGGAATGGTCTATTTGGCGTAACTCGGTCGGCAGGAAGATTACCCATTATTTGAGTCATTAGGTGTGGTCTGGTTCTTGTACATCTAATGCAGTTATGAACTGTGTGTCGGGCTGTGATCTTCCCCTTAATTGGCCAAAACCTTTGTCTAAGAATGGATAATAAGGTTTGCGGTCCACAGTGATTGTGTGAGTCATGTTTAAATTTGAAAAGCAACTTTGTAATTGATTCGTTGTATGGGAGTAATATTGGATGTTTTGCATCAAATGATATTGATGCAGCTTCTAGTCGTCCTCCTACTCGCAGAACGTTGTTGTCATCTTAAAATGGTGCCAGAGTTATAAGTGCACTAGATTTGCATAAGCCCTTATTTCTTTTAAGATCTTGAATTTCGCCTTTGAATTCAGAGGATTGTATCTGCCTTATGATTGTCATGAGAGATTCTTTAAGCTCTTTGGGTGAAAGTGCCTTCTGTCCCTCAGGATTCATCTTGAGTTTCCTGGCCCTTTTGATGAATCGCAGCATATAGCCAATGGTATTTTGTAAAAACTTGAATGAATTTCGATGTTGTATCTTGTAGATGAATTGACTTGGAGGATCGTCTTGTAGTGCTATAGCAACAATGTGTTTTCTTTTTCGTTCAAGATCTGAATGAGGTTCTTGTTCCCTTGGAGATGTTTGTTGTCAAGCTGATTCATTTCCATGTAAAAATAAAGGTCCATAAAGCCACATGTGACAGGACATGAAGTTTCGTGCAGATATCCCTCGAGAGAGCAAGTCTGCGGGATTTTCCTTTGATGGCACATGACGCCACAGTGCTCCCCATGAGTGTTCTTGTATTTTTGCGATTCGATTTGCTACGAAGGTGTGATATGAAGATGACGTTGAGTTTATCCAGGAAAGAACAATTTGGGAATCTGTCCAAAGAAATACTGGTGCTTCTGGGAGTCGTACATCTTCTCGTACTCTGCTGGTGAGTTCAGCTCCTAATACTGCAGCGCATAGTTCGAGTCGAGGAAGCGTTTGTTGTTTTATTGGGGCTACACGCGATTTTGCACATAGTAGCCTGTTGATAGTTTTTCGATCTTGGTATGTTGAACGTAAATATACCGCAGCTCCATAGGCTCGTTCTGAAGCATTCACGAAAGTATGAATCTGTATAGACGTAGGGTTTCCCTTGAAAACGTGTCTGGGAATTTTCGCTTGGTCGAGATCAGCTATGTCCTTTCTGAAGCTGAACCATTCTTCCTTGAGGTGTTGTAGAAGCTCGTCATCCCAAGCAAGTTTTGAATGCCAAAGTTTTTGCATGAAGATTTTGGCTTGAACTACAACAGGGCCAAATAGTCCCAATGGGTCGAAAATTCGTGCAAGTTCGGAACTTACCACACGTTTGGTGATTGAGGAAGTATCATTTACCTTAGACCTCCCACATAATTCGTCTGATTTAGGTTGCCAAACGAGTCCAAGTGTTTTTATTGTGCAGTGGCTGGCATCAGTGAAGTCAAGACAGATTTCCTGATCTTCAGGGCGAATGTCATTTAACAATAGGGGATGGTTTGCACACCATTTTCGAAGTTTAAATCCGGCATTGTCCAGGATTGACCTTAGTTGTTTTTGAGCTTCCTTTGCCTGAGTGATGCTGTTGGATCCGCTAATGCAATCGTCTACATAGAAGTCTTCTAACAGAATTTGGCTTCCTATTGGATGCGTTATTTTGCTTTGAGAGGCTAAAAACTGCAGGCATTTGGTTGCCAAATAGGGGCGGCCGAGGTTCCGTATGAGACGGTTTTTAGCTTGTAGTATTTTATGTCTTCTGATGGCTGCGTCCTCCACACTATGAGTTGATAATTCTGATCCTCTTCATGAACCAGAATTTGTCTGTACATTTTTTCGATATCGGCTGTAAACACAAATTTATGCATTCGAAATCGGAGTAGGATCGAGAAGAGTTCACTTTGAACTGTGTTTCCAGTATGGAGTATATCATTGAGAGATAAACCCGTGGAGGTTTTAGCCGATGCGTCGAAAACAACACGTAGTTTTGTTGTGCTGCTATCAGGTTTAAGTACACAGTGATGAGGGATGAAGAAGTGGTGTTTTGGAATATTGGTTGGATTGATTTGTTCCATGTGTCCAAATGCTTCATATTCTTCCATAAATTTGACATAATCCCTCCTCAATGATGGGTTCTTGTTTAGTCGTCTTTCTAATGACATAAAACGGTTGAGTGCTACTTGCTTTGAGTCACCCAAGGCTTCACCATTTTCTCGGAATGGCAGTCGAACTTCAAAGCGGCCAGTATTAGACCTGGTTACTGTTTGAGTGAAATGTGTTTCACAAAATTTCTCAGCTGTCGTCATCGATTTTGGTGAGTTTTCGAAGTCATCCAGCTTCCAGAACTTTTCGATGAGGTCATTCGTAGAATCGTCTTCGCAGAAGATTGTACAAGTAGCATTGTTATAGGCTACGTTTTCAATTTTTCCTGTCACAACCCAACCAAGGACAGTGTTCTGTAATAATGGCATCTTGTCACCAATTCGTATTTGTTCTGGACGTATGAGTTGATGATACAATTCTGCTCCAAGAAGAATATCAATTTTGTCGGATTGATGAAAGTTTGGGTCTGCTAGATTAATGTTTTCAGGAATGGACCAGGTTGTTGTATCCAGATTCTGCGTAGGTTGAGGTGACACAATGCTTGGAAGGATGAATGCTTCCACTCTGCAGTTGAACTTTCCAATTGACGATTGGAGTTTGATGTGGACTCGTTTTGTGGAGCTTCGTGTTCCTCGTCCGATGCCTTCGATACATAGAGATGATGGTTTGGGTGATAAAGATAGGCGTTTGATAAGCCTCTCTGATACCAGATTGATCTGCGAACCTGAGTCTAGAATCGCTCTGACCACACAAGATTGCCATTGTTTGCGGCGATGATAACTCTTGCCGTAGCCAGCAGCACGTAGTCCTGGTTGTAATTAAGGTTTTGAATCGTTGCTACAGTCATTGGTGTCGAAGCCTCAGTCTTCGTAATGCTAGGCTTAGCGGTTGTAGTCTCTGAAGTAGTTGCGCCAGTTGGTGCGTTGGATGGTCGTAGAATTTTCGGAACCAAGTGCAACAGTGTGTTGTGCTTGCCTGTGCATTTGGAGCAACTTCGTGACACACATGTTTTTGCCGTGTGATCGGCCTTGAAACAGTTCACGCATAATCGTTGTCTTTGCCTCCATCTTAATCTTTCAGCGGCTGACATCTTCAAGAACTTTTCGCAATAAAAAATTGGGTGATTCGTATTTCCACATACCTTGCAATTACCAATGTTGGAGGAAGCAATGTTGGACACCACCTTGGTTCGGTCCTTTCCCCCAACAGCTTCTAGGGCCTCAAAACGGTTCTTCAAGAATTTGAGAAATTCTTCCATTGTTGGAAGCTCTCGAGGGTTTTTGACGGATTGCTCATATAGTAGATGGCTTTGTCGGTCTAATTTCTTCGTTAACAGATGAATGAGTAGAGGAGCCCACGAGTCTGTATCAATGCTAAGAGCCCTCAAAGCTGCTAAAGATTCATGAATTGTATCATGAAACTCTCTCATAGTTTTTACTTCGGAGTTTTGCTGCGGCAAGCCCAAAATTTTTTGAATAAGGGACAACGTCTGGGCTCTTTTGTTGCTGAATCGATCCTGAAGAGTCTTCCATGCAATCGGATAGTTTTCCTCCGTCAGCTCTAAGTGCCTTAGCAGGCGTTCTGCATCACCAGATACATTTGTTTTTAAATACCACATTTTTTGTACTAATGGTAGATCTTGGTTATGTATCATCTTGGTGAAGATGTCGGAAAAGGTTTGCCATTTTAGGTAATCGCCGTCAAACTTCGGGATTGTCATCTTTGGAAGCTGTACTGACAGATGATCATTTTTTGAATTATTGGCAGATCCTTTAAGTGAGGATCGGTTCTTCAGAATTTTGATTTCAAACTCTGAATAAGAGTTCATGTCATAACCCTCTGTAAGTGGGTTTTCGCACTTCTCCCAAATTGAATAATGTAGTTCTTCGATTTGGCTCCAGAGTTTATTCATTGCCTCTAGACATTGTATGGGGACTTCTTCCTTAACTCGACCGTCAATGAGCCGGGCTAAAGAGTTCATTAATGCCTTTTGGCGTCGCATGAGAGTAAGCACCTCATGCGATGTTTGTTTTTCTCCCTCAGATGTTTTTACTTTTTCCTCGGGCGATTCAGGTGTCTTCTTAATTTCGCTGGAATCTATTTCAGTTAGCGGCTCCTTGCTCTGGCTGGTCTCTACTTATTAAGCGAATCCTTGAATATTTTCCTGTACTTTTGAGTTATCTCTTTAATTTTATCGAAATAACACGAGGTGAAATATTCGTCATCGACTTTTAGATTTGATGATCGAATTTCTTCGTCTCTGGCTTCAAAATCTTTCCAAATAGCTTCGATTCGGTTTAACCGTGAAGCAAAGTATTCCTTAGTTGTTTTTCGCGTAGGCGAGTCCTTGTTGAAGTTCCGGACGATGGTTTGTATGTCCTCTCCGGCCTGACGTTGTTCAGTTGTCCAGTTTTCCATTGTGAGCCTTCTTGACAAATTTTGATGCTTAGTTTCAGCTGTTGATTCCAGTAAGACGTAATGTGTCGCTGACGAAACCCTTAGGTTGACGATTTGTAGTCGGGGTCACCAAATGTTTTGTGAAATCAGAATTGTCCAATACAATTGACTGATTTAAGGTTCTCTTACTGTCCAATACAGTGAGAACGATGATTGCGACGTATCTTTTGTGAAATCAGAATTGTCCAATACAATTGACTGATTTAAGGTTCTCTGACTGTCCAATACAGTGAGAACGATGATTGCGACGCATCTTACTGTGCATAATCAATAAGATTGATGATGATTCAAGATCCAAGCACTTGAACTTGTTCTTGTGGAATGAAGATTCGTAAAATGATAACAATAGTACACTACTGGTTGTTAATGAACGAATGAATTTATTATAGACATTATGTCTCTTTTATACTTAAATAACAAACAATTGATTACAAACAATTCATTACAAATCAAATATAAATTAGGTCAAACAATTTGTTTACAATAACATTTAATATATTGAATATGTCAACATAAAATAAAAACAATAAAAACAAAATAGAATGCGCTGGTCATTGCCTTCTGCTGTGTCATCAGTATTTTGTTGTAGGTCGTGAAGGCAATGAACATTGCTTGTGTCGTCAACATTTTGTTGTATGTAGGTCGTGAAGGCAATGAACAACGATGATAGAGAAACCCAAAAAAGTGGTTTTCGCCAAACCGTCCGTCGGTCTGTCTGTGCGGATGTGCGGATGTGCGCTTTTTCACGTCATGCTACAGCCTAAACGGCTTGACGGATTTTCTTAAAACTTGGTATATATAGCAGTTTGAAGAAAAACCATTGTCGAGGTTTTTTTTGTTTCGTTTTAGCCCGGCTCGAACTGGTACCTTTCATTTAATGGTTTTTTTCATTTTGTATTTGCTCGAAAACGGCTCTAACGATTTTGATTAAATTTAGAATTTAACTTACCTCAGATATTTCTAACAAAATAGCGTTTTTTGTTTTTTTCTTAAATGGTCGTAACGAAAATCAGGTTTAAACGACTTTTTTTCAAATGACCATAAGTTCGCAACGGCTTGATTGAATTGACTCAAACTTCGTTTGGCATCGTTTTTTATAGCGTTCTATAGGATGCCCTTGTAAATTTTTCAGTGAAGCCTTTCTAAATGGTAGCTCCCATACAACGAGCCGTTCAGTTTTAGCCATTTTTTTTAGGTTTTTTCTAATTTGCTCAAAAATGGCTCTAACGATTTTGATTAAACTTTGTGTTTAATATTCTTTTAGTGTTTGTAAGAGAGCTGCGTTTTTAGTTTTTGGCTAAAAATGCAAATAACAGAGATCTGGTCTTAACGTCTTTTTTACTTGCGATTATAGGTACTATAAGGCAAGTTATGCATTCGTCGAAAAAAAAAGTTTTGAGATAACAATCAAACATGACATTACGATGATAGCGAAGACGAAAAAAGATGGTCTAAAAATTCTGTCCGTCTGTATGTCTGTCTGTCTGTCTGTCTGTATGTAGACCTTCAGCCCAAACGGGTGGGCCGAATTGCTTCAAACTTGGTATATAGACTTTTTTAGGTATTGTACAGAGGGGAAATTGAAATTTTTTTTTACCTCAAAAAATAACGGTACCTGCCATACAACCGTTACGTTAAAGCTTATTTTTCTCAAAAATGGCTCTAACGATTTCGATTTAAAAAAATCAGTGTTGCTTTTTAGGTACGACCAATCATTTGGCTGAAAAAAAAGTTTTAAAAAATGGCTAAGAACGGTACTTTCCATAGGACCGTTTTTTTTGCTTTCGACTATCTCGAAAATGACTCAACCGATCCTTTCGAAATTTCACACACATATAGCTGTAGGTTGCTCAATTTGTTTTGCTTACCAATATTTTTGAAAAATATTTTTTTGTATTTTTAAAATCATTTAAAAAAAAAATTTTTTAAATTAATATTTTGAGAACTGCTTCTCAAATTTTTTTGTAAAAATTTTGAATAAAAGTATTTGCTGAATACCTATGAACTGGCGTTTTTGAATTTTTTTTTAAATTTTTTTTCAAAAAGTTTTCCAAAAAAAACTTTTTTTCTCAAAAACCGCTCCACAGATTTTTATAAATTTATTCTCATAAATTCAAATTTATCTAAGAAATAAAATGGCGTACTTTTTTTTCACCTCAAATTAGCTAAAGTATTTATTTAAGAATTTTGAAAATTTTATTTTTATCAAAATCTCAAGCCCCTAAACCACTGTCACTCATTAGAGCAAGTTCGTGCGACCCAGTCGTGCATTTTATTTCAAATGGCCATAAGTTTTCAATGGCTGTATCGAATTCAAACAAATTTTGTTTTGTATAGTTCCTTACAAATTTCTATCAGATGGCATTGCATTTTTGTCAGTTACTCTTTTTTAAATGGTGACTCCTATACAAAAAGCCACTAGGTTTTGGCCAAATTATGTAGTCTTTTCTAATTTACTCAAAAAAGATTCTGCCGATTTTTATTAAACTTTGTATGTAATATACATAGAATATTTTGAAGAAAAATGCATTAAAGTTTTTTGGCTAGAAATGATAATAACGGAAATTTGTTTTAACAATTTTATTAATATTGCCATAAGCGGACATTTATATCATTTATAGCACCCAAAAGATGACATCTTAATTTGATATACTAAAGGTTTCTTAACGCAAACTTCTGTATATACGGTTTTCCAGTTTTGGCCAAACTTTTTAGTTTTCCCAATTTTTTCAGACATGAGTTTTCATATTGCTCGAAAACTTTGTTTTCATCGTACAATTGCACCCACAGAGCAAGTACGTGCGACCCAGTCGTGCACTTTATTTATTCATAACACCTGTAAATTGACCTATAAATTTTTTTTTGTTATTGTATTCGAAGGCACCGCATCGACGGGTCCTACCTGTTTTTTAACTTAAATACAAAATATGTGTTACCTTAAGATAAATACATTGCAAGAAATTATATATCTTAAGGTAGCACACATTATTATTAATCCAGTACTTTGTTATTTTGTGCCAAAAAGCTAGAGCGTTTAGATTGGGTTAAGACAAGAAAAAAATCGTATGGGAGGGGGGTCTATTCCCCTCCGTTTAGCCGGGAGGGGCAATTTTCTAAAAAGGACTTAAATTTGAAAAAAAATTATTACAAAATAACGGTAACTCCTACATGCCATGCTATACATTTTTTTTAAAGCCGAAAACTTATTATTTTATTTTTAATTTTAAATGAAGTTATGCTATTGAACTGTTTTCAAAATATTAGTTTTCCAACTCCAAATTTTGAAAAAAAAATTTTTTTAAATAATTTTAAAACTAATTTTTTTTCAAAGTTTTACGTAACTTAGTATTATTTTTGTTCTCAGAATTCAATGCTCTCAATTCTAAATCCAACACTGAAAACCTTATGGCTCTATGACCTTTTGTTGCCAAAGTATACAAAAATAACCGAACCTACTTCTTCACAAAAACAAGAAAATCTAGCCTTACGGGATGGCACAAGTGATCATTTAGCTAATTTTTTTCGTGTTTTTGTGAAGAAGTACGTTCGGTTATTTTTCAATAGCTTGGCAACAAAAAGTCATAAAACCTTACGGTTTTCAGTGTTGCATTAAAAATGAATGGGAGCATGAAATTCTGAGAACAAAAATAAACAATTTTTTTAAACTTTTTTTTGAAAATTAATATTTTGAAAATGGTTCAATTGAATAACTTCATTTAAAATTACAATAAAAAAATAAGTTTTTGGCTCTACAAAAAGGTATAACATGGCATTGTAGGATTTACCGTTATTTTTTAATATTTTTTTTCAAATTTAAGTCATGTTTTAGAAAATTGCCCCTCCCGACTAAGCGGAGGGGAATGGACCCCCCTCCCATACGATTTTTTTCTTGTCTTAACCTAACCTTACACGCTATAGCTTGTTGGCACAACATTCGTGAATCACCCTGTATACTTGTAAGTTCTTGGATATACATATATAAAAACAATAAAACGAAGGTTAATCCTCTAATTCTTTAAAACTGACATAAAAACTTAAAGAAAGGTCTTTTATTGCCCTTTTTCTTCGCGGCACGATAGGGGTAGGGAGATTTATTTAATTAAAATTAAACGTTTTTTTTTTTCACCGCGATCAATTAAATTAAAAAAAAAGGAAACAATAAGAAAAATTTAACGCGAGCCGACGGCGACGCACGACACGAATTTACTAATGATAACTATAGATAATCCCGATCGACCACGAACGAATGACACGGAAAGAGAATACGAAAGAAAGTGCAACTACAGCTTGATAAAATAGCTGTCACCACGACTGCTCAGCTGGGGTGGGTTCGGTGGAAGAATTTTTGGGCTTCTTCTGATAAACTTTATTGATTTATCGAATCAAAATAGTTTATCAAAAGAACATATAGGTATGCACAGTAGGGTGCAAAAAAAAGTTAGGCGCCAGGAATTTTTTTTCTGAAACCGAATAAGAAAATTCCAAAACTAATTATAGAAAGTAAAGAACCGAATAAATGGAATAAAAAGAAAGAGTTATGTTTAAAAATGTAAATATTTTATTGTTTTGGGAAACCATGGGACAGAAGATCCCTGGACTAAAACCCAAAAGTCTTTTCAAATAAAAGGGTAATATACAAATAAATACCTATGGCCGTTTGGCTCCAAGGAAAAAGTTAACAAGCAATTGAAGCTAAATAAAAAAAAAATAAAGCAATTAAAAGACAAAAAAAGAAAGTAAAATAGGTTTTTAACAATTAAAGCGCGTCTCGAAAATTATAGGGAAAAACTCGTATAGGTACACGTTGAATATAAATATATATTTTGGAATTTCAAATATATATTTATATTCACAATCTAACACAAACTACTTATCTTATCTTGAATAACTCCTTTCTTATATCTCCTTTTCAACTCCTCACGTCTCGAATCCTGATTCTAGTCAATTCCAAAAATCCTCGATCCAAAAAAAAATAAAAAAATATGTCTCCTCCTAGAAAGAAAGTGCAACTACAGCTTGATAAAATAGCTGTCACCACGACTGCTCAGCTGGGGTGGGTTCGGTGGAAGAATTTTTGGGCTTCTTCTGATAAACTTTATTGATTTATCGAATCAAAATAGTTTATCAAAAGAACATATAGGTATGCACAGTAGGGTGCAAAAAAAAGTTAGGCGCCAGGAACTTTTTTTCTGAAACCGAATTAGAAAATTCCAAAACTAATTATAGAAAGTAAAGAACCGAATAAATGGAATAAAAAGAAATAGTTATGTTTAAAAATGTAAATATTTTATTGTTTTGGGAAACCATGGGACAGAAGATCCCTGGACTAAAACCCAAAAGTCTTTTCAAATAAAAGGGTAATATACAAATAAATATGGCCGTTTGGCTCCAAGGAAAAAGTTAACAAGCAATTGAAGCTAAATAAAAAAAATAAAGCAATTAAAAGACAAAAAAAGAAAGTAAAATAGGTTTTTAACAATTAAAGCGCGTCTCGAAAATTATAGGGAAAAACTCGTATAGGTACACGTTGTATATAAATATATATTTTGGAATTTCAAATATATATTTATATTCACAATCTAACACAAACTACTTATCTTATCTTGAATAACTCCTTTCTTATATCTCCTTTTCAACTCCTCACGTCTCGAATCCTGATTCTAGTCAATTCCAAAAATCCTCGATCCAAAAAAAGATACAAAAAATGTCTCCTCCTAGATTTTTTTTTTCCAAAATTTCTCGATCTTTCTTTCTTTTCAAATTTTGTCTTCGCGCTTGTAAGTCTCTCACCAGAGTGCCTTCCAAGCTAATTTCTATCAACAACTTTCTTCCCTCGTCCATTCCAATCATTCACTCATATATACAACGATACAACACAACCATTCGTTTCGAGATCATCGGTCACGGCTTTCTGGAAGCGTGACGCTCTCTTAGAAAATTACCGTGGTGGGATCTAACGAAACATACTCACACGCACACAAACACGGTTTCAACAAGTTGTTGGATGTGTTTCCAAAACTTGCCAAAACTTACTCTCTCGCACACAAACAACGTTTCGACAAGTTGTTGGATGTGTTTCCAAAACTTGTCGAAACATTATGGACGAGTTCAGACTTTTCCAACTAAAACTATTTTCGAGAAAAATTGAAAAGAAATAAAATTGAAGAGGAGTCTGAACTAGACTTTTTCCTATTACTCTACAACTATCGCGCGGGATTCGAAGCGTGAATTATTTAATGAACTATTTTTGAAGATACAGAAAGGAGCGTTACTTTAAATGCATTTTGAACATTCTACAAAACTATAATCTAACAGGCGTTAAAAACCCATTTTGTACATTAAACAAATTTACGTTATTTTAAGCTAAAGTTAAAATTACGTTACGTTAAAATGAAAATATATTAATAAAAAGATGTTAAGTTGTTGTTGGTCGTTTTAAGTAAGTAAGAGTCCGCCTGACTCGTTACTTCTTCGGCTCATCCGCCGGCTCGTACGTCGTACTCGAACACCTGCTTGGGTTGCTTTTGCAAAATAAGGCTAGGTTCACCACTGGTTGATGAGACCATGGTTGCCCTCAACTTCGCCAAAATTTTGCAGCCACAACGAGAAAAAGAAAAGGGAAAAAGAACGACCGAAAGGAAGTTTTTGTTGCGGTAAAATTTACCGTAACAAATTCCAGGGTTAGGTACGAAATCCCGAAAGACAGCATCCTGAACGACATAATCCCGACTGCCAAAATCCCGATTGCCGAAATCCCGAATCCAAAATCCCGAATGACAAAATCCAGTATCCAAAATCCCGAATCCCAAAATCCGGTATCTAAAATCCTGACTGACAAAATCCCGATTTTTGCACTACTTTTTTTTGGTACTATCTACTACTATTTAAAAAAAAAAAAAATGTGTATGCTCGTTTTGATTTTTTTTTGTCGATGTTTACTATTTGAGGTACAATTTTATAAGTATTTTTATTGGAGTGAAGTGTTTTCTAAGTAAAGTGAAGTGCTTTGACGTAGACTATTATCCCGAAAGACTAAATCCCGACTGAAAAAATCCCGAATGACAAAATCCCGACCGACAAAATCCCGAATAACGAAATCCTGACCGACAAAATCCCGAACGACATAATCCCGAACGAAAATAAAGCGAGTGCGAAAATTCTGTGTACTGTTCCGTGTTGAGTTTTTTGTGTGGTGTAAAATCGATTTTTTTAAAATGGATTCCAATACATATGTAGAAGTTATGAAAACCGCTCTTTTTAGGGCGAAAAAATTTTCAAAAAGAGATATAAATTGATATTCAACAAAATGATGCAAATAAGAGTTCAGATTTCCAGTTTTCTTATAACGGGTGATTTTTTAAGAGGTTTAGAAATTTTTTTAAAAAAAAAAAACACAAAAAATTCGAAAAAAAATGAAATATTTATTTGAATCGATAGTTTGAACCTTGCAATTTAATGTTTAAAGATAATTTCATGCAAATGTTGACCGCGGCTGCGTCTCAGGTAGCCCATCCGCTGAGTCCAATTTTGGCATACTCTTTCACACATATCGGCCGGTATCTCACGAATGAATGCATGGATGTTGGCTTCCAGTGCGTCAATCGAAGCGGGCTTGTCCCTATAGACATTAGCCTTGACATACCCCCACAAAAAATAGTCTAATGGTGTCAAATCGCACGATCTAGGCGGCCAATTGACCGGCCCGAAACGTGAAATTAACTGTTCACCAAACTCGCCTCGCAATTGCGCCATTGTTTCGCGTGCTGTGTGGCATGTGGCACCGTCTTGTTGAAACCACATATCATGCAAGTCAAGAACTTCCATTTCGGGCAAAAAAAAGTTTGTTATCATCGCTCGGTAGCGTTCACCATTGACAGTAACGCTGCGATTCGCATCATCTTTGAAGAAATATGGCCCAATAAAGCCGCCGGCCCATAAACCGCACCAAACAGTGGCTTTTTCGGGATGCATTGGTAGCTGTTGCAATGCTTCTGGCTGATCTTCACTCCAAATGTGGCAATTTTGCTTATTTACGTACCCATTCAACCAAAAATGAGCCTCATCGCTGAACACAATTTTTCGATAAAAAAGCGGATCCTCGGCCAGCTTTCCAAGCACGAATTTTGATAGTAAAATTCAATAATTTGCAAGCGTTGTTCATTTGTAAGACGATCCATAGTTAAATTGACAACCATACTGAAGCTGTTTGACAGTGACACAAGGTACTAAACACACGTCAGCTGTCAAAACCAGTGTTGCCAAAACCAAACCAGCTAAAAAATCACCCGTTATAATAATATTTTATAATATAGTAAGAATTTTGCGAGATATCAAATAATATAAAAGCAATCTTTAGTTTTTGAGCATAAGAGTAGGCAAAAGCAAGAAATTCGCGCGAATTTCTTACTTTTACCTACTCTTATGCTCAAAAACTAAAGATTGCTTTTATATTATTTGATATCTCGCAAAATTCTTACTATATTTCACAGTTTTCGTAATCAATTGGGTGGGTGGCCCGCTTCGCGGGGTCTTTTGATTTTCTCCTCCTTTTTCGGGGGCACACCGCGCTCACGCAGCTTCGCTGCTCCGCTAAGGGTATGTAAATTTGTCAGGCAGGCGCCTGTGTCTGTAACATTTGTAATTAATTTGACCTGGGTGGCCCGCTTCGCGGGATCTTTTGATTTTCTCCTCCTTTTTTGGGGGCACACCGCGCTCACGCAGCTTCGCTGCTCCGCTAAGGGTATGTAAATTTGTCAGGCAGGCGCCTGTGTCTGTAACATTTGTAATTAATTTGACCTGGGTGGCCCGCTTCGCGGGATCTTTTGATTTTCTCCTCCTTTTTCGGGGGCACACCGCGCTCACGCAGCTTCGCTGCTCCGCTAAGGGTATGTAAATTTGTCAGGCAGGCGCCTGTGTCTGTAACATTTGTAATTAATTTGACCTGGGTGGCCCGCTTCCCGGGATCTTTTGATTTTCTCCTCCTTTTTCGGGGGCACACCGCGCTCACGCAGCTTCGCTGCTCCACTAAGGGTATGTAAATTTGTCAGGCAGGCGCCTATGTCAAACAGTTTTCGTAATCAATAGAACCTGGAAGTCCCGAAGGATATAAATTAATCAAAAGAAGAAAAAATACATTTTTTGTGTTTCAATATTTTTTTGGATTTTGGTCTCTCGCTCATGTTTTCGTCAATAACTTTTGAAATGTTTGAGCTTTCGTTCTAATTCATACATATTATTAAAGGTAATGAATGTACCTTTCCAATGATATATAATATTTTACTATTTGTACGCATATTATGCTTTATATATTGGTTTTAAAACGATTAAAAACGAAAAAAAATCGGATAATTTAGTCATTTTGTTTTTTGGCTGTAACTTCGTTAATAGACGTCCTAGAGGGTCGATTTTTACTCTGTTTTTTGTCAATAACTTTTGAAATATAGGACCTATTTTGATTATTGTTGCATTTTCTGATAGGTAATGAATGCCCCTTTCCAACAAAATTTATTTTTTTATTTTTCAAAATAAATAAACATTTCTTGATTTTCCGATTTTTTCAATTTTTTCAAGGGAAAAATCAAAAAATTCATTCAAAAAGGGTAGCCAGATTATGAGAATCACCAAGAACCAACCAAAAATTATTTTCTAAGGCGCCTAATTAAAAAAAAAATCCCGATTTACAAAATCTCGAAAGACAAAACCCCGAATGAAAAAATCCTGAGCGACAAAATCCCGAATGAAAAAATCCTGAGCGACAAAATCCCGAATGAAAAAATCCTGAGCGACAAAATCCCTATTGACAAAATCCTGTATGACAAAATCCCGACCCAAAAATCCCGAACAACAAAAATCGTAATTAATGGCATGAAATCGGGGTTAAATTGCAATAATGTCATTTAAAAACATGGGAATCAACCAGAACGAACTAAATATAAACAAGATTTCTCTAAATAGTGTAAAATTAAAAAGTTCTAAAAAGTACTAAAAAGTACTGACATTCGGGATTTTCAAATCGGTCAGTCGGGATTTTTTTGAAAATCGGGGTTATGTCGGTCGGGATTTTTGTATTCGGGATTTTGGTTTTCGGGATTATGTCGTTTTTGTCCCCGAAAATAGTCGGGATTTCTTGCATTCGGGATTTTGGAAATCGGGATTTCGTACCGTTCCCCAAATTCCACCCTTACCTCCCAAGAAATGTGTTTACTTTTCAAGAAAAATAAACCATTTCTTAAGGCTCGGCCAGGATTGGAGTGTAAAAGTACAAGGTGAACAACACAACACAGGGTTACCATCATATTAAAAAAAAGAAAAATAAAAAAAGAAAAAAAAAGAATTAGTGGCACGAATTGAAAATATAAAATTGGACAATTTACCAAAAAAAAAAAACAAACAAAATACAAAATAAATTACGATTTAAAAGAAAGATTAAGGGACTTTTGACTAAGTGTCAATAAATGGTTTCAAATCCTTTACGTGCCGCGTCCCTCGATCCTTCCCCTTATCGTCTATCAGGAGGTATGTCCAAGGTGACACCCTCCTACTGATCCTAAATGGACCAACAAACTTGGTCGCTAATTTGGCCGCAAAATAATTTGCCGCATCGGACAAGGAATAATTCCTACGCCAAACGAGATCACCAGGTTGAAACTGTATGTCTCTTCTTCTCAAATTATAAGTTTTAGCGGTCTTATTTCCCGCCGCTTCCAACTTCCTAGCTATCTCCTGTCTCAGTTTCTGAAACTGCCTAATAGTATCCCCTCTATCTTGGTCCCTATCACTATCTCTAAGCCCTACATCATGGCAACTAGTTACCATGTTCCTACCAAAATTTACAAAGTATGGCGAAACACCTAATACCTCATGTTGCGAAGTTCGGATAGCACAGGCCACTTTTGCCAGTTGCATATCCCAACTCCGCTGGTTTTCGGAGACATACGCTCGGACCGTAGTCCTAATAATTTGATTTATGCGCTCCGCAGGATTCGCTTGCAGATGGTAATGCGCCGTATACCGAAGTTGTGACCCGTACGCTTCACTAAGCGTCTTCAGTTCTTTGCTACGGAACTGGGGACCGTTGTCACAGACGATCCACTTTGGAACACCGAAGAGAAGAAAAACGTTTTCTTCCAATTCTCGACAAACCGCTTTCGCCGTTGCGGACCGTAACGCAAACAACAGGGGAAATTTACTTAAATAATCGACGACCGTTAAAATATATATAAAACCGCGCAACGACTTCGGAAGTGGGCCAACTAAGTCCACACAAATCATATCCCACGGTTGGGAATTTCCCACCCTCTCAGTCATAAGACCAGCTGGCCTCTCATTCACCGGCTTCACTTTTCGGCAAGTCTTACAAACCCTAACATATCTCGTAATATCACTCCTCATTTTGGGCCAGTAATATTTTTCTGCTACCCTAGCAAAAGTCTTTTTAACGCCCATGTGTCCTGAAAGCGGAGCATCATGGCAATCATTTAAAATCTTTGCCCTATCACCTTTCCCTACAACTAATTTCCACTCCTCATTCTCGTTGTGAACAACAATATGGTTCACCCTAACATGTTTATAGAGCCGCCCATCCTCAACTCGCCAGGATGGGTATTCTAACGGGCTCTTTTCTACATGAAGCCCGTTCCTATCAACTACATAACCTAGAAACTTCAAAGAAATTACATTTTTCCCTACCTACTTTTAAACCTGCCTCTCCTAACCTTTTAAAAACTTCTTTGAGAATTTCTAAGTGCTTCTCAAAAGAATCGGTGACAATGATAATGTCATCTAAGTACACAAAGACGAACGGTTCTAAGTCGGGACCTAGAACGTGTCGTCAGTAAACCTCTGCCATGTCGCTGGTGAATTATGGAGCCCGAATGGCATCCTACAGAATAGAAAAAGACCCCTCCCTGGCACGGTAAAGGCTGTGTACTTACGCGATTCTTCCTCCATTGGAATCTGCCAATAAGCAGATTTAATGTCTAATGAGAACAAATACTTCGCGTTTCGAAGCTTGTCCAAAATCGCCGAAATAAATGGTAGTGGATAAGCATCCCTATCAGTAACCTCATTCAATTTCCTATAGTCAACGCAGAACCGATAACTGCCGTCTTTCTTCTTAACGAGAAGAATCGGCGATGCCCAAGGACTCTTCGACTTCTCGATCACTCCAGCTTCCAACATCTCTTGGAGTTCTTGATTGATATGTTTCTGAATCGCGGGCAAAACAGGGTAATATCGTTGTTTGATTGGTTCTGTGGACGTCCTAATCTTGTGCTCAACTAAGTTGGTGCACCCTAATCCCTCGGTCATTGATTTAAAAAGTTCTCCTAACAAGTGTTCTAACTTCTTATTTTCGAAATCGTCCAAATCCGATTTTTCCCTAATTGCTACCATGTCTGTTACCGAAGCCACCATTTCCTGGCTTGAAAAACTCCACATACCAGATCTCAAATCCGGGACTATGCCCGACAGTGCCCAAAAGTCAGCACCTAAGATCAATTGGTGTGGGAGATTCGGTATAACCAGACATTCTATTAAAATGGATCTATTCTCAACCTCCACAAGTAGAGAAATAGACCCAGCTACTCCTACACCTGCCCCATCTGCTAACGCTACTGACCCAACACTACTCTTTTCTAATCTAAGCCCTAAATCTTTTAAAATTTTCCACACGTCACCACCCACAATGGTGCGAGAGGGTCCTGAATCAAGCAGGCCCAAAAACTTGATCCCATAAATCCTAACTCCTAAATATGGCCTACTGTCCCTACCGCTTGCCGCTAAAGTGAAACTCAGATAAACTTGTGGTACCAGTTGATCGTCAGCAGACGACCTAACTAACGCCAACGGGTCTCCTGTCCTGCTGTCACAAGAGCCCGTTCCCCATTTCCCGAACACCGCCTACAATCCCTACGATACACACCTACAGCCCCGCAACCGAAACACTTTCTTTGCACAGAACAGTTTTGTGCCAAATGACCATCCCTGTTACAATTGTAACACCTAACGACCTGTCTAAAAGGGTTCTCTGGGACTGGAGCAACAGCCGCAACTCGGTGTTGTCCGGACGAACTCGGTTGGTAACCACATTCAGGTTCCAACAAATGCCTACCTCTACTTGGTGGAGTAAAACTGTCCACGTTAACCTTAAGCGTATCTAGTTCCCTACCTAAGATAGCAAGTTCCTTAACCGTCTTTGGTTTGGCACTCGCTATCTGAACCTGATAAAAGGGGTCTACGTTTTCCCTCAATATAGATAACATTCTTCCCTCTGATAAAGGTTCCGACAATCTTCGGAACAATGTCCTCATAGTGGCAAGATAAGCGCCGAAAGTTTCATCCCTTCCCTGCGAACGCCGATTTATTTCTTCCAATAGAAGATCATCGTAATTCGCAGGAAAGAACTCCGCTTTGAGTTCCTTGACGAGTTCTTGCCAATCTCCTAAATCTTCCCTAACCGTCCTATGCCACATAAGGGCCCTACCCGAAAAAAGCTCCGAAGCGGATTTGAAAAGGTGGGAGTCCGGAACATCGTTAGCCAGACGAAGTTCCTCCACTCTTTCCAGGAATGAATTCACTGATGCTCCATTAGAGTCACCAGTAAATTTCACCCCCCACTTCCCTACACGTTCGGTGCATTTCTGTTGAACGACCATTTGTTCAGCAAAAGTGTCACCCCTATCAACCCTATGTCCCAATGGGACCCTAACACTAATATCATTGACTGATGGACTACTACCAACACGCATTGGTTCAGACAATGACCCACCAGCCAATCCTAACGCAGACCGCACACTATTTGGGTATTTGGGGTCTGACCAACTTGTACTTGAAGTTGGGTTTGCGTTTTAACGGGAGTCTTTTCCTTCTCAACTTCTTCTTCCCTATCACTATTCTCATTATCACCAGTGAGATCTCCTAATAAACATAAAACTTTATTACGATGTGAGCTGATAGCATCTTCTTCGTCTTCTGCTTCACAAGGGGTCCTAGCTAACCTACCTATACACCACTCAATCTTTGTTACAATCTTAATGTACTCCGAAGACTTTGGATTCTTCGGAGGTACTTTAAGAAGGCCCCTAATCTCCTCAATTTTTGCTTCTATAGCATCCTTATCCTCCTCATAGGTGAACGGGTACACCATGCTAACCTCCATCGAGTTTCTCTTAACGAGCAACCTCGATGACCTCAATGCCTTTCGCATCTCATCTACAGAACCTACCTTTAAACCCCTGACCTTCATCTCATAGGCCAGTTCGTCCTGTGCTAACCTTCCTATATTCATATTTATAAAAAAAAAAACAATTAACCGAAAGAAACGAGAACAGCCAAAACAAAAAAAATTATTAAAAATAAAATTTAAAAAAACTTGGCAACCCTTAACGATTTATTTAAAACAAATATTGAGTACAATAAATTTCGTTCAAAACAAGACACTCTAAATTTTAAACTTGCACGATATTATAATATAAAACTCTATTTAAATGTCCATGAGAAATTTTACATGTAGGTAACCGCAAGCACCAATCACTACTTCTTAAATTTAGTAACGAAAGCAAAAAAAAATTACTGAAAACGATAAACTAAAACTATCACCCGAATATATTTCCTAAGAAAAGAAAATAATCCTATCACTAAAAAAAAACTCAACTTAATTTTTAACTCAATCTTGAATGTAAATATCACAAAATATCCCACGCGAGAAAAAACAACAAGAAAAGAAAACTATAACCTACCACTGGAAAGAACTCAATTTAATTGTCACTTCGAAAAAAAATGTCACGATATAAATATGTTAATATCCCACGCGAGAGGAAAAAAAATTCTAATCAAAAACCCTCTAAATTTAAATTAAAAAAAAATCAAAAATGAGAAAATAATATGAAAAAAAAACACCACAGAATTAAAAACGAGTTTACGACACACACAAAAAACAATATCACCAAAAACTTTGCTGCTTCTCCTGTCTCCTTGACTGGGTCCCCTTTCGCTGTTCCACCTTTTTTTCCACAACACCTTTTTTTCCAAGAGGGGAAACTACACCAAAAATAATAAAAAAAAAGATTAGCTTTCCAATCAAAATATTGATAAAAAAAACACTAGGTACACAATACACAAAAAAAAAATTCTTCCACTTTTGGGCCCTAAACGTTGGGCACCACTTTATTGCACTTTTTCTTCGCGGCACGATAGGGGTAGGGAGATTTATTTAATTAAAATAAAACGTTTTTTTTTTTTGCACCGCGATCAATTAAATTAAAAAAAAAAGAAACAATAAGAAAAATTTAACGCGAGCCGACGGCGACGCACGACACGAATTTACTAATGATAACTATAGATAATACCGATCGACCACGAACGAATGACACGGAAAGAGAATACGAAAAAAAGTGCAACTACAGCTTGATAAAATAGCTGCCACCACGACTGCTCAGCTGGGGTGGGTTCGGTGGAAGAATTTTTGGGCTTCTTCTGATAAACTTTATTGATTTATCGAATCAAAATAGTTTATCAAAAGAACATATAGGTATGCACAGTAGGGTGCAAAAAAAAGTTAGGCGCCAGGAATTTTTTTTCTGAAACCGAATTAGAAAATTCCAAAACTAATTATAGAAAGTAAAGAACCGAATAAATGGGATAAAAAGAAAGAGTTATGTTTAAAAATGTAAATATTTTATTGTTTTGGGAAACCATGGGACAGAAGATCCCTGGACCAAAACCCAAAAGTCTTTTCAAATAAAAGGGTAATATACAAATAAATATGGCCGTTTGGCTCCAAGGAAAAAGTTAACAAGCAATTGAAGCTAAATATAAAAAATAAAGCAATTAAAAGACAAAAAAAGAAAGTAAAATAGGTTTTTAACAATTAAAGCGCGTCTCGAAAATTAAAGGGAAACATAAGCGAGAGCTACAGTACGTTTGCAACGAACTGTTGGATACCCTATTCCCCATATTTTTGTATGTGAATGCGTCTTCCTCCCGCAAACAGCCGATGTTTCAGAAACAAAATTCTTCTTTAGCAGACAGAAAAAAAATTCAATTCAATTTTATGCGGTGTGATGTTCAATTAGTTCTGGCGCAATAAAAAAAGGAGTGCGCCACGCCCAAAGTTAAAACGTTTTATTGCCAAGGCAATTGTTACGAGCTCAGTGACATTCAATTTTATTCTTGCAGATCGATTTGAACAAAACAAGACAAAACTTAAATTTTTAAAAATTAGATTTGGAATGGAAATAGCGATTATGGGTGTTTTTAACAATTATTGGACCACACTCTGCTACGTAACCAAAGAATATAAATCCAAGTGTTCATCTGTTTACTTCAAAACTGCGACCGATAGTTAAAAAACGTTAAAAAAATTAATGCAATATACGACTTTTGACGGAAACGCCCCTTAAAAGTGGGCGTGTCTTAAAATTTTGAAGCACTAACTGCACTTTTTTCAGTATTTAGGCATATGTGTAAGACTACAGCTGAATCGAGTAGTTTTTAAACAATCTTACCTGAACAAAGGTATTTTACCAAAATCACGCCTTTAAAAGTGGGCGTATTGAAAAAATTTACAAAAGAAAATGTAGAGATATATTTCTCAAATAACGAACGGATGGAAAAAGGTTTAAATTAAACATTGGAAATGCCTTAAATTCTTAAGGCTACGTTTTTCGTTCTTTCATGAAAAGTAGGCGTAAGCCACGCCCAAAATTCAAAAATTTCTTTTCATACACAAACCTTACGTGTGCAAAATTTTAGCGTTATGCTTTTATCGTAACTGTACAAAAAAACATAATTTAATTTTATTAAATTGAGGTTGTTCAACAAAAATGGCGATTGTGGGCGTGTTTGTGGGCAGATTTTACCGGTTCAAGAACTTAGCCTTACTCTTGAACCAAAGATTATATATACCAAATTTCAGCTTTCTTGCTCAAAAATTGCGACCTCTAGAGAGTATACATACGGACGGACGGACGGATGGACGGACAACGGACGGACATGGCTAAATCGACTAGGCTTTTGATTCTGAGTCAGAATATATATACTTTTCTATACCTAACGGTATTATTTCTCTATGTTACAAACTCCACATCAAATACA
Organism: Platycheirus albimanus; assembly: GCA_916050605.2. Lineage (NCBI taxonomy): Eukaryota > Metazoa > Arthropoda > Insecta > Diptera > Syrphidae > Platycheirus > Platycheirus albimanus. Next base: position 54,950,744 of record OU696698.1, on the reverse strand, counting down.
ATATACCCATTCTATGGAATAGGGTATAAAAACTCGTATAGGTACACGTCGAATATAAATATATATTTTGGAATTTCAAATATATATTTATATTCACAATCTAACACAAACTACTTATCTTATCTTGAATAACTCCTTTCTAATATCTCCTTTTCATCTCCTCACGTCTCGAATCCTGATTCTAGTCAATTCCAAAAATCCTCGATCCAAAAAAAAAATAAAAAAATATGTCTCCTCCTCGATTTTTTTTCCAAAATTTCTCGATCTTTCTTTCTTTTCAAATTTTGTCTTCGCGCTTGTAAGTCTCTCACCAGAGTGCCTTCCAAGCTAATTTCTATCAACAACTTTCTTCCCTCGTCCATTCCAATCATTCACTCATACATACAACGATACAACACAACCATTCGTTTCGAGATCATCGGTCACGGCTTTCTGGAAGCATGACGCTCTCCTAGAAAATTACCGTGGTGGGATCTAACGAAACATACTCACACGCACACAAACACGGTTTCAACAAGTTGTTGGATGTGTTTCCAAAACTTGCCAAAACTTACTCTCTCGCACACAAACAACGTTTCGACAAGTTGTTGGATGTGTTTCCAAAACTTGTCGAAACATTATGGACGAGTTCAGACTTTTCCAACTAAAACTATTTTCGAGAAAAATTGAAAAGAAATAAAATTGAAGAGGAGTCTGAACTAGGCTTTTTCCTACTACTCTACAACTATCGCGCGGGATTCGAAGCGTGAATTATTTAATGAACTATTTTTGAAGATACAGAATGGAGCGTTACTTTAAATGCATTTTGAACATTCTACAAAACTATAATCTAACAGGCGTTAAAAACCCATTTTGTACATTAAACAAATTTACGTTATTTTAAGCTAAAGTTAAAATTACGTTACGTTAAAATGAAAAGATATTAATAAAAAGATGTTAAGTTGTTGTTGGTCGTTTTAAGTAAGTAAGAGTCCGCCTGACTCGTTACTTCTTCGGCTCATCCGCCGGCTCTCCTCTCGTTTTATTACGTCGTACTCGAACGCCTGCTTGGGTTGCTTTTGCAAAATAAGGCTAGTTACACCACTGGTTGATGAGACCATGGTTGCCCTCAACTTCGCCAAAACTTTGCAGCCACAACGAGAAAAAGAAAAGGGAAAAAAGAACGACCGAATGGAAGTTTTTGTTGCGGTAAAATTTACCGTAACACTTTCTTTAAAAAAATCGTATCCGTCATTTTTTATTTTCGCAAAAATACAAAACAGCTGGTTTTCTGCTTTAGACTTTAAAACAATAAGAGCATTGAATTTTGGAAACAAAAAATTAGATAAGTACTTAATTACTTTACTTACTTACCTAAGGTGGCGCAGACAGTCCATTGTGGACCACGGCCTCAACCAACAATCCTCGCCAGCTAGGCCGGTCCCTAGCCAGTGGCCTCCAGTTGCGCACACCAAGTTGGTTGAGGTCGTTTACCACTTGATCGCGCCACCTTAGATGGGGTCTTCCAGAACTGCGTCGGCCCTCCGGGCTGGAATTGAAGACTCGTCGGGCAGGAGCGTTTTCGTCCATACGCTCCACATGACCCAGCCATCTAAGCCGCTGAATTTTCAGCTTTTTAACCAAGTCAATGTCGCTGTATAGCATGTACAGTTCGTCATTGAATCTTCTCCTCCATACTCCATTGATACATACAGGCCCGAATATCACTCGAAGAATCTTTCTCTCAAAGCACCCCAGCCTGTATTCATCCGATTGTGTCAGTGTCCACGCTTCTGCCCCATACAGCAGGACTGGGATGATAAGGGTCTTGTATAGTGTCTCCTATCAGCGTAGCCAAGTAATTGAACGGATCTAAAAAAAATCGTACCGCTGGTGTTGACATGCGAGTGGCGTACGATTGCCTCAAGAATGATGCTGAAGAGGTTACATGACAGCGCGTCACCCTGTCGTTAGCCTTTCTCGACATTAAATGAGTCGGTGGTGTTCTTACCAACCTTGACGGAACAGCGCGAGTTCTCCATAGTCATCCTGCACAATCGAACGAGTTTGGCAGGGATGCCAAGAAGTGACATGTCTCTGTATAGCTCCTTCCTGTTTACGCTGTCATAAGCGACTTTAAAATCGATAAAGAGGTGGTGAGTATCGATCTGGAATTCTTGAGTCTTTTCCAAGATCTGCCAAAGGGAGCAAATTTGGTCAACGGTTGACTTACCGAGCCTGAAACCACACTGATAGGGGCCAATCAGTTCACGTGCGAAAGGGTTCAGACGTTCACACAGAATGGCCGACAAGATTTTAAAGGCGACATTTAGGAGACTTATACCTCTGTAGTTGGCGCAGCTTAGAGTATCTCCTTTCTTGTGGATAGGGCACAAAATGCTGAGGTTCCCTTCGCCAGGCATACTTTCATCCGACCAGATTGTACAGATGAGTTGGTGTATGCTCCTCACCAAGTCATCTCCCGCTGCTTTGAAGAGTTCAGCCGTAAGGCCATTAGCTCCAGCACCCTTGTTGGACTTTATTTTAGATATTGCTATCCGAACTTCTTCTTGGTCAGGAGAACGGACATTTTGTTCATCATCATCCAAATCGAATGGATCATTCTGCCTGACAGCGATTAGTTGGTTGTCTTCGCCGTTTAACAGTCTGCAGAAGTGTTCTTTCCAAATTCTCAGCACCGACTGTGTATCTACAACGACATTCTCACCCTCGTCTCTACATGCTTCCGCTCGGGCTTTGTAACCCTTGGACGAATGCTTTATCCTTTGGTAGAACTTTCGAACATTGCTTCTGCCGTAGCACCCCCCAATAGATTCAACCATTCGTTTCTCCAGTCCTCTTTTTTTTTCTTCTGAAAAGCCGATGTTCCTCTTTCCTCTTTTGCTGGTATACCGCACGGGAAGCGCTCTTGGCAGCTCTAGTTCTGGCATTCAGAACTGCATGATAGGCTTCGTCTTTGGCCAAGTGTGCGAGCCTGCACTAATCATCGAACCAGGTGTTTCGCTGTGGTCGCCTAATGAAACACAAAACATCCGTGGCAGCGGTTTTAATGGCCATCTTGCAATGTTGCTACTGGGCCTCTGGGTTTGGCGCAGGCGCCAGGCTTGTCAAGAGATAAGAGGAGACATGATTGGCAAAGGTTGTGGCGGTCTCTTGCGATTGTAACTTCACAACATCAAATTTTCTCACAGTGGATGTTCGATTCCGCGGTCTGGTGGAGATCCGCATTCGCACTTTAGCTACAACAAGGTAGTGGTCCGAGTCTATGTTGGCCCCTCGGAAAGTGCGGACATCCATGCCACTGGAGGCATGTCTGCTATCAATGTCAACGTGATCAATTTGGTTGACGGCATTTTGATCAGGAGACCGCCAGGTCCCCTCGTGTATATTGAGGTGTGGGAAGTATGTGCTAGCTAAGATGACACTTCGCCCCGCAGCAAAATCGATTAGCCTGTGTCCGTTACCGGAAGTGTTGTCGTGCAGGCTATGCTTTCCGACTGTCGAGCCAAAGCTACCCTCCTTTCCGATTTTGGCGTTGAAGTCACCAAGAATAATCTTAGTGTAGTACTTCGGCATTCATCATACGTCTTCTTGAGAAGATCGTAGAATTATTCTTTGGTCGTGTCATCTTTTTCCTCCGTGGGGGTGTGGACGCAGATCAGTGAGGTGTTGCTGAATTTGGATTTAATGCGGATTGTGACAATGCGTTCGCTTATGCCACGAAACCCTAAGACTTCTTGCCTAAGCCTTCCTCTTATCACAAATCCGCATCCAAATAGCTGCTGTTTTCTTGTCCTGAAGCACTTGCCGTAGTAGATGTCACAGTTTTTCATCCTCCTTGTGCCTTCACCATCCCATCGCACTTCTTGGATGGCTGTGATATCGGCTTTGACACCATCTAGGGCTTCCACTAATTGTTCGGCTGCACGTGGTCTGTTAAGGGTCCGGACATTCCACGTGCAGAACCGAAATTCGTTGTCCTTGTTTCGTTTGCTAGGGTCGTCATCAATAGGGTCATCCATATCCGAGGCAATTATTTGTTTCGGAACTATTAGTTTTTTTTACGTGGTAGGGAAGTTACCCCGGCGCACAGCCCCCAACCTGGGGGACTAGGCCCTATGCTGGATAAATCCAGAGTCAGTAACCCACTACGGGGATGTGAGAGCTACCGTTGGTCCTATATGGCCTCATCCGCCACCTTCTCTATTTCACTACCCTGACTAATAGTAGTGAAAGGACCCAAAGACCTGAGCTCCGAATATGTCGAAGTAGCTCAATGGGGTGCCTACCATATTGTCTGTAAGCGTCGCCGTTGGTTCACTTAATTGGGAGCTCATCCGCCGCTCGCTTGCTTTCTGAGGGGTTCGTACAGAATAAACTGCTACCCAAAAGAGAAACAGAGGAGCTGTATGGCAGGGCAATTATAGTGTTGCTATTTTTCTGTGATCAACACTCGCGCTTATAAGTTCCGGGTTGACAAGACCAGTACCCGATGGCTACCACTTGTAGGTAAAATAAGCACACTTGATGCGTATGAGACAGTTGCAACGCTGGGCATTGCCATGTTGATACCAATCAGGGTCTACCCTATTCATACAGCACCCAGCCATCAAGTACTTAATTACGTAACATTTAAAAAAAAAGTTTGCATTTTTTTTTTAGGTATAATGAGTTTGAAGATTAATAATTGTTCAATGTTCACTGAAACAACTTTATTTAAAAATAAAATAAAAGAAGAAATTGTATGCTTTACAAAGCATGGCATTGTAACTGTTACCATTCTTTTTTTAATTAAATAATTTTTAGTAAAACGCTGTCACATTTCAATAATTTTGGTTTTCACCCAAACCAATTTCGGATGTCTAATACGAAAAGTACAAAATTCTTTTATTCTGAATTTTTCCATCTTCACATTATAAATCTCTTTAGGTACCTGCACGCGGCAGGCTACAAACAAGAAACAACAACTACACTAAACCCATATCGAATATCAAACACAACAACAATAAACGAGACACATTATTTGTATATACACAAATCCAAACAAAGGATACATACACCAGGCGGAAAGACGACAAAAAATAAGTTCAGTATAATAATAATATTATGCCTTCTATACACTCATACACTTAAAGAAGAGGGTGATGCTTTTTTTCGCAAATGTTTTGAGCTTTGTGGATTCTTTTTGTGGAATCCATAATGGGTTGAGCCTTGGATTATGAATGGGTTCTACAAATAGTTCCCACATTCATGAAGAGGCCTCTTAAGAGAACAAAAATTGTTTTTTTAAGCTAAAATGAGATTGAATGTTTGAGTTAAATTTTTTATTTGGCCTTATGCGGCCTTATAATAAAAAAAATCTTTAGCACATTGCAATTGGGTTTAACATAAAAAAGTACCTTTGACATAGGGTTAATTGATAAAGAGTTAAGGGATTATTGTTAGCTTCTATGTTTTATGGTTTTATGACTTCTGGCTTAGCAAGATGTGTACGGGACTCTAGTACAGTGGAGGCGATGTGTTTGGATTTAATTTATGGCTTTAGTGTTTATTTGATATATTTTTCGAAGTAGGTTAAGAAGTGGTTTTCGTTTATTTTTAGGCGTTTAAAATATTCAGCATTAGAAATAATTCTTCGCACAGTCCACACGGATGCTTTTATAATGGTTTTTAACTTAATTTTGCCTGTATAGAGTCGTGCGAATTGGTCGTTCGCCTCAAAATAACTCGCTTGTCCGCTGCTGTAATCACAGAAGATGGTAAGCACGCAGTTTGGAATGCAATAACCAACTGCATCGGATCTTCTCGAAGGAATTAAAGTGCATGGGAGACTATTTAATTTGATTATATAAAGAAATTAAATGGCGCCTTACTGAACAGGATGTACGAAGTCATAGTTCACCCTGGTGGCACAACACGTTATTAATTCTTTTGTAAAAAAGTTACTAATGTACGGAATAAAAATAAATAAAATGCAGGACTGGGTCGCACGTACTTGCTCTTATGAATTGCTTAGTGGCATATATGGATATTAAAAAAAAATTTAAATAATTTCGAAAATTCTTTTATTTTTTTAAATTGGTTTAAGGGTTTTCTCGGAAAAACTAAGTATGCAATAAAATTGCAAAGCTATATTTCAATCTAGGAAAAAAAAATATTGAAAATCGTTCGACCAGTTTTTCTTAAAGGTCGTTTTTGAAAAACTTTTCCAAAAAATATTTAGAAATTTATTTGAGTATGTAAATATTTGGCAATACGTAGTTAACATCTGAAAAAATAATGTTTAAAAAAATCAATATACCCGTTTCCAACATATTTCGAAAACCAAAATTTTTTTGAAAATATTATAAAAATCCAAAAAAAAAAATGCCTTATTAATAAAATTATGAATCACTTTCTGTGCCTAAAATTTTATTGCAATCGGATATACATTATATATAAATTTCTTCCGAGGGACGGCCAAATAAATCCTTAATACCGAATCGGCCCATCCGTTCAGGCTCTAGAGGCGCGAAGAGACATACAGACAGACAGACAGACGGACGGAATTCCCAGACCCACTTTTTTCGACTTCGCCATCATCGTAATTTCATGTGTGATTGTTATCTCAAAATTTTTTTTCTGCACGAATCCATAACTTGCCTTGTAGTACCTATAATCGCAAGTAAAAAACCTCGACAACCGTTTTTCCTCAAGCTGCTATATACCAAGTTTGAAGAAAATCCGTCAAGCCGTTTAGGCTGTAGCATGACGTGAAAAAGCGCACATCCGCACAGACGCACATACAGACCGGCGGACGGTATGGCGAAAACCACTTTTTTGGGCTTCTCTATCATCGTAATGTCATGTTTGATTAAAACCTAGATTTTTTTTCTGCACGAAACCAATACTTGCCCTATAGAGCAAGTAAAAAATTATCTGGGGGTAGTTTCTACCAATTTTCTTACGTTATTCGGCATTTTGAAGGGGTGGTGCTAGTCAAATGTCGCAATGGAATGGATTTTTCATAATCAATTCTTCAAAATTCTGTTAAAATTTTATTCACTAAGCTACCACCTAACTTTCATTTCTTTCCACGTATAATATTATAATTTTTCATTGGTAAAACATTAATTTAAAAAGTTTTATTTGATTAGCTGGTATTAAGCTCCAAAGATAAGAAGTTAAGGGGGTGCTAATCGGTTTTCGGGCAGTTTATATAATGACAAATTAGAAGAAGCGAAGAGTTTGTTTTTTGAAAATCCTGTGAGTCCCGCAACCTTGTATACCAAGGAATTTACTGTAATTTCTAAACGATCAATCAGAACGATTATTAAGAAAGACGAAGAGACATTAGTTGTGAAATCACCAAATAAAAAAATTACAAATACGAAGTGGAAAACTGGACTAAACGGATTTGACATCACAGCTATTCGGCGTATCATACACAACTTCCACCAGGAGGAAAAAATTATGATATCTTTAAAAAGAGGACGAGTCCAGGAAGACTTGGAGCTTAACTGAAGTATTATATCACTCTACAGGATTCTAAGAAGAAATGCATTTAGCTTCAAGAAAACGCAAAACAACCGCAAGCTTTTTTGTGAAAGACATGATATACAACTCATGCGAGTGAAATATCTGAGAAAAATCCGAGAGGAAAACGATATGATATCATTTATTTGGACGATAGTTATATTCATAGCTCACATATACGGCCAAGGGCATGGACTGATAATAGTAGCAGTGGATTGAAGACACCAATTTCAAAGGGACAGATGTTCATAATGGCGCATGCAGATGGTGAAAAAGGCTTCGTGGAAAACACCTTACTTTTATTCAAAACTGGAAAGGAAACGGGAGGCTATCACGACCACTTGTATTTTCTGCAAATGGATGCAAGAAAAAGTTTTGAATAACTTGGAATAACCTTCAGTTATTATAATGGACAACGCCTCGTACCACAATAAATTCGATGAAAAACCAATTACTTCTGCTAGCAAAAAATCCGAGATGGTGCAATGGCTGGCCAATAACAATATTCTGTATACTGTGCAGATGTTGAAACTTGAGCTATATGAGGTAAAAAACGACACCGTGCTATACGCCACCCGAAGCATAAGATGAAGACGTCATTCACGGCAAGAGATATGTCTAGCTGTTTTCCAGTCTCCAGTTGTTGGGATCCTTGACTGTTCCTGTTGTGGAGGTAGGTTTGTGGTTGGGGAGTCCAGAACAATTGATTCTGGAAAGTGGGTTTTTACAAGAAGCTCTAGAGTTTCCTTCTTGCTTTTTGTCTGAGTACCGTTCATTTGTAAGAGTACCTATGGTGGCGGGTTTGTCAGACGCTTTGACTTTATGCAGACGATAGCAGGAGGGAACGTCAGATATTCCCTCCACAAATCGCCTTAAAGCCTCCATTTTGGCTCTTTTTATTTCACAGTTGTATTTGGTTAGAGCATTAGAGTAGGTTTGCCAGTCTTCATTGCGTTTGGTTTTATTGAAGAGTTTTCTTACTCTTGATCTTAGTTTCTTAAGATCATTGTTCCACCAGCTGGTTTGTCTCTTGACTGTTTTAATTTTCAGGGAACAGTTGTTCTGAAAAGCAGAGATAATTGAGTTTTTTCCGTGTTCGGCAAAATACTCGAGTTTATCCATTGTATATATAAACTATAGTACTACCACCTGAGGTGCGCCATCTACCGACGAAGGGAAACAACAACAACATTTAAAATGGTGGAAATTGTTGTTGTTGCTTCCCATGGTATTCTAGAGCTTAGTTTTTCGTCGATAGATGGCGCACCTCAAGTGGGAATACTAAAGTTTATATATGCAATGGTTTATCTTTGGTGTTAATGAGAGGGATTTTGTCTTCAAGAGAATGATTCAGGTCTGAACTATTAGCAATCCAGTCTGTGTTTCCCTTAGGACGGTAAGTTAGACGGACTGGAGTTTCTACCACAGAGGACCTAAAGGAGAGTGAAATCTTTCGTACGTATCACCCTCCGACACCCATTACCGGTTTTTTTTTTATTATTTGGCATCGTGTCTGTGAATAAATGCAAAAACAACAACACAAAATCATATCATAATAGCTGAGAGTGTATGCGAGTTTTTACGCACACTTTCGCAGCTAATCTGAATTTTCTGTCAAATCAGCTTGTAGGCAAAATTCCAATTTCGGCCTACATTAAACTCTCTTCACATATTCTCTCTGGTTTCTACATCTAGTTCTCCCTCCACCATCCGAAGTTAAGCATTCTCCCAAGGCAAAATTCCGCAAACTATCTTCGCTAGCCAGTCTTTGGTATTAGCATCGGCACAGTTCACCGTTAGCCATCCTGGTTTGTACAACTTAGTAATAAAAAATATGTGCAATAATTGAACAAGGTTTCACCCTGAATCCCGATCGACTACCTATTGATGAAATTGTTTTATTGGCAAGAGCAACGGCAACCTGGCAAGGAATACATATTAAAATTACTTGGTTTCTGATGAAAAGTAAATCTAATAAAATATTATATTCTTGGAGCATACATTAGATTTTTACTTATGAACATTTTAAGTTTTCCCTTCTTTCTTGAGATTCTTGGACATTTATTTTTTTATTGTGATTTTTTTTTTTGGTAAATTCTGACTTGATTTCAGACTAGATCTCAAATATCAGATTTAGCTCGCCCAAATTAAATCAATGAGATCTATTTTGTTTTATTTTTTGTATGAGTGCTTTTTGACACATTTCCTGACAATTAATTGGAAGATTATACGGTTGTAAGACATTGTAAGCATGTTTTTCACTGACAGATCTGACAATATTGTAAGATCAACCAATAGTGTACACTTAGCTTTAGTATTTGGTAAGATTTTTTCGAAAAAATAAGCAAATAATCTTATCTTAACTTACGAAATCAATAATTGAAAAAAAAAAAAAAATGAAATAGACTGTCAAATTTTAGCATGGAACTCACAAAATATAAACAATATCTTCTCACAATAAAAAAGGACGTTAAGTTGTTCGAAATGTTTTTTGGCAAGCTTCTTCAAAGAGTTTTTTTGCTCCCCTGAAAATGGTAGGGATCGACTTAAGATAATTTACTTTTTTAGTTGATATTATTTTATCGAGCGACTTAATTGTTTTTAGCTTTTTGGGAAAATTTTAAATTCTTGGCTTCATTTTTGCTTCACTTTTTAGAAAGTAGAAGGGACAACAGTTTACAAAATTTTGAAGAGAAATCGTACCAAGTTTATTGACACACTTATGTATGTATGTATGTGTAGGCTGAAAATATAACTGGTGGCAAATGTAGACATATTTTTTTAAAGTTTTTTTGCGAACACTAAAAGTTTGAAAACATTACTAGGGGCGACAAAAATTGGGTCTGTCCTGGGCGACTCTAACCACGCTACGCCACTGGTATGTAGGTATAGGTACATAGGTAAAGGCATACAAGTTTTGTCATTCTTACATGACATTTTTATAACATAAGAATAATCATCTGCGCTTAGTTTTATTAATGCTGAAGACATCTTAATGGACATCCTTTTAATAAAACATGTCAGCTTTTAAAAAACAAGAAACAAATTAACTTTTATTGACCAACTTAATTGAATAATACGTAAACTAGAATGAAAAATAATAACTAGAAGAAGCATTATTCAATTGTTTATGAAAAACAAAAGAATACTAAACATTTATCAAACAGTGTCTTGAAAGCAAGTATACAATTGAATGATTTTGTGTTGATTATAAATTAAATGATCAGCCACATCTACTCCCTCTTCGTTTCATCGGGAGATGAATTCTTCAAAACGTTTAGGAAAATGAACTTGTCTCACAGAACGTGTCGACTTGGGAATATTTTCAATTCGTTTTGTCGATTTTTTCTTGATTTTTATTTCTTTCCGCTTTGTTTCCGCCGATGAAGTCTTGTATTCTGACTGCAGGTTTGGATTCTTGACCGCAGAACTAAAATCATTTGACAAAAAATATGCTCCTCTATCGACGCTTACTTTTTTGATTTTTTATCCCATTTCAATGTCAACATTTTTATCATTTTGACTGACGACTCTAAAAGTGCCATCGTACGGTGATTTAAGAGGAGCTCGTACAATATCATCTCTATTGAAGACGTGAGTACATTCCATTAGATGTTTTTGAACGAAGACTTTGTGTGAAGAATGATTTGATGTAGTTATAGGTTTCAGTTTTCCATGATTTTTCGTAATTTGTTTTCAAAATGGCTCTCAACGTACTCATCTGTAGGTTTCTCCGAAAACTGTTGCCGCAGGTGTTGCTTTGAGATCCTCTTTGAAAGTAGTCCGGAGTTCAAATAAAACAATGGGAAGTGAATCAATCCAGTAGCTGTTGGTGTGACATTTTAAAGCAGTTTTGAGTGTTTGGTGCATGCCGTCTATAATACCGTTAGCTTGGGGATGATAAGCTGTAGTTGGAAAATGTTTTGCTCCAATCAGATTTGAAACTTCCTTCGAACTGCGTCCCTTGATCCAATGATGTTGCATCAGGAACCCCAAAGATTGCTATCCAGCCGTGTACTAATGCTCTGGAAACGGTTTCTGCTGTTACATCTTGAATAGGAATTGCTGTTGGCCAACGGGAAAAAAACGATCAATGCATGTAAGACAGTACCTGCAGAAAGTGGAAGAGGTTCAATAAAATCAATGTTACTATGACCAAAACGTCGACTGGGCACTCGAAATTCTTCAAGCACCGAACGATTGTGTTGATTTACCTTTGACTTTTGGCATTTTATCATGGCTCATATTTACCCAGACAAAACGTTCCGATATAGCTAAGTTCGACTGTCGATTTTTTACCTGAATGTACCAAATCATGAATGGAATTAGACTTGTTTTCGGAAGTTTTTTGTTATGCATGGTCGAATACGAGTAGTTGAAACATCGCACATCAACGAAACTTTTGTATTTGGAAGTTGGATAAGTTTAAACTGTTGATTTTTCCAGTCTCTGCTTGAAAGTGAAAGTTAATATTTTGGTGATCAGTTAAATAGTGCAATCTCGTCCCTCAATCAGATACTGAAAATATTTGACTGACTGATAAATCGCTAGGAGTTCTCGATCGAAAGTGCTTTGATTTTTTTGAAAATCGGACATATGTAGGTTTAGAAACAAATCCAAGTGGTTTAAGTTCTTTACCCATCAGATCATGAATGGCTGCTCCAAAACAGGAATTACTTGCATCAAAATGCAAAATGAGTTTGACATTAAGTGAAGGATGAGCTAGCAGAACGGCATTGGAGAGTCACTGGTTTATCACTCTTTTTGTTGCCTTTGATTAATTTCTGCAGTTTTCCTTGCACAAATGCTGCGTTTGGTAGCGATCGGCCGTAGAAATTAAACATTGCTTTAAACTTTCTAAGTTCGGAGGCAAGTTAAGGTTTTGCGAAATTAGATATAGCGTCAACTTTTTCTGTCATTGGAGCGTGGGGGTTGAACTATTACCCTCTAAAGTGTTTTGAACGCTTAGCCAAGGCTGCAAATATAGATCGCAATACTCCTTCTGATCCTTGGAGCGTAGCACCTCTTCGTCTTGTCTTTAGGGTCCCTGCCGGGCTTAGCATTGTCGATATTTTGTAAGCAGGCTTCTATCCAATCATAAATGTTTTTGAGAAGGAAGTTGGAACTTGAGAGGGCATAGATGTGCCTATCCTCCGCCTGTGCGTGGCAACCCGGGAAAAATATATATGGCAGGGAAATTATTGTAAATGAAATAGGAGTGAGTATCTGGAGCAATATTTCCTTTCCTTGAAGTATTGATTCGTTACCAGAAACGTATGCAAGGTAAATTGTGTATGCGGCAAAGAGAGGAAGGCTGGATGTGCGTATTTGGCTGTTTGCTTCTACCTTGGCAAATGGTTGAGTGCGCATATCTAAGGCTGATAGGCCTAGCTTCTCAGCAAGGGGTGAACATGCTTCAACATGTTCCAAATTTGCTACTGGGGTTAACTTCAGGGTGGTGGTCAACACTTAATTTGACTCTGTCATGCGAGTCGGCTCGTCATGGAATTTAAGGTTTAATTGTCAGGAGTCCACGTAAAGCCTGTTTTCATACTGTTGTTGGAGCGATGCCATTTTTTGCAATTTTGTACCCAAGAAAATTAATTTCAGTTTGTGCAAAAAAAAAAATTTGAAACGTTTATTCTCAAATTATTTTCACACAGCCATTGCAAAACATTTTAAAAATGCCGTACATGTTCTTCGTAAGTTTTTGACGAAACGCAGAAATCGTCAATGTATAGGATGATGAAATCAAGGTTCTGGAATATTTGGTTCATATACCTCTGGAATGTCTGGCTAGCGTTTCGAAAACCGAATATCATCACATTGAATACGAAGAGTCCGAATGTTGTTATTATTGCCGTTTTATCACGATCATCTTTTGCTAAAGCAATTTGATGATACGCACGTTCCAGGTCAATCTTGGCAAAAATTGATTTGTTGCACAATTTTTGAGTAAAATCGTGCATATGAGGTAATGGGTAGCGATCTGCTTGAGTTCGTGAGTTGAGCCTACGATAATCTCTGCACGGTCGCCAGGATCCTTTTTCTTTCTTCGGCGCTAGGTGAAGTTGCCTAGCCCATTGGCTACTGCTTGGTCTGCAAATATTTTGCTTAAGCATGTAGTCAAATTCTCTTTTAGCAATGTTTGTATCTCCATTTTTTCAGAATTAAGTCTGCGTGCTTCGAAATCTGTTGGAGTACCGCTTTTACTAGTACATTCAAAAGCACTTACCTACCTCTAAGTTCGTTGTGGTATCAATTAGCTTCTTTCTTCTCAAGTTGACCAGTAGCCCATATTCATGAAGAAAATCAGCTCCAATTATCACGATTTACTTTTTATTTATAAATGAATCTACACGCGAACAAATACATTTAACTTTAGGATGGTTAATTTTGAACGTATTATAAAACCGCGGACTATGGATTTATCGAATCCAGGAAAACAATAATTATTTACTAAACGCAAAACAAAACAAATGCACACACCCGTCGTGCCGCGATGAGTATTTTCGTTGAATGAACAATGAAGATGATTGATAAAAAAAAAGAAATGTCAAATTTAGTTCCGTTCGCACAAGTAGGTCTGTAAATCGAGATTAGCACCGTTCGATAGGTGGCTTGCCGGTTCGCTCAGAAGGGGGTGGGTTTGATCGATGAATAATTATTTTATTGATCGTATCAATAAAATTTAGAATTTCTGAGAAGAAAAAAAAAAATAAACGGAAGACGAATCAAGATCAATTCTTCGTACAGGGTGTACTAGAAATTATGTTAGGCGCCAGGTAATTTTCTCAGGAATTACCAAACCGTCATAAAACTGAAAAGAAGAATTCCAATGGAATAAAAAGAACGAGTTATTTTTCCAAATAGGAAATTCAAATGATTTATTAGGGAAACCTTTCAGTATAGGTAAAAAACCCTAAATTTTTTCGTAAACAAAAATTTACAATGTATGGTTTGGAAGAGATGGCGGAAGGCCAAATCAAAAGATAAAATAGGTATATAATGAAAATGAACAAAATTGGTAGGTACAATTAATAGTTTTATTTAGTGTCACAAAAGACACAAAGGAGAGAAAAATGACGGGGTTGACTATGAAAATTAATGAAAGTAAAAATTGGGTCGCGAGTCCCGCAATCTCGGGATAGACAACGGATGCACGAAGACTCCACAATAAACAAGTTTCTGCCACTTTTGGCCAGAATAACACAACTATCAAAACACGCAAAATACTGTCCTGGGACAAAACGAAAAGAATGAAAAAGGGTACTTATCTGCCTATAAGGATCCTTTCTCCAGAGCCTGAGATATTTCCTCCCGAAAGATCTTCCTCACTAACAAAATTATCACACAAAATAAACTCGTTGGCCTTATCTGCCAAAATCTCTACGTTAAGATTTATTATAAACTCAGAATAAACGTAATCAACTCGAAAAATGATTTTTCGCTAACTCTTAAATTTTTTTTCTGTCTCAGCCTTTTAGTCGAAAACCAAAAAGGGACCCAAAAGTCCAAAATGGCTGACTTTTCTCGTCCATTTCGCCATATCCAAAATATGTTCTTCTCTTTTTAGCCAATGTCTGTGGTGGTGTTCTGTCACGGGCGAGCTTCAACACTTCGTATCATTGGTGAGAGTGTGTACCGTTGTTGAACCCAAGCCACGCATTCGAATTATGCAAAATATCCCTGGCTAATGGTGATATTTGCAACAAGAGTAGCTCAATGGACGAGTTCAGACCCATTCTTGGCAATCCCAACTTTTTAAGAGAAAAAGCGAAAAATCATTTATAAACTCGACAAAGTCCCCGTCCCATGCCCAGACTACAGTATGGAGGAAAATCTTTCGAGCCAGTAAATTCTCTGTCATATTCCACTTGCCTTGCGAGAAAAGATCCGAAGGCTAACCCGATTGTTTTTCTTTACATATTAAAGATTAAAATATTGAAGGTCTTCGTGCAGATTGAATTTAAGAGAAATACTAGATGGAAAAGTCATTTTTCTTTTCTTTGTGTTGAAGACACGCTAGGTTGGGCTCTCGGCCATTTCAAACGTTGGCTGGACTCTGGACTCAGCAGCTTCATCTAGGACGGATTTGTGGACGGCCTGTCGCACATTTATGTTCGGTCATCTCGTGGACCAACTGTCGCACGTTAGAGAGTTGTGATTGTCTTTCACAACATTTGTAATGAGACCTGCTTGTGTTGTCTTTCCAAAATGCTTTTGGAGCGGGCTTCCTGCTGATGGTCAAGCGCACTCTCTACTCTGCCAGCATTTTGGAGAACCAACGAGAAGGAGGGGTGAAAAATGGAAAAAGGAAACGAATAGGCCAGTGGAACTTGTTGTGGTAAAATTTACCGCAACAAATCCCACCCTTACCTCCCAAGAAATGACTTTACATTTCGAAAGAACTGTAAATCATTTCTGAAGAAGAACCAAGGATAAGGAAAAAGACAAAGGATTTCCATCAGAAAAGCAAAAGAAAATTTAAGAGAAAAAATAAAAAAAAAAAAAAAACTGAGAGAAAAAAGTACAAAATTACGTTAAGTATTGGATGCATCTGAAAACGGTTTTAAATCTTTAGCGTGCCATTTCCCGCACTCTTTACCTTTATCATCTTCTAAAATGTATGTCCAAGGTGACACACGCTTCTTAATTTTTAACGGACCGACAAACTTCGGTGCTAACTTGGCTGCATAATAATTCGCGGCATCCGAAAGAGAAAAGTTTCTGCGCCATACAAAATCGCCGGGACGGTATTGAACATCCCTCCAACGTAAATTGTAGGCTTGAGCAGATTTGTGGCTTGCAGCCTGAAGCTTTTTGCCAATATCAATCCTTAGCTTTTTGAAACGTTCTTCGATCTCCCCTAGATCTTGAACAGTTTCCGACGAATCGCCAACTTTTGGTACTTCTTGACCAGAAGTTACCATCTCCCTCCCAAAATTTGCGAAGTACGGGGATACTCCCAGTACTTCGTGTTGTGACTTGCGAATAGCGCACGCAACCTTCGAAAGTTGTGAGTCCCAAACTCGGTGATTCTCACTGACGTAAGCTCTTAATGTCGTCTTGATTATTTGATTGATTCTTTCCGCAGGATTTGCCTGTGGATGATAATGAGCTGTAAAGTTCAAACGTGACGCGTACGCTTGGCAAAGCGTTTTCAATTCCTTTGATCGGAATTGCGGGCCGTTGTCACATACGACCACCCTCGGGGTGCCAAATAAAAGAAAAACATTTTCCTCAAGTTCCCTACAAATTGCTTTCGCCGTAGCAGACCTCAACGCAAAAAGAAGTGGAAATTTAGTGAAATAATCAACGACGGTGAGAATATAAATGAAACCCCTACTCGACTTTGGAAGCGGACCTACAAGATCTACACAGATCATTTCCCATGGTGAAGTAATCCCTACTCTTTCCGACATTAACCCAGCTGGCTTCTCATTCACCGGTTTCACCTGTTGGCAAACTCTACAATTCCTAACATATTTGGTGATATCACCTCTCATCTTAGGCCAATAAAATTTTGACCCGATCCTGGCAAAAGTTTTTCTAACTCCCATGTGTCCCGCTAGAGGACCATCATGAAACTCCTGTAAAATTTTTAATCTTTCCTGCTTCCCTAAAACCCTCTTCCATTCCTGATTATTTTCGTGAACGACAATGTGGTTGACCTTTATAAATTTGAACAAATGACCATGTTCAATTCTCCAGGCTGGATAAGCTAACGGGTTAGAATTAACTGCTGACTTCATTTTAATTATCCAAGGGTCGGTATCCTCTTCTGAGATCTCGGCTAACTCCGGGACTCCTCGAGATAACATGTCCGGAACTACATGCTCCTTCCCCTTTCGATGGATAATTTCGAAGTCGAATTGTTGAAGCCTAACTGCCCAACGTGCTAATCTACCCTGTGGATCTTTAAGGTTGCTCAACCATACCAGGGAATAATGATCAGTCACGACCGTAAACCGAGCACCCTCGATGTATGGTCGCAATTTCTCAACCGCCCATAGTACGGCCAAACATTCCTTCTCTGTTGTACTATAATTGCGTTCACTCCTATTCAAAGACCTACTAAGGTAACAGACAACCTTTTCCCCTTCATCAAAGTTTTGAGACAAAACTGCACCGATACCATAGTCAGAAGCGTCTGTTTGTACGACAAAAGGTCGTTTAAAATCTGGGCAAGTAAGTATGGGTGCTGTCACCAAACACTCTTTTGCCTTCCTAAAGCTAGCCTCACACTCTTCTGTCCAAGTAAATTTCCTACCTTTCTTTAATAAATCTGACAATGGCCGAAGTAATTCAGCAAAATTCGGTACAAAACGTCGGTACCAAGAAACTGTCCCTATAAAACTCCTAATCTCCTTAACATTCTTCGGTGCTGGAATCCTAACCATGCTTTCCACTTTTTCTGGGTCTACATGAAGCCCATTCCGATCCACAATATACCCTAAGAACTTCAGCGATGGTATGCAAAAGTTGCATTTCTCCCTACTGACCTTCAACCCTGCTTCACTCAACCTTTTCATAACCTCACTCAGAATTTCGAGATGCTTCTGAAAAGTCTCTGCAATGATGATTATGTCGTCTAAATAGACGAAAACGAATGGCTCGAGGTCGGCACCCAAAACTGTGTCGATAAACCTCTGCCATGTCGCAGGCGAATTGTGAAGACCGAAAGGCATCCTTCTAAATTGAAAGAGACCCCGACCAGGGACCGTGAAGGCTGTAAAGGCTTTAGATTCCTCTTCCATGGGAATCTGCCAGTAAGCTGACTTAATGTCAAGCGAAGACAAGAACCTCGCGCCTCGAAGCCTGTCTAAAATAGCATTAATATAAGGCAGTGGATAAGCATCTCTATCTGTATTTTTATTTAGTTTCCTATAATCTACACAAAATCTAAAAGACCCATCCTTCTTTTTAACTAGGAGTATTGGAGATGACCAAGAACTATTGGACCTCTCAATTACCCCTGCTTCTAACATTTCGTTTAATTCCCTATCTATGTGTTCCTGCATTGCCGGAGAAACCGGATAATACCGTTGTTTAATCGGTTCCGCCGACGTCCTAATCTTATGTTCCACCATAGTGGTACAACCTAAACCTTCTGGCATCTTCCTAAAAGCTTCTTCAACTAAATTGTCTAACTGTTTAATTTCCCTACTGTCCAACTCTGAACGTTCTGTAATAGAACAAATCGAAACCACTTGAGCTTGGTCCGAAAAATTCCACATACGTGATCTCAAATCCGGGACGATCCCCGAGAGTGCCCAAAAATCTGCACCTAGGATCACGGTATGTGTCAGAGATGGTATAATAAGACAGTCTATTAAGACTACCTTATCTTCTACTTCTATCGGTAAGCTAACACTTCCTACGACCTCAACACCTGCTCCATCGGCTAAGAATACCGAACTAACAGTGCCTTTATTTGAGGTAAGTCCTAACTCTTGGAGAACTCTCCATCCATCCCTACCTATTATGGTTCTAGAAGCTCCTGAATCTAACAAACCTAAAAATCTAGTACCATAAATACTAACTCCTAAATAGGGTCTCCTATCATCCCCGTTTGCCTCCAAAGTAAAATCCAAATGAATTTGGTCCACCGACTGGTTACCAGCAGGCAACCGTCCTAATTTCTTCGGAACTCCCGCCCTGCTGGCGCGCGAGCCCTTTGAGCATTTCCCGAACACCGTCGGCAATTGCTTCTACTAACTCCTTCAGCCCCACAACCAAAACATCTCCTAGGAGCGGAACACCTACTGGAAAAATGACCTGGCTTCCCACAATTGAAACAACTAATAGTTCCATCAGATTGTGTGGATCTATTAGGCTGCGACCTACTAGGTTCCACCGCTCTGTTGGGCTGTTCGTCCCTACTGACGACTGCCACTTTGGGTTGCACTGCCGAAACTGCAGTATAACCAAATTCAGGTTCTACACAATTCCTGCCTCTCGCCGGAGGTTCGAAATTATCAACATTAGCCCTAAGAGTTTCTAAATCCCTACCTAAACTAGCCAAATCTTTGACGGATTGTGGTTTATTAAAACCAATCTGTTTTTGATAGAAAGGGTCCAAATTCTTTAACAAAATCGCCACTTTCCTCCGTTCTGAAAGTGGTTCTCCTAACCTCTTAAACATGGTTCTCATGGTAGCTAAATATGCTCCATACGACTCCTCCTTCCCTTGGGTCCTACGATTGATTTGTTCTAACAACAGATCATCATAATTCGCTGGCAAGAATTCATACTTTAAAGCATCTACAAATTCTTGCCAGTTTGAAATGTCCTCCCTAACCGACCTATACCAAAGTAGAGCTTGACCTGTAAGAAGGTCAACTACTGAATGGAACAACTGCGTTTCCGAAACCCCCCGAGCTAAACTTAGTTCTTCGACCCTCTCAAGGAATGAGTTCACTGATGTACCACAGCGCTCCCCAGTGAACTGAACATTCCACCTACATATCCTTTCCGAACATCGTTCTTGAGAACCTGAAAACCCTAAACTACCACCTAAACTAACCCTACTTAAATCGTTGCGAATCGGCGGGGGTACAATTTCCCTCGTTTGCTGAATCGGGCCCTGATTCAGCTGACCTGCGCCTGAGGTCGATGCCTGTCCATCCATAAGAATTTTTTCTTCGTCCCCTTGTAATTTTGATAAGAGTAGCAAAAGCTCTAATCTGAGAGATTTTTGCTCCCCTAACTCTTCATCCCCCTCTGCTGGTGCTCTTCCTATCCTATTTAATGCCCATTCGATCTTGGTAAGGACCTTCAAGAATTCCGGAGACTTCGGATTTCTTGGTTGATCCTTAAGAATAGTCCTAATCTCACTAATCTTTTCCTGCACTGCATCCCTATCCTCAATATACGAAAATGGATATTTATTGTATGCCTCCACCGAACCCCTGCGTTCCAGCATGCGAGCTGATCGCAGTGACGATCTCATTACGTCAACCGTCCCTTTTTCTAACCCTCTACTGAGCATTTCATAATAAAGCTCATCCTGACACAACCTATTAATGTCCATAATTGAAGATACAAAGCAAACCAAAACTTAAAAAAAAACAATTATAAAACCAATGGTCAAAACTCCTAGTGACGTAACAAAACAAATTAACTGGGAAAAAGAAATTTAATGAAAAATATAAATAAAACTAAAATAAACGCAACAAAAAAAAAACAGTAGGATACCTGAAACACCCTTTAAAACTTTTAATCAACAAAAAAAACTTTATATCGAAATGCCTATTCCTTTCCAATTAAAATCAAAACTTTGAAAAAAAACACTTTGAAATTACCGATAAAAAAATATCAAAAACTACGAATTAACAAAAAAAAATTATCTAAGACGAATAAAGAAAAATATTTGTTCCTAAAGAATATTCAGGACAATAATCGAAAATAAAAATTTAAAAAAAAAATACTAAAAAAAGTATCAAAAAAAAATCAACACAAACAAAAAAAAACGCATAAAGTGGTAACACTGAAAACTACCTATTCACTCGCAATTGATTCTAACAAACTAAAAGAAAATGTTCACCAAAAAGAAAGAGATGACAATAGTCACCCCAAAATAATAAAAAAAATGTCAATTGAAAAAAATATGTGCAAAAAAAAAACTTCTTTCAAATGAAATTGAACAATTGAAATGTTCAATCTCAATTGTGAAGTACGAAATTAACAAAAGAGAAATAATTGAACTCTCACCAAATCCTTGCCACCCGCAACACTTTCCTCTTATATATTTTTATCTCTGCTTCTCTGGTCACTGCTCCACACTTTTCCTCCAAAACTCCGCACACAAAAACTTTGTTGATAAAAAAAACTGCTGCCTGCTGCTGCTGCCTGTTAAAAAAAAACAACTCCAAGTATAATGTTCTTTTTTTTTAAGTATTTGATTATAAAAAAAAGAACAACTTTCCTAAAACACAACACAGAGTCGACACAAACAAACAGAAATTCCTTCTACGATCTTGGCTCCACGTTGGCTGCGCCAATTATCACGATTTACTTTTTATTTATAAATGAATCTACACGCGAACAAATACATTTAACTTTAGGATGGTTAATTTTGAACGTACTATAAAACCGCGGACTATGGATTTATCGAATCCAGGAAAACAATAATTATTTACTAAACGCAAAACAAAACAAATGCACACACCCGTCGTGCCGCGATGAGTATTTTCGTTGAATGAACAATGAAGATGATTGATAAAAAAAAAGAAATGTCAAATTTAGTTCCGTTCGCACAAGTAGGTCTGTAAATCGAGATTAGCACCGTTCGATAGGTGGCTTGCCGGTTCGCTCAGAAGGGGGTGGGTTTGATCGATGAATAATTATTTTATTGATCGTATCAATAAAATTTAGAATTTCTGAGAAGAAAAAAAAAAAATAAACGGAAGACGAATCAAGATCAATTCTTCGTACAGGGTGTACTAGAAATTATGTTAGGCGCCAGGTAATTTTCTCAGGAATTACCAAACCGTCATAAAACTGAAAAGAAGAATTCCAATGGAATAAAAAGAACGAGTTATTTTTCCAAATAGGAAATTCAAATGATTTATTAGGGAAACCTTTCAGTATAGGTAAAAAACCCTAAATTTTTTCGTAAACAAAAATTTACAATGTATGGTTTGGAAGAAATGGCGGAAGGCCAAATCAAAAGATAAAATAGGTATATAATGAAAATGAACAAAATTGGTAGGTACAATTAATAGTTTTATTTAGTGTCACAAAAGACACAAAGGAGAGAAAAATGACGGGGTTGACTATGAAAATTAATGAAAGTAAAAATTGGGTCGCGAGTCCCGCAATCTCGGGATAGACAACGGATGCACGAAGACTCCACAATAAACAAGTTTCTGCCACTTTTGGCCAGAATAACACAACTATCAAAACACGCAAAATACTGTCCTGGGACAAAACGAAAAGAATGAAAAAGGGTACTTATCTGCCTATAAGGATCCTTTCTCCAGAGCCTGAGATATTTCCTCCCGAAAGATCTTCCTCACTAACAAAATAATCACACAAAATAAACTCGTTGGCCTTATCTGCCAAAATCTCTACGTTAAGATTTATTATAAACTCAGAATAAACGTAATCAACTCGAAAAATGATTTTTCGCTAACTCTTAAATTTTTTTTCTGTCTCAGCCTTTTAGTCGAAAACCAAAAAGGGACCCAAAAGTCCAAAATGGCTGACTTTTCTCGTCCATTTCGCCATATCCAAAATATGTTCTTCTCTTTTTAGCCAATGTCTGTGGTGGTGTTCTGTCACGGGCGAGCTTCAACACTTCGTATCATTGGTGAGAGTGTGTACCGTTGTTGAACCCAAGCCACGCATTCGAATTATGCAAAATATCCCTGGCTAATGGTGATATTTGCAACAAGAGTAGCTCAATGGACGAGTTCAGACCCATTCTTGGCAATCCCAACTTTTTAAGAGAAAAAGCGAAAAATCATTTATAAACTCGACAAAGTCCCCGTCCCATGCCCAGACTACAGTATGGAGGAAAATCTTTCGAGCCAGTAAATTCTCTGTCATATTCCACTTGCCTTGCGAGAAAAGATCCGAAGGCTAACCCGATTGTTTTTCTTTACATATTAAAGATTAAAATATTGAAGGTCTTCGTGCAGATTGAATTTAAGAGAAATACTAGATGGAAAAGTCATTTTTCTTTTCTTTGTGTTGAAGACACGCTAGGTTGGGCTCTCGGCCATTTCAAACGTTGGCTGGACTTTGGACTCAGCAGCTTCATCTAGGACGGATTTGTGGACGGCCTGTCGCACATTTATGTTCGGTCATCTCGTGGACCAACTGTCGCACGTTAGAGAGTTGTGATTGTCTTTCACAACATTTGTAATGAGACCTGCTTGTGTTGTCTTTCCAAAATGCTTTTGGAGCGGGCTTCCTGCTGATGGTCAAGCGCACTCTCTACTCTGCCAGCATTTTGGAGAACCAACGAGAAGGAGGGGTGAAAAATGGAAAAAGGAAACGAATAGGCCAGTGGAACTTGTTGTGGTAAAATTTACCGCAACACAATGATTGGCTTTGTAACATCAGCACCAACAAACATCCAGTCCATTTGTTTTCTGAGACCAAAGTCGACTGAGATAATGCGAGTTTCATATGTTTTTATTGATGAGCTGTTCTCAGTATACAACGAGTAGGATGTGTCCTGTTTGTCATATTTGCTTGGTGGAATCACTGAAAAATCAGCTCCGGTATCGATAAGGAATCTTTGATTTGATTTACGGTCATTTAAAAATAGACGAAGACTTTCTATTTTTATAGCTCTGTGCGTCGCTTGTGTTAACAGAGCTTCTTCTAGTTTTCCGTATTCATGTCAAATTTCTTGAACTGACAAGGATCAATGCACTTTTTTGCATTCGACCCGTAACGCCAGTGATATTTGCAGAACGGGAATCTTGGTCTTGATTTGCTTCGGTCACGTTTCCGGTCTTGTCTGACATTGGTATTGCTGCGTGTCTGATTTCTCGGCGCACGAAGCTCTTGAATTTGCTTTTGGAGATCATCGATCTGTTTCTGAAGAGGTGGTTCGTCTTGTACTCGAGACACATTTGAGTAATTCAACATCTCCATCATCTAGTCGGCTTGCTTGGCCATGGCCGCTGAATCACTATCTCCAATAGAAATAACAGCACATACTTGATCAGGTAAGCGTTCAAGCGAAAAAGATTTCGGGTAATTTATTATTAAAAAGCTCCTTCATCCTCTTCAACAATTGTGTCGGCTTCAAGTCACCCAATTCAAATTCTTTGACCAATTTCCTGACCTTTTTCTGGTCTGAATCGATGTACGCGGTTATAAGAGCTGTTTTTACTGCTTCGTATTTGCCTTTTCTGATGGCTTGTACACGATGTCAGCTACTTGCATTAAAACTTGAGCATCTAAAGAACCGATTATGTGGTGATACACGATGTCAGCTACTTGCATTAAAACTTGAGCATCTAAAGAACCGATTATGTGGTGACACTTTGTTTTATCGCGCGTCACTTTTGCTATGGCAAATTGTGGTTGCATTTGAATAAAATAAAGTTATGGTCGTTCTTTGCTAAAAACCGCAGGTTTTATACTAACATGATGCATTTCGCCCTGTGTAGCATTTTTCTGCAAGATTGAATTTCCATCGTCTTGATTTTCCTCTTGAGTTTGTATGTATGTACATACATATATAAATAGGTCACCTGGCATTATTGATAAAAATAAATATTAAAAATTTTTTCTGATGAATTTGCAATGCGATTTTATTGATTCTTATAGGGACTTACATATTTAAAATTATGTTTGTAGTTCGGGGTCACCAATGTGGATATCTTAATGGAAATCCTTTTAATAAAACATGTCACCTCTTAAAAAACAAGAAACAAAATAACTTTTACTGGCCATCTAAATTGAATAATAAACTAGAATGACAAATAATAACTAGAAGAAACATAAGCGAGAGCTACAGTACGTTTGCAACGAACTGTTGGATACCCTATTCACCATATTTTTGTACGTGAATGCGTCTGCCTCCCGCAAACAGCCGATGTTTCAGAAAAAAAATTCTTCTTTAGCAGACAGAAAAAAATTTAATAACATTAATTTTATGCGGTGTGATGTTCAATTAGTGCTGGCGCAATAAAATAAAATGCTCGACTGGGTCGCACGAACTTGCTCTAATGTGTGTAGTGGTCTAGGGGCTTGAGATTTTGATAAAAATAAATTTTTCAAAATTCTTAAATAAATACTTAAACTAATTTGAGCTGAACAAGGAGTACGCCATTTTATTTCTTGGATAAATCTGAATTTATGAGAATAAATTTTTAAAAATCTGTGGAGCCGTTTTTGAGAAAAAAAGTTTTTTTTGAAAAACTTTTTGAAAAAAAATTTCAAAAAAAATTCAAAAACGCCAGTTCCTAGGTATTCAGCAAATACATTTATTTATAATTAAAAAAAAAAAAATTAATGGGCAGTTTTCAAAATATATATTTTTAAAATTTTTTTCTTAAAAATGCTTTTAAAAATACAAAAAAATATTTTTTTGAAATATTGGTATGCAGTACAAATTGAACTACCTACAACTATATATGGGTGAAATTTCGAAAGAATCGGTTGAGTCGTTTTCGAGATAGTCGAAAGCAAAAAAAAACGGTCCTATGGAAAGTACCATTCTTAGCCATTTTTTAAAACTTTTTTTTCAGCCATATGATTGATCGTACCTAAAAAGTAACACTGATTTTTTTAAATCAAAATCGTTAGAGCCGTTTTTGAGAAAAATAAGCTTTAACGTAACGGTTGTATGGCAGGTACCGTTATTTTTTGAGCTAAAAAAAAAAATTCAATTTCCCCTCTGTACAATATCTAAAAAACTCTGTATACCAAGTTTGATGCAATTCGACCCACCCGTTTGGCCTGTAGGATACATACAGACAGACAGACAGACAGACAGACAGACAGACATACAGACGGACAGAATTTTTAGACCATCTTTTTTCGTCTTCGCTATCATCGTAATGTCATGTTTGATTGTTATCTCAAAACTTTTTTTTTCGACGAATGCATAACTTGCCTTATAGTACCTATAATCGCAAGTAAAAATGAGTGCGCCACGCCCAAAGTTAAAACATTTTATTGCCAAGGCAATTGTTATGAGCTCAGTGACATTCAATTTTATTCTTGCAGATCGATTTGAACAAAACAAGACAAAACTTAAATTTTTAAACATTAGATTTGGAATGGAAATAGCGATTATGGGTGTTTTTAACAATTATTGGACCACACTCTGCTACGTAACCAAGGAATATAAATCCAAGTGTTCATCTGTTTACTTCAAAACTGCGACCGATAGTTAAAAAACGTTAAAACAATTAATGCATTATACGACTTTTGACGGAAACGCCCCTTAAAAGTGGGCGTGTCTTAAAAATTTGAAGCACTAACTGCACTTTTTTCAGTATTTAGGCATATGTGTAAGACTACAGCTGAATCGAGTAGTTTTTAAACAATCTTACCTGAACAAAGGTATTTTACCAAAACCACGCCTTTAAAAGTGGGCGTATTGAAAAAATTTACAAAAGAAAATGTAGAGATATATTTCCCAAATAACGAACGGAAGGAAAAAGGTTTAAATTAAACATTGGAAATGCCTTAAATTCTTAAGGCTACGTTTTTCGTTCTTTCATGAAAAGTAGGCGTAAACCACGCCCAAAATTCAAAAATTTCTTCTCATACACAAACCTTTTCGTTTCTATTGAGAGACGCAAAATTTTGGCTTGCGGATTAATTATAAATACCGTTTATTTACAAAAACAATTTTTTATAGTTTCTAATGAAAAGTGGGCGTCAACCACGCCCAAAATCAATTTTTTTGATTTCATACACAAGATGTTTATGTGCCAGTAAGACCCACAAAATTTAATGTTTTTCGCGTAAGCCACGCCCAAACTGAAACATTTTTATTTGATTGGAAGAAAGTTTACCTAAAGCTTACGTGTGCAAAATTTTAGCGTTATGCTTTTATCGTAACTGTACAAAAAACATAATTTAATTTTATTAAATTGAGGTTGTTCAACAAAAATGGCGATTGTGGGCGGATTTTACCGGTTCAAGAACTTAGCCTTACTCTTGAACCAAAGATTATATGTACCAAATTTCAGCTTTCTAGCTCAAAAAATGCGACCTCTAGAGAGTATACATACGGACGGACGGACGGACGGACGGACGGACGGACGGACATGGCTAAATCGACTAGGCTTTTGCATTGTATATATAAACTATAGTACTACCACCTGAGGTGCGCCATCTATCGACGAAAAACTAAGCTCGAGAATACCGTGGGAAGCAACAACAACAATAAAAAATGGTGGAAATTGTTGTTGTTGCTTCCCATGGTATTCTAGGGCTTAGTTTTTCGTCGATAGATGGCGCACTTCAAGTGGGAATACTATAGTTTATATATGCAATGGCTTTTGATTCTGAGTCAGAATATATATACTTTTCTATACCTAACGGTATTATTTCTCTATGTTACAAACTCCACACCAAATACAATATACCCATTCTATGGAATAGGGTATAAAAATGTATTAATTGTTTATAGAAACCAAAGAATACTAAACATTTTTAAACAGTGTTTTGAAAGCAAGTATAAAATTAAATAATTTTGTGTTAATTATAAATTCAATGATCAGCCACAATGCCAAGCCTCATAACAATATGAAGAGATTTTTACCTGCCCCAAACTCATAACTCATCATAAAATAAAAACCAATAAAATATAATAAAATATGTAAATATGCGGTCCACCGTCAATCACTGCAGCATGAAGGCAATTAAAGAAATTTGAATTATGCGCCCAAAACTGGGAAAAGTTTCACCAGCTGAGCAGTCAACCAGGTTGTATCTTGAATGTTGTATATGTTGTATGTTGTATTCATAAGAACGAGTGAGTATAACAAAATCATCACAAAACAGAAACACCTTATTTTGATATTAACACACAAATCATTAAGATGCTTATGAACAGTGGCCTAACTATTAGGGCGCCAGGGCTGGCAAAATGAAAGAGGTCCCGACTCAAGAGGCCCCCGGCCTTAGAGGCTGTGAGCTCAGAAATAGCTTAACATTTTTAATACAATTTTAAGTACTAAAATTATACTTTTAAAAAATGATTAAATATAACAATTGTTTTTCCACAATTTGAAATTTGTTTTTATTTGTTAAAAACTTGTAAGGTTCACACGATTCGTCTTAGTTAATTTAATATGAAATCATACAACAACAATGGTTACAGCATGACATTAGTGGTGAACATAAGTATTCGTACAAATAAATACAAAATGAAAATAAAAAAAACATAATTAAAAAAAAATATGAGTTGACTATTAACCACGGCCCAATAAGAAACAGACCGCCAACTCACTGGTTTCTCTTCTTGCGTACAAGCTAAAAATCAGCTGATATTCATGCCATTTATTTTGAGAGTGTGACGCTCTCCCTTGCTTTTAAAACCCATTTAGCAAACACCTACAAAATAAATGGCATACGCAGGTATAGTTGCCATTACAAAATGCACAGAGAGATGTACACGTATTCACAGACAGGAAAAAATATTTCGAGGGTGTTTCAGGCAAGAGGAGTACGAGTTGGCGGTCTGTATATTGGTCCGTGCTATTAACTAACAAATCGATTTGACAGTTCAACAAGTTTGAGCACTTATGCTTATTTATTTCGAAAATTTCGTATTTATCTATAGTCCGTAAAAGAGACACATCATTGAGAGAACATCCATGTCCACAGGTTTAAATATGCTGAACGAGCACAGAGGAAGGTTCTGAACGCACAGAAGCCTTTAGGTGTTCAATAAATCTTTTCTATTAGGATGTCGAAGTTTTTCCTATAAAGACTCCATTGCACTCTCTGCAGGTTACCTTATACACACAGCTTTTTGAATATGTAGGTGTTAAAGCGCTTATTTTGCTGTTGCAGAGAACGTTTTCTTAGGGTGAAGAAGGTTTTAAATTTATACAGCAGATAGTGTACTACATAATTTTTCAGAACCACCAGGAATGAAAGAGATCTTTCTCCACATACGTGGGTCGATTTCAACAGAAATCGGGAAAATTGATTGGGGGGATAATTTATTAAGTTTTTTCTGCAATAAAGATCAATTTTTTTGGATATCATATCCATTCTTTGCTGCGATTTCCTAAATTATTTTCAACCCTTTTTTAAAACTAAAGATATTTTTTATATCCTAAGTTCAATTTTAATTATCGATTTTTTATTTTTATGATACCCTATTCTATAGAATGGGTATATTGTATTTTCATTATACCTTATTCTATAGAATGGGTACGGGTATGTATATTGTATTTGGTGACAATATACATACAATATACATACCCGTACCCATTCTATAGAATAAGGTATAATGAAAATACAATATACCCATTCTATAGAATAGGGTATCATAAAAATACAAAATCGATAATTAAAATTGAACTTAGGATATAAAAAATATCTTTAGTTTTAAAAAAGGGTTGAAAATAATTTAGGAAATCGCAGCAAAGAATGGATATGATATCCAAAAAAATTGATCTTTATTGCAGAAAAAACTTAATAAATTATCCCCCCAATCAATTTTCCCGATTTCTGTTGAAATCGACCCACGTATGTGGAGAAAGATCTCTTTCATTCCTGGTGGTTCTGAAAAATTATGTAGTACACTATCTGCTGTATAAATTTAAAACCTTCTTCACCCTAAGAAAACGTTCTCTGCAACAGCAAAATAAGCGCTTTAACACCTACATATTCAAAAAGCTGTGTGTATAAGGTAACCTGCAGAGAATGCAATGGAGTCTTTATAGAGAAATAATACCGTTAGTTATAGAAAATTATATATATTCTGACTCAGTATCAACAAAAAGTCCATTTAGCCATGACCGTCCGTCCGTATGTATACTCTCTAGAGGTCACAATTTTTGAGCTAGGAAGCTGAAATTTAGTATATATAATCTTTGGTTCAAGAGTAATGCTAAGTTGTTGAACCGGTAAAATTAAATAATGTTTTTTGTACAGTTACGATAAAAGTACAACGCTTAACTTAGGCACACGCAAGTCTTAGGTGATTCTTCTTAAAATTTTATATTAGGCGTGTGCCTAAGTTAAGCGTTGTACTTTTATCGTAACTGTACAAAAAACATAATTTAATTTTACCTGTTCAACAACTTAGCATTACTCTTGAACCAAAGATTATATATACTAAATTTCAGCTTCCTAGCTCAAAAATTGTGACCTCTAGAGAGTATACATACGGACGGACGGACATGGCTAAATGGACTTTTTGTTGATACTGAGTCAGAATATATATAATTTTCTATACCTAACGGTATTATTTCTCTATGTTACAAACTCCACACCAAATACAATATACATACCCATTCTATAGAATACTGTATAATGAAAATACAATAATATACCCATTCTATAGAATAGGTCTTAGGTGATTCTTCTTAAAATTTAATAAAAATATTTCAGTGTGGGCGTGGCTCCCACTTTGTGTGCGTTATATTTTTTTATAAAATAACAACGCTTACTTACTTTTCATTAGAATCCATTAAAAAAAATGAAAATACAATAATATACCCATTCTATAGAATAGGTCTTAGGTGATTCTTCTTAAAATTTAATAAAAATATTTCAGTGTGGGCGTAACAACGCTTACTTACTTTTCATTAGAAACCATTAAACAAAATTTTTTTGTAAATAAACGGTGTTTATAATGAATCCACAAACCCAAATTTGTGCGTCTCTTAGTCGAAACTGAGAAGCTTGTGTATGGAAAGATATTTTTGAATTTTGGGCGTGGCTAACGCCCACTTTTCATAAAAGAACGAAAAACGTAGTTTTAATTAAATGCACGACAGGGTCGCACGTACTTGCTGTGTGGGTGCAATAGTTACACTATGAAAACAATCGTTTTTTTTAGCAATATGGAGAACTCATGTTTGAAAAATTTGGGCAAAACTAAACCATTTTGATTAAAACTCGAAAACATGATATATCACAGCTAACGTTGATTAAGATGTCATCTTTTGTGTGCTATAAGTGATATAAATGTCGCTTATGGCCAAATTAATAAAATTGTTAAAACCAATTTCCGTTATTATCATTTGGAGCCAAAAACTAAAATGCAGTTTTCTTCGAAGCATTCTATGTAGGTATATTACATAAAAACTTTAATAAAAAACAATAGATCTTTTTTTGAGTAAATTAGAAAAAAAACTAAAAAAAATGTGGCTAAAACCTAGTGCCTCTTTCTATGGGAGCCCCCCATTTAAAAAGAGTAACTGAAAAAAATGCAATGCCATCTGATAGAAAGTTGTAAGGAAACAAAGATTGATTGAATTCTATACAACCGTTGACAATTTATGGCCATTTGAAAAAAAAACCGTTAAGACCAGATCTCCGTTATTTGCATTTTTAGCCAAAAACTAAAAACGCAGTTCTTCTAAGAACACTAAAAAAAATTTACACATAAAATTTAATTGAAATCGTTAGAAACATTTTCTAGCAAATTAGAAAAAAAAAACAAAAAAAATTGGCTAAAACGGAAATGCTCGTTGTATGGGAGGGTTAGGTATAGAAAAGTATATATATTCTGACTCAGAATCAAAAGCCTAGTCGATTTAGCCATGTCCGTCCGTCCGTATGTATACTCTCTAGAGGTCGCAATTTTTGAGCTAGAAAGCTGAAATTTGGTGTATGTAATCTTTGGTTCAAGAGCAAGGCTAAGTTCTTGAACCAGTAAAATCCGCCCACAAACACGCCCACAATCGCCATTTTTGTTGAACAACCTCAATTTGGTAAAATTAAATTATGTTTTTTGTACAGTTACGAAAAAAGCATAACGCTTAAATTTTGCACACGCAAGCTCTAGGTAAACCTTCTTCCAATCAAATAAAAATATTTCAGTTTGGGCGTGGCTGACGCCCATTTTTCATACAAAACCATCAATATTGTTTTTATAAAATAACAAATGTTATATTAAAGAGAAAAACATTAAATTTTGTGGGCATTACTTACACATAAACATCTTGTGTATTAAATCAATAAATTTGATTTGGGGCGTGGCTGACGCCCACTTTTCAATAGAAACTATTAAAAAATTGTTTTTGTAAATAAACGGTATTTATAATGAATCCGCAAGCCAAAGTTTTGCATCTGTATATATAACCTTTAGTATATATAACCTTTGGTTCAAGAGTAAGGCTAAGTTCTTGAACCGGTAAAATCCGCCCACAAACACGCCCACAATCGCCATTTTTGATGAACAACCTCAATTTGGTAAAATTAAATTATGTATGTTTTTTGTACAGTTACGATAAAAGCATACCTAACGCTAAAATTTTGCAAACATAAGCTTTAGGTAAACTTTTTTCCAATCAAATAAAAATGTTTCAGTTTGGGCGTGGCTGACGCCCATTTTTCATACAAAACCATCAATATTGTTTTTATAAAATAACAATTGTTATATTAAAGCGAAAAACATTAAATTTTGTGGGTATTACTGGCACAAAAACATCTTGTGTATGAAATCAAAAAAATTGATTTTGGGCGTGGCTGACGCCCACTTTTCATAAGAAACTATAAAAAAATTGTTTTTGTAAATAAACGATATTTATAATGAATCTGCAAGTCAAAATTTTGCGTCTCTTAAGTGAAACTAAACAGTTTGTGTATGAAAAGAAATTTTTGAATTTTGGGCGTGGCTTACGCCCACTTTTCATGAAAGAACGAAAAACGTAGTCTCAAAAATTTAAGGTACCTCCAATATTCAATTTAAAACTTTTCTTTCCGTTCGTTATTTGCAAAATATATCTCTACATTTTATTGTGTAAATTTTTTCAATACGCCCATTTTTAAAGGCGTGATTTTGATAAAATACCTTTGTTCAGGTAAGATCGTTTAAAAACTACTCGATTCAGCTGTAGTTTTACACATATGCCTAAATACTGACTAATGATCAAAGCTCAGTTAGTGCTTCAAATTTTTAAGACACGCCCACTTTTAAGGGGCGTTTCCGTCAAAAGTCGCATAATGCATTCATTTTTTAACCTTTTTTTAACAACTATCGGTCGCAGTTTTGAAGTAAAAAGGATGAACACTTAGATTTATATTCCTTGGTTACGTAGCAGAGTGTGGCCCAAGAATTGTTAAAAACACCCATAATCGCTCTTTCCATTCCAAATCTAAATTAAAAAAATTTAAGTTTTGTCTTGTTTTGTTCAAATCGAATAAAATTGAATGTCACTGAGCTCATAACAATTGCCTTGACAATAAAAGACCGCACAAAATTAATGTTATTGAATTTTGTTCTGTCTGCTTAAGAAGAATTTTGTTTCTGAAACATCGGCTGTTTGCGGGAGGCAGACGCATACACACACAAAAATATGCGGAATAGGGTATCCAACAGTACGTTGCTAACGTAATGTAGCTCTCGCTTATGTTTTTTATTGTCATTGGAGCGATATCTAGTTTTCAAATTCTTGAAAGAAATAGCTAGTAAAAAAAAAACTGTTGAGAAAAAAAAAATTACTGACATTTCTCAGTGTAACATTTGACCAGGATTAGCAGAAGACATCTTGATGATAGTTTGTTTAGGAAAGATCGCGTCAAAAATGTTCTCGTTTGTGTGAGAGAGAAACAGCTTTACCTACATATAAATTCCAGAAATTCTTTTAGGAGAAAAGAGCCAACCTATGTATGCTTTTAAAGCTCAGTTTTCTTCTATTCGTGTTCGAATTCGAATAGAAAACAAAATAAGAAAAAAAACGAATGTCAAATAAAGAACAAGAAGTTGGTATTAGATTTTCTTACCGACCAAATTTTAAAATCTTAAAAATAAATATAAATAACAATAACTTCTTATTAAAAAAATTCTATATAATTGGCTTCTTGCTTCTTCTTCTTCTGCTGTTAATACTGAATCACTGAATTATTTATGAAATATTAAAACTACTGTTAATCCTAAAATATTAAATTAAACTTACAAAAGAAGTACTGGGAGGTCTCGATCCGATTGGAATTCGAATTCGATTACGAATAAAAGAAAACTGAGATTTAAAAGCATACCTACATAGGTTGGCTTTTTTCTTCTTTGCGGATTTCTGGAATTCTTGAATTTACATGCATAGCTGTCTCTTCTTTTTGCTGATTTGCCAGTTTTCTTTCTCTCACACAAACAAGATCATTTTCGGCGCGATCTTTCCTAAACAAGCTATCATTTCGTTGTCTTCTGCAAATCCTAATCGCCTGTAACAATGAGAAATTTAAGCAAGTGTTTTGAATAAATAAATATTTAAGGGGGCTCCTATACAACAAACGTGATTTTTTTTTTGCCGTTTTTATAGATAAAGGTACGGAACCCTTCGTGTGCAAGTCCGACTCGCACTTGCCAGTATTACTTTTTTATTTATTTGTACGAATACTTATGTTAACCAGTATATCATATTGTAACCATTGTGATTTCATCTATGATTTTATATTAAATTATGTGCTTAATAAGTTTTTAACAAATAAAAACAAATTCTAAATTGTGGAAAGCAAGAGTGTTTTATTAAATCTTTTTTTAAAATGTGAAAGATTAATTTTTTCCAAGTGCCAAACTCTCAATCTATTGATTATTTTAAAAACTTAATTTTTGTATGTCATTAAAATCAATTAAAATGAGGCACACAATAAGATTTCAACACATTAAAAACAAAATAGTGATTCACCCTAGGTGCTACAAAAAGCTGGAGCGTGTAGGTTGGGTCGAGGCAAGAAAAAATTTCCCCCGTTTATGCAGGAGAGCCAATTTTATAAGAAAATTACTTACATTGGAAAAAAAAATTAATAAATACCTTGTTTCAAAGTCAAAAATCTCTTCTTTCTAA
Organism: Platycheirus albimanus; assembly: GCA_916050605.2. Lineage (NCBI taxonomy): Eukaryota > Metazoa > Arthropoda > Insecta > Diptera > Syrphidae > Platycheirus > Platycheirus albimanus. The sequence goes on along the minus strand of OU696698.1, from coordinate 54,915,774 downwards.
CTCAAAACCTTGAAAACACAAAGTATAAAATTAACTTTCAAACTTATTTGTTTAAAAGGTTTACGTATTTAAGTACTAATTTCTTATCAAAATGTAAAAACTGAAAACCGGATGCTAAAATATTTTCTGCTTTTTGAGAAATTAAAAAAATTGTGAATGGACGGTGTGGTTTTCGTTATTGTCCGTCTGTCTTTAATTTTCCAAAAAAGCTTTTTTGAGTTAAAAAAAGTTAAGTTTTTTTAAATTTTTTTTTTTTTCAAAAACTGTTTGGTCAAAATTTAAAAATTTTTTGTTTTCTGATAAGAACTTTAAGCTGCTAGATGTTGCCATACTAAAAAAAATTTGGAATTTGTTTAAAAAAAACGGTTTTTCGAAAAAACTGGTGAACGATTTTGAAAAAAATAAAATGCACGACTGGGTCGCACGAACTTGCTCTAATGTGTGACAGTGGTCTAGGGGAGATTTTGATAAAAATAAATTTTTCAAAATTCTTAAATAAATACTTAAACTAATTTGAGTTGGAAAAAGAGTAAGCCATTTTATTTCTTGGATAAATCTGAATTTATGAAAATAAATTTTTAAAAATCTGTGGAGCGGTTTTTGAGAAAAAAAGTTTGTTTTGAAAAACTTTTTGAAAAAAATTTAATAGCGAAGATGAAAAAAGATGGTCTGAAAATTCTGTCCGTCTGTATGTCTGTCTGTCTGTCTGTCTGTCTGTCTGTCCGTCTGTATGTCTGTCTATCTGTCTGTTTGTCTGTATGTATAGAGACCTACAACCGAAAAGGGTGGGCCGAATTGCTTCAAACTTGGTATAAAGAGTTTTTTAGGTATTGTACAGAGGGGAAATTGAAATTTTTTTTAGCTCAAAAAATAACCGTACCTGCCATATAACCGTTATTTTAAAGCTTATTTTTCTCAAAAACGGCTGTAACGATTTCGATTTAAAAAAATCAGTGTTGCTTTTTAGGTTTAATCATATGGCTGAAAAAAAGTTTTAAAAAATGGCTAAGAACGGTACATTCCATAGGACGGTTTTTTTGCTTTCGACTATCTCACTATCTACTCAACCGATTCTTTCGCAATTTCACACATATTTAATTGTAGGTAGCTCAATTTGTACTGCATACCAATATATTTGAAATAAAATGCACGACTGGGTCGCACGAACTTGCTCTTATGATAAGCAATTGCGTAGTGGCTGCATATATGGATATTAAAAAAAAATTAAATAATTTCGAAAATTCTTTTATTTTTTAAATTAGTTTAAGAGTTTTGTCGGAAAAACTAAGTATGCAATAAAATTTCAAAGCTATACGTCAATATAGGAAAAATAAAATGCACGACTGGGTCGCACGAACTTGCTCTAATGTGTGACAGTGGTCTTGGGGCTTGAGATTTTGATAAAAATAAATTTTTCAAAATTCTTAAATAAATACTTTAACTAGTTTCAGCTGAAAAAAAAGGACGCCATTTTATTTTTTTTATAAATTTGAATTTATGAGAATAAATTTAGAAAAATCTGTGGAGCGGTTTTTGAGAAAAAAAGTTTTTTGTGAAAAACTTTTTGAAAAAATTTTTCAAAAAAAATTCAAAAACGCCAGTTCATAGGTATTCAGCAAATACATTTATTTAAAATTTTTAGAAAAAAATTTAATAAGCAGTTTTCAAAGTATTAATTTTTTAATTTTTTTTTTAAATGCTTTTAAATATACAAAAAAATATTTTTTAGAAATATTGGTATGCAATACAAATGGAGCTACCTACAGCTACATACATGTGTGTGAAATTTCGAAAGAATCGGTTTAGTCGTTTTCGAGTTAGTCGAAAGCAAAAAAAACGGTCCTATGGAAAGTACCGTTCTTAGCTATTTTTTAAAACTTTTTTTTCAGCCATATGATTGGTCGTACCTAAAAAGCAACACTGATTTTTTTAAATCGAAATCGTTAGAGCCGTTTTTGAGAAAAATAAGCTTAAAAATAACGGTTGTATGGCAGGTACCGTTATTTTTTGAGCTAAAAAAAAATTTCAATTTCCCCTCTGTACATTACCTAAAAAAGTCTATATACCAAGTTTGAAACAATTCGGCCCACCCGTTTGGGCTGTAGGTTAACATACAGACAGACAGACAGACAGACATACAGACGGACAGCATTTTTAGACCATCTTTTCGTCTTCGCTATCATCGTACTGTCATGTTTGATTGTTATCTCAAAACTTTTTTTTTCGACGAATGCATAACTTGCCTATAAGGTAGGTACCTATAATCGCAAGTAAAAATATTTTGTTGTATTTTTAAAAGCATTTAAAAAAAAAATTAAAAAATTAATATTTTCAAAACTGCTTATTAAATTTTTTTCTAAAATTATAAATAAATGTATTTGCTGAATACCTATGAAATGGCGTTTTTGAATTTTTTTTGAAAATTTTTTTCAAAAAGTTTTTCAAAAAAAACTTTTTTTCTCAAAAACCGCTCAACAGATTTTTATCAATTTATTCTCATAAATTCAAATTTATATAAGAAATAAAACGGCGAACTTTTTTTTCAGCTCAAATTAGTTTAAGTATTTATATAAGAATTTTGAAAAATTTATTTTTATTAAAATCTCAAGCCCCTAGACCACTGTCACACATTAGAGCAAGTTCGTGCGACCCAGTCGTGCATTTTATTTTATATTGAACCTAATGCTAATGGGATAGCAAAGTAAAGTTAATTGTGAAAATAAGATATCAACATGTCTAGTCTTAGAAAATAAGTGGGAGTGAACAACGAAAGAGAAAGAGGGAGACTAAAAAAAGTTACCCAAAATAATCTAGGTCTTAACAATGATAACTTTTTTGATAAAAACGCGAGTGAGCAGTGCTCCGAAAGTGAAGAATTCCACCTTACTAAAAGCAACAGAATAGTATATGCAGCACTCGAGACTAGTGTATTTCCAGACCAACGACTTAATTTTACTACTTTATTTTCTTTTATTGGGAGGGCCCCATTTGAAGAATTTGCCACGGGCCTCAGAAGGTATAGTTACACCACTGCTTCTGAACCAAATTCGATTAGGATAATTTGCAAAGTGGTCAGCAAGACCTACCAATTCCCAACCAAATTTCTGCGGATATAGGTATAGATACTAATAAAATAAATAACATGTCCTCCCGTAACACGGATCTTATGGCAAATGAGCGTTTCAGATTGTAGACGCAGCAGATATTCGTTGTGCTCAGAGTGCACCCAAAACAGGTGAAGAAGGAAATGAGATATTTGAATACAACCATTAACTGGCGTTTAGTAAACCTCTATCTAACTCATCTTTTTGACTTGAAATTGGTTTAAAAATAAATCATCTTTTCCCATCAGACGCACAGATCTGGACGTTTTTTAATTAATATTTTTTGTTGTATACGTTTGTATAGACAATGGCAATGGCGTGAAACAGAGTGTATTTAATTTTCTCGATGTTGAAGTGGCAGTTTCCTGCTTTTGCACGTAAACTGTGTTACTCCCTCGTTTTGAACTCAAATGTTTCCTCGCTGAAATGGACTCTTCTTCGTTGTAGGAGGTGAACTTGATTTAGTTTGCTTCGTTTTAATATGTATAAATTAAAATTGGATATTCTAGTGGAGTCAAATATTGCTTAAAGTTTCGGATTTTGTTTAAGAAAACAAAACAAAAAATAATTATTGATTAACTGGATAGTTTTTGACCTGAGTTTAATGAAATTTCGTGCATTGTTGTATTCAGTGTAAATGCTTACGATTGCGAAAAATTTGGAATTAAAAACGACTATCTTCTTGTAGCAAAAATTAGCATTTTGGAAATGTTTTCTGCAAAATTGACTATATTTACCTACTCAAATTAAATAGCTAGATAGACCTACTGGGAAATTAAAGACATTTTAAATTATTATAAATTCGCGGCCGTAAGGGAATGTCAAATGAAGGAACGTTAGAAAATGAGTTTTTTCTTTAAAAAAAAGAAGATAGGTAATATATTTGTCTACCAATATAATTCACGGGAATATAAAAAGTTTAAGAACTTCATCATTTAAACAACTGCAATTTAATATTACTATAACGTTAACTAAGGTACGGGGGCTAAATAAGGCCCAGCTAACAGATTTTTCTAAATATCTGCCACTTTTTTGAAAATATCGGAGTGAACTAAAAAGATTTTGAATCAGTATCAGATAAAATGCAAAAGCATAGATTTTTTTTTATTTTCTTACTTTAGAAAACATATTTTTTCGAAATTTAATAAAAGCTTGCTTTGGGCCTTATTAAGAACGGGGGGTCTTAATAAGGCCCATTGATTTATCATAAGATTTTCGCGAAATTTCTGTCTGAAATAAAAAGTGCTTAAAGTGAAAACACATTAAAAGACGATATTTTTATAAAAACAATTTTAAAAAAAATTTATTTTATAATAAAATAAAACAACAAAAAAAAGCCATGTCATGTTCCTAATAAGGCCCACCACTTTTTTTATGGGTATCGATATGAATCGCGCAGCTGGCTGTTTTTGCTTTGTCTGGGATCTTACAGAGAGAGTTCACATATACAAAGCAACAAAAGTCCCGTTATTTGTTCGTTTAATGAAAAACAGGATATGTTTAAAGAATTTCTGTCATGTGTCTAATAAGGCTTAACACTTTTTTTTATGGGCCTTTTTAGGAACATAGAAGACACTTTTTAAAATAATTATAAAAAATAAATAATAAAACTCCTTTAATGGAAAAAATATCTCAATCTGATGAAAATTCAATTTATTTTATGCTAAAAATAATAAAAATGTACTTTACTTCGTTGAATTTCTCTAAAAAAAACGTTTTTTAAATATTTGAGTTATCGGCTTCCTTCAACGAACTTCTTTCAACTGCAGGTAACGACATGGATCGCGCAGCTGTCTGTTTTTGCTTTGTCTGGGATCTTACAGAGAGAGTTCACATATACAAAGCAAAGTCTACCATCATCAGCGAACACGACTGATGATTAATGGTCAAAACAGATGTGCAGCCTTTTCCCATGCAGAGAAAATAAATTACACAGGTTCTTATGGGAGCTGTCACTTTCTAGGGTATGCACGTAGCCTTGCGCTGCACGATGTCTCTATTCCTAAAAAGGCTGCCCAGTTTCATTGCAGCCACAACAACAAACGAAAAAAATTAAAATAATTAGTATCTGGCATTACTTATTTTGACAGTTTTGCCGAAAACAGATGAGCGGCGTTTATTCGCACACACAACAAACAAGGATTGCTTGAGTCGACACAATTGAATTTTTTGAACTGAGAACTTGAGTTTGGCTCAAGCTGGAAAACTTAATACAATCTTAGTAAAGAAACAATGTTGCTTAAAGCACGTATAAATTAATGATTTGATAATTTCTATTAAATAAAAACTATATTATTAAAATTAAATGCTCAAATTGCTATTGTAGGTAGCGTATAAATTATTATACATACATAATGTATAGGTACCTAAGTTAATTGAAAATAATTGAACAGATATTTTTTAAAATGTCAAATTGGAAACAAATCCAAGGCAACGGCAAAAGTAAACAAAACAAAAAAAAAAAGGCAATGAAAGAATTAATCAACATAATATAACTTTTTTAAATAAAATCCAGGGCAACGGCAGTCGTAAACATAACAAAACAAGAAGAAAGAAAGAAAAGGTTGTAAAAAAGAAAGAAAAAAAGATAGCTTGGTGTTCAACCAACACATTTTTAGCAGATTTCCAAATTACCTTATTTCGGCCCTAATGAAAACGTAGTATAGAAGCTTAAAATCATGTGAATTACATTTTATTAAGTGTTTATAAACGCTCTCCCGTGTATTTTGAACGAGGACTAGTTAACCACACGAGTAAAGCAAAATAAAATGCACGACTGGGTCGCACGTACTTGCTCTGTTGGTGCAAAAGTACGATGAAAACAAACTTTTCGATCAATAAGAACAATTCATTTTTGAAAAATTTGGTAAAAACCAAAAAAATTTGGCTAAAACTGGAAAACTCGATATACGGGAGCTAACGTTAAGAAACCTTTAATATTTAAAATTAAGACGTTATCTTTTGGGTGTTATAAATGATACAAATGTCCACTTATGGCCAAATTAATAATACTTTTAAAAGCAATTTCCGCTATTATCATGTATAGCCAAAAACTAAAAATGAAGTTTTGTTTGAAGTATTCTATGTATGTTACATACAAGGTTTCATAAAAATCGGGGGAGTATTTTTTGAGTAAATTAGAAATAAAATGCACGACTGGGTCGCACGAACTTGCTCTTATGATGAGCAATTGCGTAGTGGCTGCATATATGGATATTAAAATAAAATGCACGACTGGGTCGCACGAACTTGCTCTTATGTTCAATAATTGCGTAGTGGCTGCATATATGGATATTAAAAAAAAAAATTAAATAATTTCGAAAATTCTTTTATTTTTTAAATTAGTTTAAGAGTTTTCTCGGAAAAACTAAGTATGCAATAAGATTTCAAAGCTATACGTCAATCTAGGAAAAAAAAATATTGAAAATCGTTGGACCAGTTTTTTTTAAAAAAGGTTATTTTTGAAAAACTTTTTCAAAAAATATTTTGAAATTTATTTGAGTATGCAAATATATGGCAATCTGTAGTTTACATTTAAAAAATAATTTAAAAAAAAATCAATGTACCCGTTTCCAACATATTTCGAAAACCAAAAAATTTTTTGAAAAAATTATAAAAAATCAAAAAAAAAAAGTTTTTGAAAATTTTGAAATGCCATATTAATAAAATTATGAATGACTTCCTGTGGCCAAAATTTGATTGAAATCGAATGTATAGTTTACGAGAAAATTTGATTTGAAAATACTGGTTCTATGAGAGGTACCGTTATTAGACAAATTTTGAAAAAAAATTTCAAACCAAAAGATAGATTTTCTTGCAAAAATAGCATTCTGAAAGTTTTATCAAAATCGTTAGAGCCGTTTTTGAGAAAATCAATTTTTGTCTTCAAGATTGTATGGCAGGTGCCGTTATTTTTGGACCTAGAGCAAAAATAAAAAATATGTTCCGAGGGACGGCCAAATAAATCCTAAATACCAAATTTGAAGCAAATCGGCCCACCCGTTCAGCCTCCAGAGGCGCGAACAGACATACAGACAGACAGACAGACAGACAGACAGACAGACAGACAGACGGACGGAATTTCCAGAATCACTTTTTTCGACTTCTCCATCATCGTAATGTCATGTGTGATTGTTATCTCAAATTTTTTTTTCTGCACGAATCCATAACTTGCCTTATAGTACCTATAATCGCAAGTAAAAAATTAAATAATTTCGAAAATTCTTTTATTTTGTAAATTAGTTTAAGAGTTTTCTCGGAAAAACTAAGTATGCAATAAAATTTCAAAGCTATACGTCAATCTAGGAAAAAAAATATTGAAAATCGTTCGACCAGTTTTTTTTTTAAAAAGGTTATTTTTGAAAAACTTTTTCAAAAAATATTTTGAAATTTATTTGAGTATGCAAATATATGGCAATCTGTAGTTTACATTTGAAAAATAATTTAAAAAAAAATCAATGTACCGGTTTCCAACATATTTCGAAAACCAAATTTTTTTTTGAAAAAATTATAAAAAATCAAAAAAAAAAGTTTTTGAAAATTTTGAAATGCCATATTAATAAAATTATGAATGACTTCCTGTGGCCAAAATTTTATTGAAATCGAATGTATAGTTTACGAGAAAATTTGATTTGAAAATACTGGTCCTATGAGAGGTACCGTTATTAGACAAATTTTGAAAAAAAAAAATTCCAACCAGAAGATAGATTGTCTTGCAAAAATAGCATTCTGAAAGTTTTATCAAAATCGTTAGAGCCGTTTTTGAGAAAATCAATTTTTGTCTTCAAGATTGTATGGCAGGTGCCGTTATTTTTGGACCTAGAGCAAAAATAAAAAATATGTTCCGAGGGACGGCCAAATAAATCCTAAATACCAAATTTGAAGCAAATCGGCCCACCCGTTCAGCCTCCAGAGGCGCGAACAGACAGACAGACAGACAGACAGACAGACAGACAGACAGACAGACAGACAGACAGACGGACGGAATTCCCAGACCCACTTTTTTCGACTTCTCCATCATCGTAATGTCATGTGTGATTGTTATCTCAATTTTTTTTTTCTGCACGAATCCATAACTTGCCTTATAGTACCTATAATCGCAAGTAAAAATGAAAAAATTGGCCAAAATCTAGTGGCTCTTTGTATAGGAGCCACCATTTAAAAATGAGAAAATGAAAAAAATCAATGCCATCTGATAGGAAGCTGTAAGGAACTATACCAAACAAAGTTTGAGTAAATTCGATGCAACCGTTGACAACTTATGGCCATTTGAAAAAAGCCGTTAAGAGCAGATCTCCGTTATTTGCATTTTTAGCCAAAAACTAAAAACGCAGTTCTCTTAAAAACACTAAAAGAATATTACACACAAAGTTTAATCAAAATCGTTAGAGCCATTTTCGAGAAAATTAGAAAAAACCAAAAAAAGTTGGCTAAAACTCAACGGCTCGTTGTATGGAAGCCACCGTTTAGAAAGGCTTCAGTGACAAATTTACTAAACCATCCTATAGAACACTATGAAAAACTATGTCAAACGAAATTTGAGTCGATTCAATCAAGCCGTTGTGAACTTATGGCTATTTGAAAAAAAGCCGTTAAAACCTGATTTTCGTTAGGACTATTTGAGCCAAAAACGAAAAACGCAGTTTTGTTAGAAATGCTTAAAGTAGGCTAAATTTTGAGTTTAATCAAAATCGTTAGAGCCGTTTTCGAGAAAATCCAAATTGAAAAAAACCATTACTTGAAAGGTACCAGTTTGAGCCGGGCTAAAACAAAATAAAAAAAACCTCGACAATGGTTTTTCTTCAAACTGCTATATACCAAGTTTGAAGAAAATCCGTCAAGCCGTTTAGGCTGTAGCATGACGTGAAAAAGCGCACATCCGCACAGACGCACAGACAGACCGACGGACGGTATGGCGAAAACCACTTTTTTGGCCTTCTCTATCATCGTAATGCCATGTTTGATTAAAACCTCGATTTTTTTTTCCTGCACGAAACCAATACTTGCCCTATAGAGCAAGTAAAAATCTTTTAAATTTGCGTGCAGATACACACTACATTCTAACTGCGATTTGACAGAACTAGGCATATTACAATTTCAAAAGTATGCACATCTGTTTCAGGTTCGGCTCTGCATGCAGCGCTGCGTGCAGACCCTCTGCACATCTGTTTTCATCTTAATGGTCAAAACACATGTGCATAATTTTCTGTGCAGTCAAAATAGTTTACAAAGGCTCTTATGGAACGTCCCCACCAAAAATATGCAGGGGTTGCAGTGAATGCACGATGTCTCTATTCCTAAATTGGATGCCTAGTTTTATTGCAGCCACAACAACAAACGAAAAAACTGCAAATAATTTCTATCTGGCATCACTTATTTTGACAGTACCTGTCCTTCAAACAAAGGCAGCATGTATTCGCACGCACGAGTGTCTTAAATTACACCAGTTTCGATAAAGTCGACAAGGTTAAATTTTTTTTAACTGAAAAACTGTTGAGTAGGGTGCTAGATAGACAACTTTAGAGAAGTAACAATATTGCATAAGGGGGACTGACTACGAAAAATAAGTTTATTCGCAAAAGATGGCTATTCACATTAGCGTGCCTTTTTTGAAAACAAAAAACAAAAAATGAACTTGTGCGTTTTATTTAGATGTACTTGTTGGCGAAGAGTAAAAGCTAAGCTTACACCAATTGGAAATGTAAATTTAACTTTCGGTTTTTTTTATTTTAGATTGAAAAGAAAGTGTGATCAATAAGGATCAACTTTATTAGTATATTTAAACTGCATTTTGAAAACCATTTTTAATTCCAAGGCTTAGGACAAAGTCGTTTGCGAGTATATGCCAAGTCTCGGGGCGCATCTACCTATGAGAAAGTGGGTGCCATGACATAAGGCCATGTGACATAATGCCATATTTCGAATTATGGCCTTATGACGCTTTTGTAAGGCGTCATAAGACCATACTCGTACATATGGCCTTATGACACATTACTAAAGTGTCATAAGGCCATATGTTTTTGTGACATAGGGCCATAGAAAAAAAAGCAACTGACAACAAAACGTTGAAGGTCATATTCGCCGCGAATTTTAAGCTATTATTTTGTTTATCAAGTGTCGCTGCTTTTGTAATTGCAGATTCTTGTACCTTTTATTCCCATAATGAAATGAGCTTCATAAAAAAAATATAATAGGCTAAAATTCGCGACGAATTTTAAGCTATTATTTTTTTTTATCAAGTGTTGCTGCTTTTGTAATTGCAAATTCTTAGAACTTTTATTATCATGATCATTAGACATAAGCTTGATCAACAAAATATATCTTAAAGTTCACGTTCCAAATTCTTGTAACTTTTTTTTATCAAGCGAATATTATGATAATAAAAGTGAGCTTGATCAAAAAAAAAAGTTTCAAAGAGAAAACGAAAGTGACATACGGCCATAATGGTCTTATGACGCTTTCGAAAGCGTCGTAACACCATATGCTCGAATATGGCCTTGTGACGCTTTACAAAAGCGTCATATGGCCATATTTCGAATTATGGCCTTATGTCACATGGCCTTATGTCAATACGGCCAATACTTGGCGTAACTAATGTAACTAATGTAACTAAATGTAACTAACTGTAACTAAATAAATCTAACTCTTACTTAATAATAAATAAAATGCATGACTGGGTCGCACGAACTTGCTCTTATGATAAGCAATTGCGTAGTGGCTGCATACCTATATGGATATTAAAAAAAAATTAAATAATTTCGAAAATTCTTTTATTTTTACTTGCTCTATAGGGCAAGTATTGGTTTCGTGCAGAAAAAAAAAATCGAGGTTTTAATCAAACATGACATTACGATGATAGAGAAGCCCAAAAAAGTGGTTTTCGCCATACCATCCGTCGGTCTGTCTGTGCGTCTGTGCGTCTGTGCGGATGTGCGCTTTTTCACGTCATGCTACAGCCTAAACCGCTTGACGGATTTTCTTCAAACTTGATATATAGTAGTTTGAAGAAAAACGGTTGTCGAGATTTTTTTTATTTCGTTTTAGCCCGGCTCAAACTGGTACCTGTCAAGTAACGGTTTTTTTCAATTTAGATTTTCTCGAAAACGGCTCTAACGATTTCGATTAAACTCAAAATTTAGCTTACTTTAAGCACTTCTAACAAAACTGCGTTTTTCGTTTTTGGCTCAAATAGTCCTAACGAAAATCAGGTTTTAACGGCTTTTTTCAAATGGCCATAAGTTCGCGTTGGCTTGATTGAATTGACTCAAACTTCGTTCGGCATTGTTCTTTATGGTGTTCTATTGGATGGCTTTATACATATTTCAGTGAAGCCTTTCTAGATGGTAGCTCCCATACAACGAACCGTTGAGTTTATGCCAACTTTTTTTGGTTTTTTCTAATTTTCTCGAAAATGGCTCTAACGATTTTGATTAAACTTTGTGTGTTATATTCTTTTAGTGTTTTTAAGAGAACTGCGTTTTCAGTTTTTGGCTAAAAATGCAAATAACGGAGATCTGCTCTTAACGGCTTTTTTTCAAATGGCCATAAGTTGTCAACGAATTCACTCAATCTTTGTTTGGTATAGTTCCTTACAGCTTCCTATCAGATGGCATTGATTTTTTTTCATTTTCTCATTTTTAAATGGTGGCTCCTATACAAAGAGCCACTAGATTTTGGCCAATTTTTTCAATTTTTCTAATTTACTCAAAAAAGGCTTCCCCGATTTTTATGAAACTTTGTATGTAACATACATAGAAGACTTCAAACAAAACTGCATTTTTAGTTTTTGGCTATACATGATAATAGCGAAAATTGCTTTTAACAGTATTATTAATTTGGAAATAAGTGGACATTTGTATCATTTAGAACACTCAAAAGATGACATCTTAATTTTAAATATTAAAGGTTTCTTAACGTTAGCTCCCGTTTATCGGTTTTTCCAGTTTCAGTCAACTTTTTTTAGGTTTTACCAAATTTTTCAAAAATGAGTTGTTCTTATTGATCGAAAAGTTTGTTTTCATCGTACTATTGCACCCACAGAGCAAGTACGTGCGACCCAGTCGTGCATTTTATTTAAATTAGTTTAAGAGTTTTCTCGGAAAAACTAAGTATGCAATAAAATTTCAAAGCTATACGTGAATCTAGGAAAAATAAAATGCACGACTGGGTCGCACGAACTTGCTCTAATATGTGTGACAGTGGTCTAAGGGTTTGAGATTTTGATAAAAATACATTTTTCAAAATTCTTAAATAAATACTTAAACTAATTTGAGCTGAAAAAAAAGTACGCCATTTTATTTCTTGGATAAATTTAAATTTATGAGAATAAATTTATAAAAATCTGTGGAGCGGTTTTTGAGAAAAAAAGTTTTTTTTGAAAAACTTTTTGAAAATTTTTTTTTAAAAAAATTCAAAAACGCCAGTTTATAGGTATTCAGCAAATACATTTATTTAAAATTTTTAGAAAAAAATTTAATAAGCTGTTTTCAAAATATTAATTTTTTAAATTTTTTTAAAAAAAATTCTTTTAAAAATACAAAAAAATATTTTTCAAAAATATTGGTATGCAATACAAATTGAGCTACCTACAGCTATATGTGTGTGAAATTTCGAAAGAATCGGTTGAGTCGTTTTCGAGTTAGTCGAAAGCAAAAAAAACGGTCCTATGGAAAGTACCCTTCTTAGCCATTTTAAAAATTTTTTTTTTCAGCCATATGATTGGTCGTACCTAAAAACCAACACTGATTTTTTTAAATCGAAATCGTTAGAGCCGTTTTTGAGAAAAATAAGCTTTAACGTAACGGTTGTATGGCAGGTACCGTTATTTTTTGAGCTAAAAAAAATATTTCAATTTCCCCTCTGTACAATACCTAAAAAAGTCTATATACCAAGTTTGAAGCCATTCGGCCCTCCCGTTTGGGCTGTAGGTCTCTATACATACAGACAGACAGACAGACAGACAGACAGACAGACAGACAGACATACAGACGGACAGAATTTTTAGACCATCTTTTTTCGTCTTCGCTATCATCGTAATGTCATGTTTGATTGTTATCTCAAAACTTTTTTTTTCGACGAATGCATAACTTGCCTTATAGTACCTATAATCGCAAGTAAAAATATTGAAAATCGTTGGACCAGTTTTTTTCTTAAAAGGTTATTTTTGAAAAACTTTTTCAAAAAATATTTTGAAATTTATTTGAGTATGCAAATATATGGCAATCTGTAGTCTTCATTTGAAAAATAATTTTAAAAAAAATCAATATACCCGTTTCCAACATATTTCGAAAACCAAAAATTTTTTTGAAAAAATTATAAAAAATCAAAAAAAAAAAGTTTTTGAAAATTTTGAAATTCCATATTAATAAAATTATGAATGACTTCCTGTGGCTAAAATTTTATTAAAATCGAATATGTAGTTTACGAGAAAATTTGATTTGAAAATACTGGTTCTATGAGAGGTACCGTTATTAGACAAATTTTGAAAAAAAATTTCAAACCAAAATATAGATTTTCTTGCAAAAATAGCATTCTGAACGTTTTATCAAAATCGTTAGAGCAGTTTTTGAGAAAATCAATTTTTGTCTTCAAGATTGTATGGCAGGTGCCCTTATTTTTGGAACTAGAGCAAAAATAAAAAAAAATTTCCGAGGGACGGCCAAATAAATCCCAAATACCAATTTTGAAGCAAATCGGCCTACCCGTTCAGCCGCCAGAGGCAAAAACAGACATACAGACAGACAGACAGACAGACAGACAGACAGACGGACGGATTTTCCAGACCCACTTTTTTCGACTTCTCCATCATCGTAATGTCATGTTTGATTGTTATCTCAATTTTTACTTGCGATTATAGGTACTATAAGGCAAGTTATGCATTCGTCGAAAAAAAAAGTTTTGAGATAACAATCAAACATGACATTACGATGATAGCGAAAACGAAAAAGATGGTCTAAAAATTCTGTCCGTCTGTATGTCTGTCTGTCTGTCTGTCTGTCTGTCTGTATGTAGACCTACAGCCCAAACGGGTGGGCCGAATTGCTTCAAACTTGGTATATAGACTTTTTTAGGTATTGTACAGAAAGGAAATTGAAATTTTTTTTTTAGCTCAAAAAATAACGGTACCTGCCATACAACCGTTACGTTAAAGCTTATTTTTCTCAAAAACGGCTCTAACGATTTTTAATTAAAAAAATCAGTGTTGCTTTTTAGGTACGAACAATCATATGGCTGAAAAAAAAGTTTTAAAAAATGGCTAAGAACGGTACTTTCCATAGGACCGTTTTTTTTGCTTTCGACTATTTCGAAAACGACTGAACCGATTCTTTCGAAATTTCACACACATATAGCTGTAGGTAGCTCAATTTGTATTGCATACCAATATTTTTGAAAAATATTTTTTTGTATTTTTAAAAGCATTTTTTTTTTTTAAATTTAAAAAATTAATATTTTGAAAACTGCTTATTAAAATTTTTAGAAAAAAATTTAAATAAATGTATTTGCTGAATACCTATGAACTGGCCTTTTTGAATTTTTTTTTGAAAATTTTTTTCAAAAAGTTTTTCAAAAAAAACTTTTTTTCTCAAAAACCGCTCCACAGATTTTTCTTAATTTATTCTCATAAATTCAAATTTATCCAAGAAATAAAATGGCGTACTTTTTTTTCAGCTCAAATTAGTTTAAGTATTTATTTAAGAATTTTGAAAATTTTATTTTTATCAAAATCTCAAGCCCATAAACCACTGTCACTCATTAGAGCAAGTTCGTGCGACCCAGTCGTGCATTTTATTTTTTCTGCACGAATCCATAACTTGCCTTATAGTACCTATAATCGCAAGTAAAAATAAAATAAAATGCACGACTGGGTCGCACGAACTTGCTCTAATGAGTGACAGTGGTTTAGGGGCTTGAGATTTTGATAAAAATAAAATTTTCAAAATTCTTAAATAAATACTTAAACTAAAATGAGCTGAAAAAAAAGTACGCCATTTTATTTCTTCGATAAATTTGAATTTATGGGAATAAATTTATAAAAATATGTGGAGCGGTTTTCGAGAAAAAAAGTTTTTTTTGAAAAACTTTTTGAAAAAAATTTTCAAAAAAAATTCAAAAACGCCAGTTCGTAGGTATTGAGCAAATACATTTATTTAAAATGTTTAGAAAAAAATTTAATAAGCAGTTTTCAAAATATTAATTTAAAAATTTTTTTTTTTTTAAATGTTTTTAAAAATACAAAAAAATATTTTTCAAAAATATTTGTATGCAATACAAATTGAGCTACCTACAGCTATATGTGTGTGAAATTTCGAAAGAATCGGTTGAGTCGTTTTCGAGATAGTCGAAAGCAAAAAAACCGGTCCTGTGGAAAGTACCGTTCTTAGCCATTTTTTTAAACTTTTTTTCCAGCCATATGATTGGTCGTACCTAAAAAGCAACACTGATTTTTTTAAATCGAAATCGTTAGAGCCGTTTTTGAGAAAAATAAGCTTTAACGTAACGGTTGTATGGCAGGTACCGTTATTTTTTGAGCTAAAAAAAAAAATTCAATTTCCCCTCTGTACAATACCTAAAAAAGTCTGTATACCAAGTTTGAAGCAATTCGGCCCATCCGTTTGGGCTGTAGGTCTCTATACATACAGACAGACAGACAGACATACAGACGGACAGAATTTTTAGACCATCTTTTTTCGTCTTCGCTATCATCGTAATGTCATGTTTGATTGTTATCTCAAAACTTTTTTTTTCGACGAATGCATAACTTGCCTTATAGTACATATAATCGCAAGTAAACAATCACATTTCATCCTGAATCCCAATCGACTATTAACGAAATTCAGATTTGGGTCGCCCAAAGGAAATCAAACGAGATCTATTTTTGTTTTATTTTCCAGGTAAGGTTAAAAGTATATCCAGTCGCCAGGCAAGCACCTACATCGACAGTTTTTAAATTTGACAATGGTGAAGCCTGTGATACTCTGGCGAAGGTGCTGCGTGTAAATGGAAATTTCTAAATATGTATGATATATCGTACCAACAAAATGTATAACTGAAACGTGTCAGAAATGTCAGTACCAAACTGCTAAGAAAAACAAACAAATCTGATGAAAAAACAAAATCTACTTTTAAGGACAAGAAGGAAATCAACAAATATTTAAGTAAAAATCTATTGTTTGCTACAAGAATTTATATTTATAGTACATTTATAGTATTACTAGCCTTTACCCGCGGCTTCGCTCGCGTTTCAGCTGAGGAGTATACTCTAACGTAATCTAGCTTCTTCTTCTTGTATAGCTTTATAATTTAATACCTACATTTAACCGTGATAAAAAGTAGCCAATATGATATTCCAGACTAATAATCTAACTAATAATCTATCTCTGTGCCAAATTTCATTCAGATCCGTTCATCCATTCTGGTGTAATTTCAAAAATTAAAACAAATCTATCCCACGGGAACCATACATTTTACCGGGATAAAAAATAGCTTATCTGCTATTCCAGACTATAAGCTATCTCTGTGCCAAATTTTATCCAGATCCGTTAAGCCGTTCTGGCGTTAGTTAGCAACAAACATGCAAACATCCAAACATCGTAACTTTCACATTTATAATATTATTAAAACAAATCTATCCCACGCTAACCATACATTTTACCGTAATAAAAAATAGCCTATCTGCTATTCCAGACTATAAGCTATGTCTGTGCCAAATTTTATCCAGATCCGTTTAGCCGTTCTGGCGTTAGTTAGCAACAAACATCCAAACATCGTAACTTTCACATTTATAATATTAGTAGGAAGTAGGATTATATTATTAGATTTTTTTTGCAAAGATATAGTAATTTAAAAATGTATTCCTTGCCAAGTTGCCGTTGCCACAGGTGGCAGCTGGCAATTCATCAATCATCCAGGTATGCCCTAAAACAGTATAGTCAATCATCATTCGATCGGGTTTGTGGACGGAACTTCTAAACTTCAATTTAACATAAAATGTGAGTTTTTGTAAATACCAATGAAAAATTCTGTAAGTTACATTTCGTTACATTAGTTACATAAGTTACATTAGTTACGTGTAACTAATTAAAATTTCAAAGTTACGCGTAACTATCCAACACTGCTTCTGCCTCAGAGCGTTTTATAATAATAATAATTTTAGCTATATGCCTGTAAGACCCAAGGTCTTTTGAATGCAAACTTCACGGCAATAGTTAGAAACAATAGAAAGATAGGAAAGATTTTTTTGTTGGTACAATGGATTGAGAATAAGGTGATATTTATCAGCTTTGGTTAAATCCGCTTTGTCAGTACATTTCCTACCAGCTGCCCACCTAAGAATTTGTTCTCTCAGTAGCTTCTTGCATTAGTACAAATTTAGATATAGCGATGGGTAATGTTGTCCGCTTTGTAGGTCCCGGGAATATCTCTGTGCTGTGCCCTGGAAACCAACAGGAGTGAATGCTGAACTGTTCCGCCATCTCTCTGAGAGATGATCGATACTCACGTGCTTTTTATGGTTAAAGGAGATGATTTTCAGGAATTTCAGCAGATCCTGGCTATCCGAGAAAATGATGATATCCTTGGAGGATATCACGTTTTCACGTTTTCCTTTAGCCAGGATAAACAGTAGTATCGCCATAGATTCCCCCTGAAATATGGAAGGAGAGATTTAGATTTAGTCTGTTAGAGTAAACATCACCTCCTACCCATTATTTGTCTTTGAACCATCATTAGTGAAAGACTGGATTTTTGAATCTTCCAAGTAAGCCTTTTCCTCTCAGATTTTTTCATTTTCCTCAAAATAAAGTAGAGGCGTGGGGTAGTCTTTGTGGTATACGGAAAGTATTCAGTACCTATGCTGGCGTGAACAAAGTTACTTTTCTTCCACTGTGAGGTCACCGTTGCTCGGCGTTTTGAAGCAGCAATTTTCTTGAAGAATTTAACATGGGGGTTAGATTAAACAAAATGTCGAGTGCTGCACATTGTGTAAAGAATAACGCACCACTTTTGCTTTCCAAAATCTGTCGTTGTGCCAAATGCAGTCCACCAAACTACCCTCAATAGTTGAAAATTGGTCTTATAACAGCTGTGTTAAGCCAATCGACTACGCGGGGCTTTACACCGAAGTTATTTCTTATGTCTGTTTTGCATGAGAAGAGAGCTACTGCAGCTTTCCTTACTCTTTCTTGTATGTTGGAATTGCAACTTAATTTCCAAAGTAAGGTCCATATTGGTATTTTGCGTTGTAAGGGAAATGCTTTTTACCATAAATAGGGAGGATAAACCCGCGGAACCTCATTTTTTCTTCAATTTCAGTTTTGTTGGTGCTTACACCTAGTCTTCATCGTCTTGCCCAATTAGTTAGCTTATAAAGTGAAGTTCACACGCTGTTCCGGGACTAAAAATTACAAGTGGTGGACTAGCTTAAGTGTAATATGAAAATTTGTGTTCAAATAAATACGAACCCAGCACCCCTGCTTTTATAAAAAAAAAAAACAATTATTAAATGGCTAACAAAATATGAGCTACTGATAAACTTAATTTTCTTAAATTAATTTATGTGGGATGGACCTCGCATAAAGCAATTAGACGCTCTTTACATACAAATATTCCTGTTATAGCTAACAAGCTCCACCACAGTAGTTCCTCTTAAGCAACTATGTGGTTTTTCTGCATTTTACATTAAGAGGCTACTTCTTTTACGTTGATAAAATTCAATTAACTCCTGAATCTCATTTCCTCCCATTAATTATTTTCAAACAGATTAATTACAGAGAGCTGTTTGCGCTGTTCTAAAACCTGTCAGACGTACGGTGCTAGTGTCTGCTTGATTCTTCTTTAACGGTGTGTTCGGAGTTTTCGTACTCGAGCTCGGGCTAGATTCTCGCAAATGAACTTAACGCCACTTATGAATGCTTGGATATTGTAAACAGACTACACAAGATGTATGGGTGTTGTGTGCACTGTGCAACTCATTGGCTGGAATGAGAATGAGTATCATGATTGGATATTTTTCGTTAAGATTTCTACACTTCTCAGTTGGCCTGGTTTTGCGTGGTTCTGATCTTAGCAGTAGCGTTCACAGGATTATCTTAGAAGTGACTTGATTTGTATGAACTGTTGAAAGTTTCAACTTCAAATCATTTTTAACGCACTTTTATTTGCTAAAATCAATGGATTCAATTGTTATATGGATAAGCTTAGTAATTTTTGAGAATGGCGGAATGAAATTAGGACTGCCTGTCACTCTCCAACAAACTTTAGTCAAGCAAGATAATAAACCAAGGGAAAGATAATAAAGCTTTTAGATTAGATTAGATTAGATTAGATGAACCTTTATTGATAATTTATAAATATATACATAAATAAATAAATAAATAAATAAATACAGTTTTAATAAAGGGATTAAAGCATGGCCTATAAGCCGTCTGCCGCTTATCTTAGATATTCTACAAATTTAAAATTAAAACGAATTCAAAATTTGTTTAATTTTTATACAGTTATTCTTAAAAAATAAAAACCAAAGGCAAAGTATAAAACTTTATTTAAACAGAAATATAATCAACAGCAATGAGCAATAGTTTTTATATTAAGTTACAATGTTAGGCATATTTTACCAGCAATTACTATTTGAGCAACGTGAGTTAAGAGAAAAAAAATGCAACATCTATACCATTTGGCTTTTAGTTTAGCTAAAACAAAAAAAAAAAAAGTAATAATTTACTTCACTATTAAAAATGGGGCTTTTAGTTTAGCTAAAACAAAATTATTTATTGTGTGTATTACTCACGACAAATTCATATATATATTTCTATAGTTTTTTGCATGAGATATATATCGTGCTAGCAACTTCCAACCTAACTCTCCATTCAGAACATTCGCACATTCATGGTTAGTCAGAAAACTCTTGTTGAAATAGAATCTGCGTATTTCTTGCAAAATAGGACAAACTGCTAAGAAATGAAGGACATCTTCATCCTGGTTTAAATTGCACAGTGAGCAAATGGGGTCAATGTCGGATCGATATGGTCTACGGTTAAGTTCGAGGACTTCCGTTCTTGCCTTAAAGATAAGACTCATATCTGAGACAGAGAGATCGTCCCTAAAATAATTGTTCTCAAATAAATTCAAATTTAAAGACCGATATATAGTTCTAGATGTTGACTCCCTAGCCCTATCAAGATGCAACTGATAAGTTTGTTCATCTACTACTTTAATGCAGTCATAAAAGGTATTTTGCCAGTCTGCTACATTGCTTGTACTCAGGTTTAATGGAACATGATGTTGCAAAGCAAGTTCTTGCCAGTTCTTAAAAGGAGTGTAGCCGCACTGATGCGAAACAAGCAATATTCTTTTATGCAAATTGTTATCGGGCCTTTTCATTAGTTTTGTTATAAAGTCTGCACTAGCCTTTAAATTTCCTAAGTAAATAAGGGGTAAACCAGACTCAACATAGATAGCGTAGTTGGGAGTATTCGAGGGTAATTTAAATATTCTTTTGAAAAAATATCTTTGGATTATTTCAATCTCTTCCATCCATTGGTATCCATATACTTCATTACCATAGCAGAAGCAGCTATTAATTGTGGCGTTGAAAACTTTGAATTTTGATGACGGATCTACAAAAGACTTCGTAAAAAATTGGGACCACATCACATTAATTGCTGATTTAGCCACAGCCAATTTTTCTTTTATATGAGCCCTAATACCCAAATTGTGAGAAATAATGAATCCAAGATATTTAAACTCATTCACTACCTCTATCCTTACACCATCCAGTGCCCAGTTCCTTAAATTCGCTTCAACCCGGTTTTGAGCTCTGAAGACCATGATCTTAGATTTTGTAGAGTTTATTTTGAGATCCCATAGATCACAAAAAGTTTTTAGGTTGTTTATTTGTTGTTGAAGTGTCATTGGGTTATCAGCAAAAATAACTAGGTCATCTGCATACAACAACAGCTTTATAAATAAATCTCCAAAATAAACTCCCCCTGGAAGATGGTTCTCAATGTCATTTATGAACAGAGCGAACATTAACGGACTTAAGACACATCCTTGAGGTACACCTGTTTCTGACCTAAATTGACCAGATTGGTTTTTACCGCTACATACCACTGCAGACATATTAAGCAAGAGCTGTTCATATACCCGAATAAATTTAGTTGAAACCCCAGTAAGTGCGAGTTTATATAAAAGGGACCTTCTATTGATCGTATCAAATGCAGCTTTAAAATCCACAAACATTGCATAAAGGGGTTTTTTTTTGTCTATGAACCGCCTTGCTATAGTGGTAAGTGCGAAAATTTGATCAACCGTGGACAGGTTGGGTTGAAAGCCAGCCTGAAAACAACTGATTTTGTTGTTTGCGTGCACCCATCTAGACAACCTAAGGTATAGAAGTTGGGTGAAAAGCTTTCTCAGGGAGCTCAGCACAGAAATACCTCTATAATTTTCAGCTTGATTTGGGTTACCTTTTTTAAAAATGGCAGATATCCTCGCCAAGCGGAAACTGTTCGGGAAGGATTCCTCACTAAACATTTTATTTAGGAGATTCAGAATATATTCCAAAAATTCAGGAGTTGAGTTCTTGTAGAATTCAATTGGAATACCATCCGAACCTGGGGCTTTATTGTTCTTCATTTTGTTTAGTGAGGTTAAGAGCTCACACATGGAAAAATTGGAATCCAACTCTGGAATCAATAAATAAGGGAGTGCAAAACTTATTGAGCTTTGGTTTGGATCAGGTAACAGGAGGCTTTCAAAATATAAAGCGAGCTGGTCAACACTTATGCTCAGGGAGACTGATTTACTGCGTCCTCCTAGGACGCGTACGTTACACCAAAATGACTTAGATTCTCTGCAATCAATGAGATTTTTTGCCGCTTTTTCAAGGTATTGCTGTTTTTTCAGACTACATAAATCCTTATACATTTTATTTTGTTGCAGATAAAGATGTTTGTGAGCATCATTATTTGATTCTCTAAAGAGTTTTAAAAATTGAAAAGATTTTTTTCTGCTTTTTCTGCATTCCTCATCATACCATTTAGATTTTGACCACGGAGAGGTGACATGGGAACTGTTTGAAGTTGCAGATTTGCGAATCAAATCAAATGCAACATGTACCGCATCTTCAACTGAAACTGCTGCTTGGGTATTTGTAGCAATCATTTGTCGTCTTAAATTTTGTCTATATAACACAGCCTTATGTTCAACCCGTCTAAGTTTCCTATTAGTTGGAGAATGATCTTCAAATTGGCCTTGGGTATCTTGGGAATTGTACTCACAAGATACGACAACTGGTAAATGTGACGAAAAATTGGCAGGGAATACTTCGAAATTCTTAATAACATCGAGCCAGTCCCCCCTTATTAAACAATAATCAATTGTAGAACAGCCTTGGGGGGAAATGAAAGTATAATTACCCTTAATATCTCCTATTGAGACCCCATTTAACACAAATAAACCAAAATCCTCAATAACCTCTATAAGAAATTTACCGTTCGAGTTCAGATTTTCATCCAATGAGCTTCTTTCAAACGAAAAATATCCGTTGTTCAGAAACGAAGAGTTCTGAAAGTTGCTTATACGTCCGTTAAAATCACCGATTAGCATTATGTTCCCGCGGTTGTTATTTAAAAGAAAATTCTGCAGATCCTCATAGTCTGAATTCCAATGGCTATAATTAAGATAAATAGGAACAATTTGAAAGTATTTTGAACCACACAAGATATCTATTATAATTTTGTTTCCACTATTTTTAAAACTGATTTGTTCGACTGGCCTGTTCTTTATTTTATAGCCAAGCAGCATTCCACCACTCGCTCTTCCAAGTCTATTATTTCTAATAGCTGGGATAAACTTAACTTTAAAATCTTCAAGATATTCAAGATATTGCATTTCTTTTCCCTCCTCTACAAAAGTTTCTAATAAAATAATTATGTCATAATTTGAGATTAATTTAAAAAAATCGGGCATTAATAGTTTGTTTTTAAGACCCGTAATATTGTAAGAAAATATATTTACTTGCAACAAGTTATTTTGGCAGTCGGTGTTGATAGTGTTGTTGGCGATGTTCAATTCATTGGTGATGTTGATGTTGTTTAAGTTGTTGGTGTCCATAGAGTTGTAGGTTTCATTAAAAATGTTTGTGTTTGTGTTTGTGATGGCGTCATTGGTGTTGGTGGTGCTTTTGATGTTGTTGCCAATGTTCGTTTTATTGGAGTTGTTGGTGTTATTAGAGTTGTTGGTAATACTGATGCTTTTGATGTTGTTAGTGATATTGTAATTGGAGATGATAGAAGTGTTGTTGGTATTTTTCGAGTTGTTTGTGTTGTTGGATTTGTTGTTGTGGGTGTTGCAGGTGTTAATACTGTTGTTGTTACTGGTGTTATTGATGGTTTCGATGGTGTTGAATGTTGTTGGAGTTGATAGTGTTTTTGTTGTTGTTACTGTGATTGATGATGTCCGTTCTTTCGGTTTTGCTGATATTTTGGTGTTGTTGGTGTTATTGGTTTTGCTGGTGTTGTTGAAGTTGTTAGTGGTGTTGGTTTTGAAGGTGCTGTTGGTAGTGTTGTTGGCGATGTTCGAGTAATCGGAGATGTTGGTGTTGTTGAAGTTGTTGGTGTCGATAGAGATGTAGGTCTCATTATAAATTTTTGTGTTGTTGGTGTTAATGGTGTCATTGATGTTGGCGGTGCTTTTGGTGTTGTTGCCAATGTTCGTTTTATTGGTGTTGTTGGAGTTGCTGGTGTCGACAGAGTTGTTGGTGTCAGCAGAGTTGTTGGTGATGTGGATGTTATTGGTGCTGATGGTACTGTTGGTGTTGTTTTCAATGTTAGTTTTATTTGTGTTGATGTTATTAGAGTTTTTGGTAATACTGATGCTTTCGTTAGTGGTGACATTGGAATCGGTATTCTTGTTGGAGATGGTAGAAGTGTTGTTGGTATTTTTCGAGTTGTTGTGGGTGTTGCAAGTGTTTATAATGTTGTTGGTGCTGGTGTTGTTGGTGGTTTCGATGGTGTTGATGGAGTTGAATGTTGTTGGAGTTGGTAGTGTTTTAGTTGATGTTACTGTTATTGGTGATGTCCATTCTTTAGGTTTCGCTGATTTATTAGTGTTGTTGGTGTTAATGGTTTTGCTGCTGTTTTTGAAGTCGTTGGTTTTGAAGGTACTGTTGGTATATTTGGTGTTGGTGTTGGTGCTGTTGGTGTTAATGGTATTGTTGTTGAAATGTTTGGTGATGTTAGTGTTGTTGATGTTGTTGAAGTTATTGGTGTTATTGTTGTTGTTGACTGTTTTGTAATATGTATTTTCAGGGATGGGGTATGTTTGCTATTGTGATGATCCAGAGCGTGAATTAGATGAAGTTGGGTCAATAGTCCTGTTAAGGAGATCCTGATTCATGTTATTTTGCATCAAAAATTTCTTGATCGGATTCACTGGATTTTTTGCTGCAGGAGTAATATTAACAGCTCCAATTATCGTTGTTTTTGTTTTTGGAGTTTGAATGTTCTCCTGGATCTGTTTTTTCTGACAAGGAGGGCTTTCGTTTGATCTTCCTCTCTTCCTTGTCTTTTCCAGAGGAGTATCAATTGCGTTTGACCAGATTTGCCCGTCGACGATCAAATTCTCATACTTGAAATATGCTTTTTTCCCCTGTTTTTTAAATTCCAGAAGTTTGGGAACTAGTGGTTTTCTAGCATCTAGGATGTTTTTCGGTAGGTCCTCCGCTATGTTGACTTCAGTTTTCTTAGATTTTAGGATTTGTTGTTTTTTATCAAAACTTTGGAAGGTCAGCCGAATCGGTCGGGTCTTCTCTTCGATTTTTTTGCCCAGTCTAATGCAGCTTTCTATATCTTGGCTCGATAATTTAAATTCTTGGTTACTAGCATTCAACTTACTAATAGCTAGATTTTCAAGCTCTGAAGCATTTTGTTCGGTTTCTTGGACTCTGAACATTATTAGGTTTTTTTTCCGCATCTCTACTTCAAGTTGAGTTATTCTTCTTTCCTGATTTTCGAAGCGGACATTCTGGTTAGCTATGATGGTTGATTGTGTTTCAACAACTTTTTCCAACTTGGCTACTTTTTCGGATATGATTCCTACTTTTTCGTCCGTATTCTTGATGACTCTGTTTGTTGCCTCACTAATGTCTTTTGCAATATCATCTTTTTGTTCTTTTAAAAGTTTTGATAAAATTTCAATTGTTATTGCCATTTCGGTATAACGTCTCTGTTCAATTTTTCCAAATAGATGAGTAAACAATCCTACTTATCAACAGGTGGCGCTATACGCGTTAGGGGGTTTACACAAGTGACACTTGACACTTTTGACAGGATCAGTTGTAAACATCAAAAAAAAAAAAAAAAAAAAGTTGTGATTTTTAGTTCTTTAGATAGTTTTCCTTTTCTACTTTTTACTTCTTTTTATAGAATACGCTCCTTTAATACTCTCTTGAGTGTTTTTTTAATGAACACCGTTTGTTTTAAGAAACAATGGAATACCTTCTTCATTCAAACTTTCAATTTTAATGTTCAAATCAATCAAAAAATACCTTGAATCCCGGCCCAACTCGATAAAACGTGACTTCAGACTTCGTTCATCAACCACTCAGTACAATCCTCACCAACAAAAAAAACACTTTTTAATGGAAAATCAAACTTTTTTTTAAGCATCACCAAAACACCCAGCATGTACTTTACACTCACTCAATCAATTTCCAATAAAGCTTTTCTCAGCTTCTTCTGACGACACGTTTCGGTCCTATAAAAGTCACCGATCCATAGACTTATGGCTATCGTGCAATGAACTATCAATACATCAGCCCTAACTGCAAACAGAGAGCAAATCCTCGGGTAGAATGAAACAAATTGTTTCTTCATTTGTATTTAACTCTATTGAGAGATTTTTCTTTGATTGCTGCTAATTCGTGCAAGACTTAACAACTACAAGACTTTGCTTGAATGGGAATCTCTTTTGCTTTTTTTCGGGACAAATATTGCCGCTATTAATTTCCTCATCGTGGTGGGCACAGTGAAATAAAGCCAAATTTTAAGGTTTGGCCTTATTTCGCATTGTTTAAGGGAAATAAGGCCAATTTTGCAGTATTTCACCTTTGATTGCTTTTTTCGCAAAATTCTTTTATCTTGAACTGTCGGATTCAAGTCATTGACATTAATATTTTTCGCTGCGATAAAAGAAACCAAGTCTAGGAGTAGTTACGGTAATTTTGACCAATGTTCGATTATACATAAGGGATGAGTTCATCTTTCGTTGAAGTGAATTGTCGAATGGCAGGTCGAATCGATATTTAACCACTTACTGGAAGTGAGTTCTATAGATATGAAACACAACAGCTTATAGTGAATCTTAAAGAAATATTCAACCGAATCCTAATGAAGGGAAGCATTCATAATCAATTCAAAGAAACCCTGATATTTCCAATCCGCAAAACGGAAAGCACCGAGGATCCTTCAAACTATAGAGGAATCTCTTTTCTTAACCCTTCTTACAAGACTTTTACTTCGATACTTCTTAAGAGGTTGAATAAATGGATAGATTCGAATACACTTCTTAGTGAGTTTCAGGTTGGATTCCGAACGGGATACTCAACTGTAGATCACATTTTCGTGCTTGTACGATCGCTGACTCGTTTCTATAGAAAAATAAAAAACTGTGTACTTTTTTTTGTGCATTTCAAGTCTGCTTTTGACACCGTCGACCGAAATGCACTGTTTTTCAAGTTATTCCAAAAAAGAATGTCGTTCAAGTTCGGCTGAGTATTGCAAAATTTATATACATGGACACCAAAGCAGCTGTTTGGAATGGCAAAAGCATATCCGACTGGTTTCAATCAAATACAGGAGTAAGGCAAGGTTGTGCACTTAGCCGAAGTTTATGTGCACTCTTTATCGAAGATATAATTGAAGCACTGCCTGGAGGTATTGAATATGCAGGCACTTCCATAAAAGCAGTCATTTTTGCGGACGACATTGTTTTGCTTGCGGACACACCGCAGTCGCTTCTTACTTACTTACTAATGATTGTGCCACAAGAGCGTGGTGCTCCTGGGCCTTGCTTAGAAATCCTTCCAGCGGCCTTGATCTCTAGCCTGCTGCCTCCAATTTTGCACTCTAATTTTTCGGAGGTCTCCTTCTATATGGTCGCTCCATCGGATATGAGGTCTATCTTGGCTTCTGACTCCCATGGGTTTGGCGTTGAAGATTTAACGAGCTGGAGCGTTGACGTCCTTTCGCTCTACATGGCCCAGCCATCTAAGGGGCCAGTTATAGCGATACGGAAAACAAAACCAAAACAAATTTCAAATAGAAAATTTAGTATGTTATGGTTCGATTTAAAACACAAATGCTGCACTGATTGGATGCAACCAACTCAGAGAATTTATTTTTTAAATAAAAATTGGAATTGAAATTGTACTTTTTGTTAAAAACGAAATTTGAATTTGTCTTTTATACGTATAACAGAAAAATTAATAAATACATTTTTAACAAAAAGCATTTGTTCAATTAAAATTATTATGAATAAAAAACATTCTCTGAATTGATTGCCATCGATCAGTGTAGCATTTGTCTTAAGAATCTAATCAGAACATACAAAATTTTCCATTTGAAAATTTTTTCGCTTTGGTTTCCCGTATCGCTATAACTGGCCCCTTAGTCGTTGAATTCGATTTTTTCTGGCAGGGCTTATGTCGATGTACAGTTCGTTAAGTTCGTTGTTGTATCTTCTTCTCCTATTTTCCCGATTCACGCAGACAGGACCATAAATCGAACGCAGAACTTTTCTCTCGAAGACTCTAAGTGACTTTTCATCTGATTGGGAGAGGGTCCATGCTTCCGCACCTTATAGCAGGAACGGGATGATGAGTGTTCTATACAGTGTCACCTTTGTTTTTCTCGATAGGGCTTTATTCCTCAATTGCTTTATCAGCCCAAAGAAACAGCGATTAGCAAGAGTTAGTCTGCGTTTGATTTCAGCGCAGATGTTGTTGCCTGTGTTTACAGCAGTGCGCAGACAAATTCACTGACTACCTCGAAGTTATACCTATCAATGGTTACGTTCTGACCAAGTCGGTGGTGAAATTGGACTTTTGTTGATGAAAGCATATACTTCGTCTTGTCCTCGTTTATTTTCAGCCCCATTCTACTTGCTGTTGAATCCATAGTAGTGAAAGCACCGGTTACTGCTCGCTTTGTTCCTTCTATCACGTCAATGTCGTCAGCAAACCCAAGTAATTGTGTCGATTTATTGAAAATGGTGCCTGATGTACTGGCATGGGTGCTCCGTATTACGTTTTCAAGCACAATATTAAAACAGCTGCATGACAGTGCGTCGCCTTGTTTTAGCCCTCTGGTGGTTTCGAAGGTTTCAGTAGAGTCTCTACCAACTTTGACGGAACAGCGAGCATTCTCCAACGTCATCCTGATAAGGCGTATCAGTTAAGCAGGGATTCTAAAGTTAGATATAGCACGATACAGCTAAAATCTATTAGCACTGTCATAGGTGGCTTTAAAATCGATGAACAGACGTAATGTGAATATTTGGTCGGTGGTAGATTTTCCAGGTCAAAGCCGAATTGGTAAGGACCTATCAGATCATCAGCAAACGGCTTGAGACGTTCACATAAAATGCTGGCCAGGATCTTATAGGCGATGTTTAAAAGACTTATGCCTCTATACTTGACGCAGAGTAGGCGGTCTCCTATTTTCTGAATCGGGCAGATGGTACTGAGATTGCACTCATCGGGCATACTTTCCTCCGCCCATATTTTGCAGATGAGTTGGTGTATGCTCCTGACCAGGTCATCTCCAGCGTGTTTAAAAAGCGCCACTTGTAGGCCATCACATCCAGCTGCTTTATTCATCTTTAGTCTGGTGATGGCTACTTTCATTTCATTTTTGTCAGATGGGTGTAGTTCGTTGTCGTCATCTAGATTAACTGGAACAAGTTGATATTGGGCGGGATTTTGGCTGTCATCGCCATTTAGCAACTGGTTAAAGTAGTCTTTCAGATGGCTAACATTGCCTGCTTTTCCACTTTGGTGTTTGTGAAACCGTATGTAGACTGTTTCAGCCTTTTGTAGAAGTTTCGTACTTCTTTTCTGCAAAAACATCTCTGCGTCTACTCGACTTTGCGTTGCTGGTGTTCTTTTTCTTCCTCCTGAGTAGGCGTTTCTCATCTTTCCTTCGCTCAACATAGAAATTTCTGGATGTTCTAGTATCTCTCTGGAGCCACGACTTGTATGCCTTTGTTTAAGCTGTGTTTGCCTCAGCACATTCGGAGTCGAACCAGGGGTTTCTGGGGAGAGGATGTGAGAAGCCCAATACCTCTGACGCAGCACTTCTTATAGCTTGTTCACATAGCTGCCATTGGTCTTCTGGGTTCATGTCATCAGTCGAAGGATTTCTCACAAGCTCAAGGGATACGCGGTCAGCATAGGCAGCGGTGGCGGTCTCTTGCGATTGAAGACGCCCAACATTGAATTTCCTCGATGTAGTCGGTGTTCGCCTAAGAACTTTCATGGAGATCCGTACCCTAAGTTTTGCAATGTCTAGGTAGTGTTCCGAGTCAATGTTTTCTCCTCCTAATGTACGGACATTCATAATGCTCGAGGAGTGCCTTCCATCAATCACAACATGGTCGATTTGGTTGCAGGTTCAACCATCTGGGTATCGCCATGTGCCCTTGTGGATGTCGGGACGTGAGAATTGTGTGCTGCTCAGCACCATGTTTTTTCCCGCTGCAAAATCAATGAGCCTGAGTCCGTTGTCGGAGGCGGTGTCATGCAGGCTTTGTTTTTCGATCGTCATACCAAAGATGTCCTCCCTCCCATTGTTTCCATAAAAGTCTCCCAAGAGGATTTTAATGTCATGTTTCGGGCACTGCTCATATGTTTTGGCGAGGATCTCGTAGAAACATTGTTTGGTAGCGTCGTCTTTCTCTTCAGTAGGGGCATGGGCGCTTATTAGGCGTATGTGGTCTAATTTGGTCTAATGCTGATCGTTGTCACGCTCTCGCTGACTTCGCAAAACTCGAGACGTTTTGCCTAAGGCTTCCCCTGACAGTGAATCCGCACCTAAACAAGCGCGATCACCCATCAAGGTGGCATTTCCCATAATAAAAATTACAGTTTTCTGTCTTTCTCAGGCCCGGTCCATCCCATCACATCTCCTTAATGGCTGTTATATCTGCGTTAAAACTGTCGAGGCCTGTGTATGACATATAGATCTTGGTGGTATTTGGATCTCCAGAGCGCATCTTTGCTCCTGCTAGTAGTTCCTTAAAAGGCAACTCAGGTATCTACAACCTATGGATCCGATGGATCCAACGCTCGTCGTTAGTTCAACTTTCGGCTATCCACCAGGCACCGCTTGGAGGTGATGATGCGATTTTGCCCACCACACAGTCACTTGAGTTGATGATAAACAGGCTCTGTGATTATTGTACGAGATAGAATTTGGTGGTTAATTTAAATAAACCCAAAGTGATATTTTTTAAGAAGGGTGGAGGCAGATTTGGCGCAATAAGAACTATCATCTCAATAATAAAACATTGGAAGTTGTTCCAGAACACAAATACCTCGGAGTTTTCTTTACTAAGAACCTCAGCATAGAAAGGCACCTCACCGAAAAGCTTTCGCAAGCGAAAACCGCTACAAATGAAGCATGAGAACAAAGCTTCAATAATAAAGAAATTGCACACAGCAGCAAATTTCGAGTTTTTGAAGCAGTTTCGGAATTAGTCCTGTTTTATGCAGCGCAGGTGTTTGGAGGAAAGAAATATGAACAAGTGGAAAAGCTCCTCATATTTAATATTAAACGGATTATTCGCCTTCCTCCACACTAAATGATCACGTTGGAAATGGGCTTATCACCTTTGTTTGTCAAAACGTTTAAAATTCAAGTCTTAAATATGCCAAATGATCGCTTTCCAAAAAAAAGCTCTTCAAGCCTTTCAAACCCGAACCGGTTGGTTCAAGGATTGAATAGAATTAGTCGAGGAGGTGGCCTTCGAGTAAAATTACAGTGATCCTGTTTCATGGAAGTCTACTCTTTATAGTTTGATCGCCCGTTTGGACAAAGCCACAAGGGAATCTTATATGGAGCAAGCAGCATGGTCACTGCCCCGAACGATCTATAGTAGACTGGACTACAATCTCAACAAAAAAAAACTATTTTCGCGACGATTACACAATCGAACAGGTTTCTATCATGTTTCGACTAAAAAGAGAGCTCCTTAATATGAATTATATACCACAAAAAGAGGACCCACCGCTATTATGCAACCTTTGCAATATGGGTGAACGAGATGATGTTTTTAACTTCGTTGAAAGATGTGCGGTTTTCAGAGAAACAAGAAGATACACGTTAGGCAGTGACTATATATGGGAGGAAGCAATCTTGGACATCCTTCACGAAATAGATATAAATAAATTATGCGAAATAGCACTAAGGTATAGATACCAAATATTAAATGAAGCGTTTTAGTTTAAACTGTAACTTACTTTAGTTTTATGAAGAAATAATTAGTTGTCAATCAGGCAGACGGCAATGCCATGCAATATTGATTGTAGTTAACAAAGAAAGATAATTTTTTTTAAGGAAAATGAAAATCTTAATCTAATCTTAATTTATTTACTGGAAGTATACACCGGAATTAGTCCTTTTACGATTCTTAACAGTTCTTTGGAGAAAACTTCTGCGGTTATATTATATTAAAAGAACATTCGCATATGTACACTTAATGAAATCTTTTTCACGTATCTCAACATATATGATGACTTGTTGATTTCGCGTATCCTGTGATCCTTTTGATTTACCAGTTAAGATCGTAGCTTCAATCAAATTGGCAATAACTTTATCACTGCCAATCTGGTACCATTACACAGTTTTGGTGGAACCAGCCGGTTCCAATGAATTTAAAAACTCAATTGGATAATTCATTGTCTCATCTTGATTCATAACACTGTCGATTGATTTATATGTCGTGACTACACCTGGTAGTTTCGCTTGAATTTGAAAATTTATGGCATTGATATGAATGTTTTTTGGTGCTAAAATGGTGCCTTCTCTCAACCAATCATGATTTCAGTTATTCTGAAAAACATTCGGAAAACACATTCAATCAATTTATTCATCTATCGATTGCGCAATTGTACAAAAATTGTTCGGTACAGCGATCAATCCATTGGTACTGTCGATTTGTATTATGCCATCACCAATTTCTAACAATTGTTTTGAAAAGTCATGGGCAGCTGGATCACTTTGTGTAAATGTTCAGTGTCAATTTTTGTACATATCTCCAAGGAACTGATGACTTCAAACAGGCATTTATTTCATCAGCAGGAGTTGATCGAGGAATTACAGGCAATGTTTGACGAAAATCCCCTGACAGTAATATCAAAGCACCACCAAAAAGCTGTTGATTACCAAGTAAATCTAGCATTATTCGATTAAATGCTTCTAGTGATTTTTTATTTACCATTGTACACTCATCCCATAAAATAATTGACGTTAATCGCAGAACTTTTGCCATAGCAGAATTTCTCGAAATATTGCAATATGAAACACTGACGGCTCGCTAAAAAACTGAGAAAAGTACACGCACACATAAACATAGTAAGTTTGAACAATTCAAGACTCACCGTTTGTATCAATGCACTCAAAAATATGTTTAAAAATATAAACTTACTGACTTAAGGTGGCGCAGACAGTCCATTGTGGACCACGGCTTCAACCAACAATCCTCGACAGCTAGGCTGGTCCCTAGCCAGTAGCCTCCAAGTTGGTTGAGGTCATTTTCCACTTGATCGCGCAACTTTAGATGGGGTCTTCCAGAACTGCGTCGGACATATGGGTTGGAATTGAACACTCGTCGATCAGGAGCGTTTTTTTCATACGCTCCACATGACCCAGCCTTCTAAGCCGCTTGGCAAGAGTGATTCTTCGACTGATGTTGTTCTAAGAGGTTATAGTGGAACCCAAATAGACAAAGTCCTTGACAACCTCAGCATATACTTTGTTTTGTCTTCATTTACAGCCAGACCCATTTTCGCCGTCTCCAGTTCAATACTTCCGAATGCTCCACTGACAGCGCCCTTCGTTCTTCCAATAATGTCAATGTCATCAGCATAGCCAAGAAATGGAACGGATTTGAAAAAAATCTAACCGCTGGCGTTGACATGCAAGTTGCGTACGATTGCCTCAAGAATGATATTGAAGAGGTTACATGACAGCGCGTTACATTGCCGTTAGCCTTTCTCGGCATTAAATGAGTCGGTGGTGTTCTTACTAACCTTGACGGAGCAGCGCGAGTTCTCCATAGTCATCCTGCACAATCGAACGAGATTAGCAGGGATGCCAAGAAGTGACATGGCTCTGTATAGCTCGTTCCTGTTCACGCTGTCATAGGCGAATTTAAAATCGATAAAGAGGTGATGAGGATCGATCTGGAATAACTTACCGGGCCTGAAACCGCACTGATAGGGGCAAATCAGTTCAAGTGTCAAAGGGTTCAGACGTTCCCACAGAATGGCCGACAAGATTTTATAGGTGACATTTAGGAGACGTTTACCTCTGTAGTTGGCGCAGTTAAGAGTATCTCCTTTCTTATGGATAGGGCACACAATGCTGAGGTTCCATTCGTCAGACATACTTTCATCTGACCAGATTGTACAGATGAGTTGGTGTATGCTCCTCACCAAGTCATCTCCCGCTGCTTTGAAGAGTTCAGCCGTAAGGCCATCCGCTCCAGCAGTCTTGTTGGACTTTAGTTTTGATATTGCTACCCGAACTTCTTCATGGTCGGGTAGACGGAGATTTTGTTCATCGTCATCGAAATCGAATGGATCATTCTGCCTGACAGCGATTAGTTGGTTGTCTTCGCCGTTTAACAGTCTGCAGAAATGTTCTTTCCAAATTCTCAGCACCGACTGTGTATCTACTACGAAATCCCCACCCTCGTCTCTACATGCTTCCGCTCGTGCTTTGTAACCCTTGGACGAATGTTTTACCTTTTGGTAGAACTTTCGAACATTGCTTCTGCCGTAGCACCCCCCAATAGATTCAACCATTCGTTTTTCCAGTTCTCTCTTTTTCTTTCTGAAAAGCCGATGTTCCTCCTTCCTCTTTTGCGGGAAGCGCTCTTTTCATCTCTGGTTCTGGCATTCAGAACTGCATGAAAGGCTTCGTCGTTGGCCAAGTGTGTGAGCCGGCACTCATCATCGAACCAGGTGTTTCGTTGTGGTCGCCTTATGAAACCCAAAACTCCGTAGCTGCACCGGGCTTGTCGAGAGATAAGAGGAGACATGGTTGGCAAAGGTTGTGGCTGTCTCTTGACATTGTAATGTCGCAACATCGAACTATCTCACAGTGGATGCTCGATCCTGCCGTCTGGTGGAGATCCGCATTCGCTTTTTAGCTAAAACAAGATAGTGGTCCGAGTCTATGTTGACCCCTCGGAAAGTGCGGACATCCATGACACTGGAGGCATGTCTGCTATCAATCGCAATGTTATCAATTTGGTTGACGGTATTTTGATCAGGAGACCGCCAGGTCCCCTTCTGTATATTGAGATGTGGGAAGTATGGGATAGCTATGATGACATTTCGCCCCGCAATAAAGTCGATTAGTCTATGCCGAATTTAAAATCGATAAAGAGGTGATGAGGATCGATCTGGAATAACTTACCGGGCCTGAAACCACAGTGAAAGGGGCAAATCAGTTCAAGTACGAAAGGGTTCAGACGTTCACACAGAATGGCCGACAAGATTTCATAGGCGACATTTGGGAGACTTATACTTCTGTAGTTGGCGCAGTTAAGAGTATCTCCTTTCTTGTGGATAGGGCACACAATGTTGAGGTTTCCTTCGTCAGGCATACTTTCATCCGACCAGATTGTACAGATTTGTTGGTGTATGCTCCTCACCAAGTCATCTCCCGCTGCTTTGAAGAGTTCAGCCGTAAGGCCGTCCGCTCCAGCAGCCTTGTTGGACTTTAGTTTTGATATTGCAACCCGAACTTCTTCTTGGTCGGGTGTACGGAAATTTTGTTCATCATCATCGAAATCGAATGGATCATTCTGCCTGACAGCGATTAGTTGGTTGTCTTCGCCGTTTAACAGTCTGCAGAATTGTTCTTTCCAAATTCTCACCACCGACTGTGTATCTACTACGAAATCAACACCCTCGTCTCTACATGCTTCCGCTCGGGATTTGTAATCCTTGGACGAATATTTTACCCTTTGGTAGAACTTTTGAACATTGCTTCTGCCTCAATACATTCAACAATTCGTTTTCCAGTTCTCTTTTTCCTTCTGAAAAGCCGATGTTCCTCCTTCCTCTTATGCGGGAAGCGCTCTTGGCATCTCTGGTTCTGGCATTCAGAACTGCATGATAGGCTTCGTCTTTGGCCAAGTGTGCGAGCCTGCACTCATCATTAAACCAGGTGTTTCGTTGTGGTCGCCTAATGAAACCCAAAACATCCGTGGCAGCGGTTTTAATGGCCATCTTGCAATGTTGCCACTGGGCCTCTGGGTTTGGCGCAGGCGCCGGGCTTGTCAAGAGATAAGAGGAGACATGATTGGCAAAGGTTGTGGCGGTCTCTTGCGATTGTAACTTCGCAACATCAAATTTTCTCACAGTGGATGTTCGATTCCGCGGTCTGGTGGAGATCCGCATTCGCACTTTAGCTACAACAAGGTAGTGGTCCGAGTCTATGTTGGCCCCTCGGAAAGTGCGGACATCCATGCTCCTGGAGGCATGTCTGCTATCAATCGCAATGTGATCAATTTGGTTTTGATCAGGAGACCGCCAGGTCCCCTTGTGTATATTGAGGTGTGGGAAGTATGGGATAGCTAGGATGGCACTTTCAATTCAATTCAATTAAATTTTATTTTTTCTTTATCAATATTTAAGTTTTACAA
Organism: Platycheirus albimanus; assembly: GCA_916050605.2. Classification (NCBI taxonomy): domain Eukaryota; kingdom Metazoa; phylum Arthropoda; class Insecta; order Diptera; family Syrphidae; genus Platycheirus; species Platycheirus albimanus. The sequence goes on along the minus strand of OU696698.1, from coordinate 54,879,736 downwards.
ATATACATATAACAATAAAATAAATTAATAACGCACTAAAAATTAATAAAGAACTGCAATCTATAGAACCTACCGGACTAGTGTCGAAAGCAGTCGGAAGAGCATGAATTTTAACAATAAATAATAAAATTCTGTAAAATTTAATAAATTAAAATAAATTTGACAATTAAATCAAAATACATAAAAGATTATTAATATCTAGATAATTAAGATCGAAAAGCCAGAGTTTCACTTTACTGAGGAAAATGGATTGAATTCTTATTTCTCTGATATGTAGAGGAAGACGTGTTTTTGAGATACAAGAAGCGTGTTCATTTTGTAATTGTGTGTACCACCACAAGACAGTATACCATATTCAAGCTGAGAGTGAACTAAGCCATAATAAATACATTTTAGAAGATGCAGTGAGCAATAAGATTTTAAAAAGTATATTTGCCTTGTAGCAGCCAAAAGATATTTTTAAGTGCATCAGTATGAACAGACCAACTCATCTTCCAGTCAACTGAAACTCCCAGATATTTAAAAGATTTAACGTTTTCGATTTCAAAACAATTTACAGAGCATGTGAGTGTCTCATAATATGTTTGCGATTTTATTGCCGAGTTACAAATGTAATTACTGTAACTAAATCTTTGGCGATTTGCAGAATGGAAGAATAAAATGTCCTTGGTCAATTTCCTTTCCAGTTAGATCAAAAAACTTAATTTAGTTTTATCACTAATAACCAATTTATGTAATTGGAACCAGTGACATACAATTTCCAGATCATGATTTATACAAGCAGAAAGATTAAGAGGAGAATCACTTTGAAAAGAACATGCCATGTCATCAGCGAACGCATTAACCTTGCTACGATATTTTTATAAAAAGAGTGAGTTAATAAAAATTAAGAAGAGGATCGGACCAAGTACTGAACCTTGAGGCACTCCTACAGGTACAGTGCTAGTGGAGCTTAAATCATCATTAATTTTGACTTTTTGTCCTCTCAGACAAATACGAACTGAACCAGTTATGCATATCACCCCTAAAACCATATCTATAAAGTTTATCTAAAAGTATTTTATGATCAACAGTATCAAAAGCCTTAGTTATGTCTATAAAGAGAGCAGCAGTAAGATTCTTATTATTAAAACCTTCATATATATTTGAACAGAAGTTTAAAAGGGCTCCTTTAGTTGATAAACCATTACAAAAGCCGAATTGCGACTTACTAAAAAAATATTTTTTTTCCAAATAATCCACCATTCTGTTTTTTACTGCTTTTTCAAAAATTTTAGAGAAAACTGATAGTAAGGAGATCGGCCTATAATTGTTCAATGATGTTTTGTCTCCTTTCTTGAATAAAGGTATCACTTCCGCTTGTTTTAAATCATTAGGGAAAACACCACTGAGAATGCTATTGCTAAAAATATAACATAAGACATCACAAATGTTCAAAGCTACCTTTTTAACAAAATTATTAGAGAAGCAGTTTGAAGTTTGAGATTTTGAATTTTTGAGGGAGATAATAATTTTATACAGCTCAAAAGACGTTATGGGATTAAAAAAGTAGCTTAACGATTCATAAGCTAAACACTCGCAATTCCTAAAGGCAGTATGACTAACTGACACAACTTTTGTACCGATAGACGCAAAGTAGTCATTTATTTATTTTATTTATTAATTTATTTATTTCGTTAATACTAACGTGAACAACCTTATACTAATTACATAATACTTATAAGCTAAGACAACTGTTCTAAGCTGTTAAATATCAAATATTTGATTCTCATACATTTTAGGTTTTCATTTACAGAGTCTATACAAAAATACAATTTATTAAATATTTCTATTACTTGATTGAGGGGGCAATTGGCACCATAGTTTGATCTACTAAATATATGGCATAGTGGTTGCTGTAGTCTGATACTTGTACGACTAAAACTGAAGTTTAAACGACCAAGAACCGATGGAGATGATATTGAACCGTTAATAATTCCAACAGTAAAACAAAATTGCAAGTACTTTCTATGATTAGTTAGAGATGGAAGGCTTATTAAAGCGAGTCTTTGAGAATAAGAAGGAAGAGTACCATGGAAGAAAACGAAGGCAGAAACTCGAAAATCTTCTCTGAACTGCTTCAAGTCTTGTTGTATGAATGGAGTAGTGAGGTGCCCAAACCACACAACCATATTCTAAGATTGGTCTCACAAATAAAACAAAAAGAATCTTGAGAACATATGGGTCGCGGAATTCGCGGCCGAATCTCTTAATGAATCCTAGGACTTTATTTTTTGGCTATATAATTAAAATAATTAATAAATGTTAACTTAGGGTCAAGAATAACTCCTAAGTCAGAAAACAAGGAGATTTTACTAAGAGGACATAGGTCCAACGTATAGTTAAAAACAAACGGAGATTTTTTGCGTGTAAAACTCATGGCCTTACACTGGTCAACATTAAAGACAAGACGATTTATATTGCACGTTGCACCATTCCCTAAATATTACCAAGTCGTCTTGCAATAGCAAGCAGTCAGAAGTAGATTTAATTCTTTTGAAAAGTTTAATGTCATCAGCATAAATAAGGACGGACGAATTTTTTATAATCGAAACCAAGTCATTTATGAATAAAACAAATAAAATTGGACCTAAATGGCTGCCTTGAGGGACACCAGAATCAACAACAAATTGGTTCGAATACTCATTACGAAACACAATACTATAGAGTCTATTTTTTAAATAAGATGAGATCCAACTTATGAAATTGCTGTTAAAGCCTTGATTGTTTACCTTTGAAATTAAAGTGCGATAACACAACTTGTCAAAGGCCTTACTAAAGTCGGTAAACAGACAATCGACTTGTTCACGTTTTTTAAAAACATCTAAACAAAAGGACGTAAAGTTAAATAAATTAGTAACGGTAGACTTTTTTTTGACTAATCCATGTTGGTTTTCACATATAATTGAAGAACAGTGAAAGGAAAGAATATTACATACAATTGACTCAAACAGTTTTGGTATCACAGATAATTTTGCAATAGGTCTGTAGTCCATTATTACATTTTTGGGACCTTTCTTGTGAACAGGTGTAATGAATGCACTTTTCCAGATATTGGGAAAAAGCGAACTTTTTAAGGACTTATTAAAGAGAACACATAGTCATGGAATATATCAGCCAAATCATTGCGATTGGTTAAAATATTTCCATTGATGTTTAAGCTTTTTATTTGTTCGGTTTGAGTTGATCTGTTATGTATATTATTTACCAATTTCCATTCCTTTCTTGAATGGCCTTTGAACTCATGAAATTTTTTAGCATACAAATTATTTTTACAATAGACAACATCTTTAGAAATCTCTTTACATAAGTCTTAATAAGCAGACCAAATTCAACTATTTAAAGGATGCTTTAATTTCTTCCTTTAAAGGTTATTTTTAGCTTTTATTTTGTTAATTAAATCGGAACTTATCCAAAGTTTCAGTTTTTTATTTTTATTATTAATTTTTGATATTTTTTTAGAACATTGCTGTTTATGTTTATAAAGAATATCAATAAATTGAAGTAAGAGCGAGAGGGATGACTTTCACTGTATACATTTTCCCAGCATTCAAAAAGAAGTAAATTATTGAGTGCCACGAAGTCAGTTTTAAAAAAAGGAGAACAAGGAGGGTTATTAGTTAAGCCATGAACTGAAGCAAAATCCAAGCTCAAACAAGTCATACAATGATCGGTTATTCGTAAATCTAGAACAGCTGCTGAAGAGAATTTCATGGAAATTGGAAAAACGCACCATTATATAATCAAGACAAGTTATAGAAGAACCAGAAATGCGAGTAAGTCTATTCACGCATGATTCTAAGCCATAAGAAGATAGTAAATAGAAATAATTATCTACTTGACATCGCCCCCAGCAAAGTCGATTAGCCTATGTCCGTTACCGGAAGTGTTGTCGTGCAGGCTATGCTTTCCGACTGTCGAGCTAAAGTTACTCTCCTTTCCGATTTTGGCGTTGAAGTCACCAAGAATAATCTTAGTGTCGTACTTCGGGCATTCATCATACGTCTTCTCGAGAAGATCGTAGAACTCTTCTTTGATCGTGTCATCTTTTTCCTCCGTGGGGCGTCGACGCAGATCAGCGAGATGATGCTGAATTTCGACTTGTGGATTGTGACAATGCGTTCGCTTATGCCACGAAACCCTTTGACTTCTTGCCTTAGCCTTCCTTTTATCACAAATCCGCATCCAAATAGCCGCTGTTTTCTTGTCCTGTAGCACTTGCCCTAGTAGATGTTTTCAGTAATCAACTACGGGGATGCAGGAGCTACCGTTGGTTCTATATGGGCTCATCCGCCACCTTCTCTATTTCACTAGTTGACTAATAGTAGTGAAAGGACCCAAGATACTGAGCTCCGAATATTTCGAAGTAGCTCAATGGGGCGCCTACCATGCTCAATGTAAGCGTCGCCGTTGGTTCATTTAATTGGAAGCTCATCCGCCGCTCGCTTGCTTTCTGAGGGGTTCGTACAGAATAAACTGCTACCCAACAAGAGAAACAGAGGAGCTTAATGGCAGGGCTATTATAGTGTTGCTATTTTTCTGTGTTCAACACTCGCGCTTATAAGCTTAGCAAATCAAGTCCGGGTGGACAAAAGCAGTACCTAATGGCTACCACTAGGAGGTTAAATAAGCACAATTGATGCGTATGACACAGTTGCAACGCTGGGCATCGCCAAGTTGATACCAATCACCCTATTCATACAGCACCCAGCAAATATAAGCACAAAGCAATAATTATCGCTGACAATTTGCTTTAAGAAACTGAGAAAAGTACACGCACACATATATGTACATAGTACATTTGAACAAACAAGACTCACCGTTTGTATGAATTCACTCAACAATATGTTTAAAAATATAAACACAAGGAAATAATTATCGCTGACAATTTGCTTTAATCGAATCACGTCCAAAATGAAATGACCGCATGAAAGACATAACAACATGCTTGTATTGTCAACACTGAAAAAGGTTTGAATTTGACAGCACAGTTAGCATCTGAAAAAAGTTTCAATTTGATAGCAAAATCCCCATTAACAAATGATCCGCAATTTGTTGAATGTGAATACGCTTAGAAATGTTCAGCGTCAATTTTTGTACATATCTCCAAAGACCTTATGACTTCAAACAGGCATCCATTTCATCAGCAGGAGTTGATTGAGGAATGACAGGTAATGTTTCACGAAAATCCCCTGACAGTAATATCAAAGTACCACCAAAAAACTGTAGTTTACCACGTAAATCTAGCATTGTTCGATTAAATGCTTCTAGTGATTTTTCATTTGCCTTTGTACACTCATCCCATAAAATATTTGATAATTGAATAATTTATTCGAAGCACGTCCAAAATGAAATGACAGCATGAATGACATAACATTATGCTTGAATTGTCAACCCTGAAAAAAGTTTTAATTTGACAGCACAGTCCCATCTGAAAAAAGTTTCAGTATGACAGCAAAATACCCATTAACAAAATTATCCTCCATTTATTGAACTCATTTATTACAAAAAATGTGATAAATGAAGAACCGCTCCACCGAATGTGTGCAAACTTCACATGAACCATCTACTAAATAGTCCGAACAAAACCTAAACATTTGGTTTATATAGGTGAGCCCGTTCTTGAGTTATAAAATTACAATGAAAAGTAGCATTGATTTTTCTATATTTAGATTATAATGCGAAAAAAATAAAAAAATCTTTAAAAAAAATGTACTTAAAAAAAGTTAATGACTCAATCTGAAGATCCAGAGTGTGATCTTCCTTCTTCTATGTAATGTTCCAATTAAACACACTGCTTGCATTGACCGTTCTTTATTGAACCTTACTTCAATGGCCTAACTTAATGACTGATTAGGTAATAACTTAAGAACTAGGTATGACATGTAGTGCAAGTATATAAGATTGCAGGCTAAGCATATTACCTAACCTTGGAAGCAATCTTATATACATATACAGTACACTACGCGTCAGTATGATGAATACATTACAATATTATCATTATTTTCTTCAATCTCTTTTACGTTTAGATCTTTACTGATATCATAGTCTAGGTTAACATTTTCCTTGTGGCTTACATGAATTGATTTTAACTGATTTGAATGTCTCTTCCATACTAGATTATTTTTATTCAACATTTTTACTAAGTAATATTGTCTACCTAATACCTTAATGATTTTACTCTTTGACCAACTTTGTTTCCCTGGTTTTGAATAGTCTTTCGCAATTACAAAATCACCGATTTTAAAAACTTTGGTATTTGTACCCTTAAAATATATTTGTTGCCTTTTTTTCATATGCTGTACCTTTACCTGTACCTTATTCTACCACCAACAACCAAAACAAAAATATCATTGGAAAGATCTGTTCAAGTCCAATATTTTCCAATGTGGGCATCAAGTTGTAATCCATATCAGACCAGAGAAAAAAATTATTGTTTATCACTCTTTTTTGGATGCATCCTGGTACTTACCTTCCTCCACACCAACAGAAATGAGATGCATATCGTTGGAAAGGTCTTCGAGAGTAAATATTTTTTTAATATGGGCACTAAGCTCTTAACCATGGGAGAGCTGAGATACTGTACATAGTTAAATACAATACTCAGTCTCAGCTTAAGTTTGAATACATCCTTCACTTTAAATATTTTTGGCGCATAACCGTCGAGGAATATGTCAAACGCTTACACAAATATACGCGTAGTTCCAGAGCTCAAGTTGGAATCAAGTCTCGTCTGCTTAGTAAGTGTATGTTTAAAAATAGATTTTATATACACTTACCTTTTCAACAACATAAAGCTAATTTCAATGTCCATTATCTCAACTCTCCCATTGTTTAGAGCTTGGTGCCCATACTAAAGTTTGATGTACTCAAGAAGACCTTTCTAACGATATGCATCTCATTTCTGTTGGTGTGGAGGAAGGTAAGTACCAGGATGCATCCAACAAAGAGTGATAAACAATAATTTTTTTCTCTGGTCTGATATGGATTACAACTTGATGCCTACATTGAAAAATATTGGACTTGAACAGATCTTTCCAATGATATTTTTGTTTTGGTTGTTGGTGGTAGAATAAGAAAATGCAGTTGCAGTAGAAAAAGGCTAATTTCAATGTCCATTATCTCAGCTCTCCCATTGTTTAGAGCTTGGTGCCCATACCAAAGTTTGATGTACTCGAGAAGACCTTTCTAACGATATGCATCTCATTTCTGTTGGTGTGGAGGAAGGTAAGTACCAGGATGCACCAAAAAACAGTGATTAACAATATCTTGTATCTCTGGTCTGATATGGATTACAACTTGATGCCCATATCGAAAAATATTGGACTTGAACAGATTTTTCCAATGATATTTTTTTTTTGTTGTTGGTGGTAGAATAAGGAAATGCAGTTGCAGTAGAAAAGGGGTATCTTTCAATGTCGATCATCTCAGCTCTCCCACTGTTTAGAGCTTGGTGCCCATACTAAAGTTTGTTGTACTCGAGAAGACCTTTCTAACGATATGCATCTCATTTCTGTTCGTATGGAGGAAGGTAAGTACCAGGATGCACCCAAAAAAGAGTGATTAACAATATTTTGTATCTCTGGTCTGATATGGATTACAACTTGATGCCAATATCGAAAAATATTGGACTTGAACAGATCTTTCCAATGTCATTTTTCTTTTGGTTGTTGATGGTAGAATAAGAAAATGCAACGGTGCAGTAGAAAAAGGTCAATTTTCAATGTCGATTATCTCAGCTCTCCCATTATTTAGAGCTTGGTGCCCATACTAAAGTTTGATGTACCCAAAAACACCTTTCCAACGACGTATATTTTATATCTGTTGGTTAACATTACCAAAATAATGTTAAGTTACTCAGAAGATAGAAATGAATTAAGTACATTATGTCAGATGCTTTTTGACATAGAGCTGAGTGTCCATAGCAAAAAATCGTCGCCTTGTGCACACCTTTTCAACTACATACATATTGTTGCTTTAAGTTATCGATACCAAACCATAGCTAACTTTGAAAAATGCATCATAGTTTGACCATTATCTCAGCTCTCCCATTGTTTAGAGCTGGATGCCCATACTAAAGATTGATGTACTCGACAAGACCTTTCCAACGACGTATATCTTGTTTCTGTTGGTGGGTTGGACCAATTTGCCCATCCTCCTTTATTACTTGTTGTTTTATATTTACTTTGTTTGATCGGGTCGATAATATCAAACCGACTTCTTAAGTTTCTATTAAACATTAGCATAGCCGGAGAAGTTCCAGCGGTACTGTGCGTGGAGTTGCGGTAATCGAGCAGGAATGCCTCCAAATATTTGTTTAAATCAGTTGTTTTATTTGCTGAATGCACAGATCTTTTCAAAGCATTCTTACATATCTTTACACTGTTCTCAGCTTGTCCGTTTGTGGCTGGGTGACCCACTGGGCTGGTCTTGTGAGCAATATGATTTTTTTGTAGAAACAGCTTAAACTCTTGGGATACAAAAGAAGTACCGTTGTGTGTTACTAACCTTTGGTATACCAAATCTCGAGAAAAGAGCGCGAAGCTTAATAATTGTGTTACTACTTGATATATTGTCTGCCATATCTATGCACTCAATCCATTTTGTATGTGCATCTGTAACGACTAAAAATTTTCGATTAAAAATGGGTCCCATAAAATCTAGGTGCAATCTTTCCCAAGGGTTATCTGGCCATTCCCAGTATATGAGTGGGGCCTTATTTGGAGAAACTTGAGTTAGCATACAACAATCACACGATTTCACGACCTTCTCAATTTCTTCGTCCATCAAAGGCCACCAAATATAACTACGCCCCAAGCTTTTTGATTTAACAATTCCTAAATGAGTTTTGTGTATCTCTTCTAGCACCATTTTTCTCAACGTTTCTGGAACAACAAGTCTACAACCCCAAAATATACAACCCTCTTCTATTGAAAGCTCATTTCTACGAACAAAGTATGACCTTAAGTGTTCTGCTTTACATTCTGAAGGCCATCCTGACATTATATAATTAGATACTTCTAACAATAGCTTATCATCACTCATTGCAGCCTTAATATCTTGAAACGAAAATGTATCACTTACAAAATGTATGCATACATCAGAGTTGTAAAGCCTTTCAGTCTTCTTGGAATCTACAGGAGATCTGGACAAATAATCTGCTATGTTGCATTTTGAATTTACATATTCTAAATCAAAGGTATAGGCAGATAAAAATAAAGCATAGCGCTGCAATCTGTTAGCTGACATTTATGGAATTCCTTTTTGTGATCCAAATATTGCAATTAAGGGCTTATTATCTGAAACCAAGGTGAACGATCTACCGAATAGATACTGGTGAAATTTCTTAACCCCAAACAAAATGGCCAAAGCTTCTTTCTCAATTTGGGAATATTTTGTCTCCACATCAGACAACCGTTGAGAAGCAAATGAAATTGGTCGCTGAACTCCGCTTATATATTTATGTACCAACACTGCAGCTATTCCTTTTGGTCCGGCATCAACAATTAACTTTAATGGAACACAAGGGTCATAGTGTGCTAAGACTTGATTTGATGTTAACAGTTTTTTAACATTCTCAAATCACTTAGTCTCATCACTTCCCCAGTGAAACGAGTGTGGTCTGTCAAGCTTCAAAATCGCGTTAACGCGGTCTTCATCCATGTGAAGCCCGTTGCCATCAATGACATGACCCAAATATTTGACTGACTTTACCATAAATTCACATTTTGATTTGGAAACCTTCAATCCAGCACTTTCCAATCTGTATAAAACCGCTGAAAGTGTTTTCAAATGTTCACTCTCATTGGTGGCGCTTACTAGCAAATCATCCTGCTCAATAATTTTTTGGAATAATGCGGGTGCTGGAGCTAAACCCAAAACTAGCCTACTATAACGAAATAACCCTTTTGTGGTTGAAACTGTTGTTAGATCTTTTGAGGCGTCCTCCAACTCTATCTGTTGATATGCCATAGATAGATCAATTTTTGAAAATACCTTTGCCCCATGAACTTTAGCAAAAACTTCCTCTATAGTTGGAAGACAGTATTGATCTACACACAGCTGGGAATTTAGCGTATCTAATATCCCTAAGCTAACGAGTTTGTCGATCTCACGTTCAACTTTGCCCTTTATAGCAAAAGGTAACCTACGTGGCTTAAAAAACTTGGGAGTGGCACCTTCCTTCAATTTCAGGGATATCTTATGTTTGTTAAAGGTGCCTAGCCCACCGTCTGTTACGGTAAATTTTACCGCAACAAAAACTTCCCTTCGGTCGTTCTTTTTTCCTTTTCTTTTTCTCGTTGTGGCTGCAAAATATTGGCGAAGTTGAGGGCAACCATGGTCTCATCAACCAGTGGTGTACCTAGCCGTATTTTGCAAAAGCAACAAAAGCAGGTGTTCGAGTACGACGTCCGAAAACGAGAAGAGCCGGCGGATGAGCCGAAGAAGTAACGAGTCAGGCGGACTCTTACTTACTTAAAACGACCAACAACAACTTAACATCTTTTTATTAAAATCTTTTCATTTTAACGTAACGTAATTTTAACATTAACTAAAAATAACGTAAATTTGTTAAATGTACAAAATGGGTTTTTAACGCGTTTAGATTAGTTTTATAGAATTTTTAAAATAATGATTAAAGTAACGCTCCTCTCTGTATTTCCGAAAATAGTTTGTTGAATAATTCACGCTTCGAATCCCGCGCGATAGTTGTAGAGTAGTAGGAAAAAGCCTATTTGAGACTTCTCCTCAATTTTGTCTCTTATCAATTTTTCTCGAAAATAGTTTTAGTTATAAAATAGTCTGAACTCGTCCATAATGTTTCGACAAGTTTTGGAAACACATTCAACAACTTGTCGAAACGTTGTTTGTGTGCGTGAGAGTAAGTTTTGGCAAGTTTTGGAAACACATCCAACAACTTGTTAAAACCGTGTTTGTGTGCGTATGAGTATGTTTCGTTAGATCCCACGACGGTTGTTTTCTAGGAGAGCGTCATGCTTCCAGAAAGCCGTGACCGATGATCTCGAAACGAATGGTTGTGTTGTAGCGTTGTATGTATGAGTGAATGATTGGAATGGACGAGGGAAGAAAGTTGTTGATGAAAATGAGCTTGGAAGGCACTCTGGTGAGAGACTGACAAGCGCGAATACAAAAATTTGAAAAAGAAAAATATCGAGAAATCTTGAAGGAGAAAAAAAAATCGAGGAGGAGATATATTTATTTAAAATTTGGATCGAGGATAATTGGGGACGAAAAACTAGGATTCGAGTCGTGAAGGATTTTAAAAGGAGATAGGAGAAAGGAGACAGGAGACATTAAATAGAGATAAGTAGTTTGTGTACAATTTTTATTATAAATATATATATTTGCAATCTCCAAATATATATATTTATAGTCAACCGATTAGTGTACGAGATTCACTCATAATTTTCTTTTTAACGCGCATTAGTTTTTTTCTTAAAAACCCATTTTTTTTTCTTTATTTATTTGCCTTTCTTTTTTTACTTAATTGCAACTTCTTGCCTTTGAGCCGAACGGTCATATTAAATTGTACAACCCCTTTATTTGAAAAGACTTTTGGGTTTTAGTCCAGGGATCTTCTGTCCCACGGTTTCCCAAAACAATAAAAATAACTAAATTTAAACATAACTCTTTCTTTTTATTTCAAGCATCGGTTCGTTATCCTCTATAATTAGTTTTGGAATTTTCTAATTCGGTTTTAGAAAAAATTCCTGGCGCCCGTTTTTTTTGCACCCTACTGTGCAATCACAAATCTTCTTCTTTTGATAAACTATTTTGATTGCGGAATCAATCAAGTTTATCAAAAGAAGCCAAAAATTCTTCCACAGAACCCACCCCAGCTGAGCAGTCGCGGTGACAGCTATTTTATCAAGCTGTAATTGCACTTTTTTTCGTATTCTCTTTTCGCGTTATTCGTGTGTGGCCTATTGATAGTAGGTACCAGTCAATTCGTGTCGTGTGTCGCCGTCGGTTCGCGTTGAATTCTTTTTTTGTTTGTTTTCTTAATAAATAAATTGATCGCGTTTTAAAAAGATCGAGTAGATTAATAAATTAATTAAATTATTTCCCTTCCCCTACCGTATTGTGTACCGCGAAAAAAAGTGTAATAAAGTGGCGCCCAACGTGGGGCCCAAAGTGGAAGAGTTTTTTTTTATTGTATTTATTGTGTTTTTTTTCTCATTCTCTTACCAGTCTTTTGAGTGGAAATCTAATTGATTTTTTATTATTATTGGTGTAGTTTTCTCGTGGAAAAATTGTTGCGAGTGAAAAGCGGAGCAACCAAAGCCAAAAGGGAATCCAGCAAGCAGCTTAAGAAGCAGTGTAGCAGCAAGGAGTTTTTGGTGATATTTTTTTTATTAGTGTTGTAAACTTGTTTGTAATTCTGTGGTGTCTATTGTTTTATATTTTCTTTTGTTCTCAATTTCATTTTATTCATTTTTGTTTTTTTTTTGGTCATATACATACCTTTACTTACCTTGGTTAGAGTTTTTTTTATTAGATATTGTTTGTTTTCTCGCGTGGGATATTTATATAGTGACATTTTTTTTTTCGTGTTTGGCAAATTAGTTTTGAGTGAAAATTAATTTGAGTTATTTTCGGTGGTAGCTGAAAGAGTTTTTGTTTATTGCTTTTCTCGCGTGGGATATTTCGCGATATTTGTTTTGTTTTGAAAATTGAGAAACTTTCGCTTGAGTTTTTTTTTAGTAATAGGATAGGTAGTATAATATTTGTTCTTAGAAGAAAATACATAATTTTTCGCGGCTATAGGTTATCGTTTTCAGTTAATGTTTTTTTTTCTTTGGTTTAAAATTGATTGTGATTGGTGTTTACGGTTGCCACCAACGTGAAAAATATCTCGATAGAAATTTTAATAGAGTCTTTTTTTTACATAAGATCGGGAAGTAAAAAAAAATAGTTTCGTGTTTTTATTGAATATTTATTGTTTTGAATATTTGTTTTCTTTTATATAAATCGTTAAGGTTGCGTTAAAGGTTTTTTTTTAAATTTTGGTTTTAATATTTTTTTTTGTTTTTTTGTTTTGGCTTTTCTCGTTTCTTTCGGTTAATTGTTTTTTTTTAATAAATATGAATATAGGAAGGTTAGCGCAGGACGAACTGGCCTATGAGATGAAGGTCAGGGGTTTAAAGGTAGGTTCGGTAGATGAGATGCGAAAAGCATTGAGGTCATCGAGGTTGCTCGTTAAGAGAAACTCGATGGAGGTTAGCGTAGTGTACCCTTTTACATACGATGAGGACAGAGATGCTATCGAAGCAAAAATTGAGGAGATTAGGGGCCTTCTTAAGGTACCTCCGAAGAATCCAAAGTCTTCGGAGTACATTAAGATTGTAACAAAGATTGAATGGTGTATAGGTAGGTTAGCTAGGACCCCTTGTGAGGCAGACGACGAAGAAGATGCGATTAGCTCTCTTCGTAATAAAGTTTTGTGTTTATTAGGAGATCTCACTGGTGATAGTGAGAATAGTGATAGGGAAGAAGAAGTTGAGAAGGAAAAGACCCCCGTTAAAACGCAAACCCAACTTCAAGTACAAGTTGGTCAGACCCCAAATAGTGTGCGGTCTGCGTTAGGACTGGCTGGAGGGTCATTGCCTGAACCAAGTCGTTTTGGCAGTAGTCCTTCAGTCAGTGGTATTAATGTTAGGGTCCCATTGGGACATAGGGTTGATAGGGGTGACACTTTTGTTGAACAAATGGTCGTTCAACAGAAGTGCACTGAACGTGTAGGGAAGTGGGGGGTGAAATTTACTGGTGACTCTAATGGAGCATCAGTGAATTCATTCCTGGAAAGAGTGGAGGAACTTCGTCTGGCTAACGATGTTCCGGACTCCCACCTTTTCAAATCCGCTTCGGAGCTTTTGTCGGGTAGGGCCCTTATGTGGTATAGGACGGTTAGGGAAGATTTAGGAGATTGGCAGGAACTCGTCAAGGAACTCAAAGCGGAGTTCCTTCCTGCGAATTACGATGACCTTCTATTGGAAGAAATTAATCGGCGTTCGCAGGGAAAGGATGAAACTTTTGGCGCGTACCTTGCCACCATGAGGACATTGTTCCGAAGATTGTCGGAACCTTTGTCAGAGGGAAGAATGTTATCTATTTTGAGGAAGAATGTAGACCCGTTTTATCAGGTGCAGATAGCGAGTTCCAAACCAAAGACGGTTAAGGAACTTGCTGTCTTAGGTAGGGAACTAGATACCCTTAAGGTAAACGTGGACAGTTTTACTCCACCAAGTAGAGGTAGGCATTTGTTGGAACCTGAATGTGGTTACCAACCGAGTTCTTCCGGACAACACCGAGTTGCGGCTGTTGCTCCAGTCCCAGAGAACCCTTTTAGACAGGTAGTTAGGTGTTACAATTGTAACAGGGATGGTCATTTCGCACAAAACTGTTCTGTGCAAAGGAAGTGTTTCGGTTGTGGGGCTGTAGGTGTATATCGTAGGGACTGTAGGCGGTGTTCGGGAAATGGGGAACGGGCTCTTGTGACAGCAGGACAGGAGACCCGTCGGCGTTAGTAAGGTCGTCTGCTGACGATCAGCTGGAACGTCAAGTTCACTTAAGTTTCACTTTAGCGGCAAGCGGTAGGGACAGTAGGCCATATTTAGGAGTTAGGGTTTATGGAGTCAAATTTTTGGGACTTCTTGATTCAGGAGCCTCTCGTACCATTGTGGGTGGTGACGGGTGGAAAATTTTGAAAGACAGGGCTTAGATTAGAAAAGAGTAGTGTTGGGTCAGTAGCGTTAGCAGATGGGGCAGGTGTAGGAGTAGCTGGGTCTATTTCTCTACCAGTGGAGGTTGAGAATAGATCCATTTTAATAGAATGTCTGGTAATACCGAACCTTCCACACCAATTGATCTTAGGTGCCGACTTTTGGGCACTATCGGGCATAGTCCCGGATTTGAGATCTGGTATGTGGAGTTTTTCGAGCCAGGAAATGGTGGCTTCGGTAACAGACATGGTAGCGATTAGAGAAAAATCGGATTTGAACGATTTTGAAAGTAGGAAGTTAGAACAGGTGTTAGGAGAACTTTTTAAATCAATGACCGAGGGATTAGGGTGCACCAACTTAGTTGAGCACAAGATTAGGACGTCCGCAGAACCAATCAAACAACGATATTACCCTGTTTCGCCCGCGATTCAGAAACATATCGATCAGGAACTCCAAGAGATGTTGGAAGCTGGAGTGATCGAGAAGTCGAAGAGTCCTTGGGCATCGCCTATTCTTCTCGTTAAGAAGAAAGACGGCAGTTATCGGTTCTGCGTTGACTATAGGAAATTGAATGAGGTTACTGATAGGGATGCTTATCCACTTCCATTTATTTCGGCAATTTGGGACAAGCTTCGAAACGCGAAGTATTTGTCCTCATTAGACATTAAATCTGCTTATTGGCAGATTCCAATGGAGGAAGAATCGCGTAAGTACACAGCCTTCACCGTGCCAGGGAGGGGTCTTTTTCAATTTTGTAGGATGCCATTCGGGCTTCATAATTCACCAGCGACATGGCAAAGGTTTATTGATGACGTTCTAGGTCCCGATTTAGAACCGTTCGTCTTTGTGTACTTAGATGACATTATCATTGTCACCGATTCTTTTGAGAAACACCTAGAAATTCTCAAAGAAGTTTTTAAAAGGTTAGGAGAGGCGGGTTTAAAAGTAGGCAGGGAAAAGTGTAATTTCTGTAGGCCTTCTTTGAAATTTCTAGGTTATGTAGTTGATAGGAACGGGCTTCATGTAGACCCGGAAAAAGTGGAAAGCATGATGAGGATTCCTCCACCGAAAAACGTGAAGGAAATTAGGAGTTTTGTAGGGACTATTTCTTGGTATCGAAGATTCGTGCCAAATTTTTCAATTTTAGTTAGGCCTCTTACCGATCTCTTAAAGAAAGGTAAGAAATTTGAGTGGACCCAAGAATGTGAGGAGAGTTTTAGGAAAGCCAAAGAGTGTTTGGTTACGGCACCGATTCTGACATGTCCCGATTTCTCTCGGCCGTTTGTTGTCCAAACAGACGCGTCAGATTTTGGTATCGGGGCCGTACTTTCGCAGGAGTTTGAGGATGGCGAAAAAGCCATTTGTTATTTGAGTCGGTCATTGAATAGGAATGAAAGGAACTACTCTACGACCGAAAAGGAATGTTTAGCGGTTCTTTGGGCGATCGAAAAGTTACGGCCGTATCTCGAAGGTGTTCGATTTACAGTCGTGACTGATCATCACTCACTGATCTGGCTTAGCAATCTTAAGGATCCGCAGGGTAGGTTAGCTCGTTGGGCCATTCGGCTCCAACAATTTGATTTCAAGATCATCCATCGAAAGGGCAAAGAACATGTCGTTCCTGATATGTTGTCGCGAGGAGTCCCCGAAGTAGCCGGTGTCTCTGAAGCGGATTCGGACCCTTGGGTGATCAGAATGAAATCTCAGGTAGAAAAGAGCCCGTTAGAATACCCATCCTGGCGAGTTGAGAATGGGCGGCTCTACAAACATGTTAGGGTGAACCATATTGTTGTTCACAATGAGAATGAGGAGTGGAAGTTAGTTGTAGGGAAAGGTGATAGGGCAAAGATTTTGAACGATTGCCATGATGCTCCGCTTTCAGGACACATGGGCGTTAAAAAGACTTTTGCTAGGGTAGCAGAAAAATATTACTGGCCCAAAATGAGGAGTGATATTACGAGATATGTTAGGGTTTGTAAGACTTGCCAAAAAGTGAAACCGGTGAATGAGAGGCCAGCTGGTCTTATGACTGAGAGGGTGGGAAATACCCAACCGTGGGATATGATTTGTGTGGACTTAGTTGGTCCACTTCCGAAGTCGTCGCGCGGTTTTATATATATTTTAACGGTCGTCGATTATTTTAGTAAATTTCCCCTGTTGTTCGCGTTACGGTCCGCAACGGCGAAAGCGGTTTGTCGAGAATTGGAAGAAAACGTTTTTCTTCTCTTCGGGGTTCCAAAGTGGATCGTCTGTGACAACGGTCCCCAGTTCCGTAGTAAAGAACTGAAGACGCTTAGTGAAGCGTACGGGTCACAACTTCGGTATACGGCGCATTACCATCCGCAAGCGAATCCTGCGGAGCGCATCAACCAAATTATTAAGACTACGCTCCGAGCGTATGTCTCCGAAAACCAGCGGAGTTGGGATATACAACTGGCAAAAGTGGCCTGTGCTATCCGAACTTCGCAACATGAGGTGTTAGGTGTTTCGCCATACTTTGTTAATTTTGGTAGGAACATGGTAACTAGTTGCCATGATGTAGGGCTTAGAGATAGTGATAGGGACCAAGATAGAGGGGATACCGTTAGGCAGTTTCAGAAACTGAGACAGGAGATAGCTAGGAAGTTGGAAGCGGCGGGAAATAAGACCGCTAAAACTTATAATTTGAGGAGAAGAGACATACAGTTTCAACCTGGTGATCTCGTTTGGCGTAGGAATTATTCTCTGTCCGATGCGGCGAATTATTTTGCTGCTAAATTAGCGACCAAGTTTGTTGGTCCATTTAAGGTCAGTAGGAGGGTGTCACCTTGGACATACCTCCTGAAAGACGATAAGGGGAAGGATCGAGGGACGTGGCACGTAAAGGATTTAAAGCCATTTATTGACACTTAGTCAAAAGTCCCTTAATCTTTCTTTTAATTCGTAATTTTTTTGTACTTTGTTTGTTTTTTGGTAAATTGTCCAATTATATATTCTCAATTCGTGCCACTAATTATGTTTTTTTTCTTTTTTTTTTCTTTTTTTATATGATGGTAACCCTGTGTTGTGTTGTACACCCTGTTCTTTTACCCTCCAATCCTGGCCGAGCCTTAAGAAATGGTTTATTTTTCTTGAAAAGTAAACACATTTCTTGGGAGGTAAGGGTGGAATTTGTTACGGTAAATTTTACCGCAACAAAAACTTCCCTTCGGTCGTTCTTTTTTCCTTTTCTTTTTCTCGTTGTGGCTGCAAAATATTGGCGAAGTTGAGGGCAACCATGGTCTCATCAACCAGTGGTGTACCTAGCCGTATTTTGCAAAAGCAACAAAAGCAGGTGTTCGAGTACGACGTCCGAAAACGAGAAGAGCCGGCGGATGAGCCGAAGAAGTAACGAGTCAGGCGGACTCTTACTTACTTAAAACGACCAACAACAACTTAACATCTTTTTATTAAAATCTTTTCATTTTAACGTAACGTAATTTTAACATTAACTAAAAATAACGTAAATTTGTTAAATGTACAAAATGGGTTTTTAACGCGTTTAGATTAGTTTTATAGAATTTTTAAAATAATGATTAAAGTAACGCTCCTCTCTGTATTTCCGAAAATAGTTTGTTGAATAATTCACGCTTCGAATCCCGCGCGATAGTTGTAGAGTAGTAGGAAAAAGCCTATTTGAGACTTCTCCTCAATTTTGTCTCTTATCAATTTTTCTCGAAAATAGTTTTAGTTATAAAATAGTCTGAACTCGTCCATAATGTTTCGACAAGTTTTGGAAACACATTCAACAACTTGTCGAAACGTTGTTTGTGTGCGTGAGAGTAAGTTTTGGCAAGTTTTGGAAACACATCCAACAACTTGTTAAAACCGTGTTTGTGTGCGTATGAGTATGTTTCGTTAGATCCCACGACGGTTGTTTTCTAGGAGAGCGTCATGCTTCCAGAAAGCCGTGACCGATGATCTCGAAACGAATGGTTGTGTTGTAGCGTTGTATGTATGAGTGAATGATTGGAATGGACGAGGGAAGAAAGTTGTTGATGAAAATGAGCTTGGAAGGCACTCTGGTGAGAGACTGACAAGCGCGAATACAAAAATTTGAAAAAGAAAAATATCGAGAAATCTTGAAGGAGAAAAAAAAATCGAGGAGGAGATATATTTATTTAAAATTTGGATCGAGGATAATTGGGGACGAAAAACTAGGATTCGAGTCGTGAAGGATTTTAAAAGGAGATAGGAGAAAGGAGACAGGAGACATTAAATAGAGATAAGTAGTTTGTGTACAATTTTTATTATAAATATATATACTTGCAATCTCCAAATATATATATTTATAGTCAACCGATTAGTGTACGAGATTCACTCATAATTTTCTTTTTAACGCGCATTAGTTTTTTTCTTAAAAACCCATTTTTTTTTCTTTATTTATTTGCCTTTCTTTTTTTACTTAATTGCAACTTCTTGCCTTTGAGCCGAACGGTCATATTAAATTGTACAACCCCTTTATTTGAAAAGACTTTTGGGTTTTAGTCCAGGGATCTTCTGTCCCACGGTTTCCCAAAACAATAAAAATAACTAAATTTAAACATAACTCTTTCTTTTTATTTCAAGCATCGGTTCGTTATCCTCTATAATTAGTTTTGGAATTTTCTAATTCGGTTTTAGAAAAAATTCCTGGCGCCCGTTTTTTTTGCACCCTACTGTGCAATCACAAATCTTCTTCTTTTGATAAACTATTTTGATTGCGGAATCAATCAAGTTTATCAAAAGAAGCCAAAAATTCTTCCACAGAACCCACCCCAGCTGAGCAGTCGCGGTGACAGCTATTTTATCAAGCTGTAATTGCACTTTTTTTCGTATTCTCTTTTCGCGTTATTCGTGTGTGGCCTATTGATAGTAGGTACCAGTCAATTCGTGTCGTGTGTCGCCGTCGGTTCGCGTTGAATTCTTTTTTTGTTTGTTTTCTTAATAAATAAATTGATCGCGTTTTAAAAAGATCGAGTAGATTAATAAATTAATTAAATTATTTCCCTTCCCCTACCGTATTGTGTACCGCGAAAAAAAGTGTAATACGTCAAAAACAGAAACAAATCTTACTAAAATATTTTTAAGCGCACTGTTTTCAAGGTTAATGTTATACAGTCCATCAAATTTGATGTCATACCTTTCCATAAAATCCCTCCCTAGAAGTGGAGGACCACCATTTTCAATGACAAATATATCAAGTAGCACACTTTTATTCTTAAAAGTTATGTTTACCTTGATAACACCGACTGGAGATATTGCATTTCCACTGTAACTCTTGAAAAATTTGCTCGTTGAAAAGATCTCGCAATTCGAAAAGTGTTTCAAATATGATTCCTTGGAAATAGCTGATATGGGAGAACCACTATCCAACTCCATGGACAACGCAACTCCATTCACTGTAACCTCTGCCGTTATTGGATTATTTTTACCGTTTTTATTTCTAAAATGAAAAAGAGACAACTCATCATCATCACTACAACTATCATGCATATACTTAACATAGTTTTTTTTTACGGTTATGCATATTTACAGCACAAACTTTTTGCAAGTGACCTTTTACATTACACTTTCGACATGTGTAGCTCCTAAATCGACAATCTTTCTCTAAATGATTTGTATATCCGCAAACCCCGCAACGCTGTTTTCCATCAGATCTGTCGCCACCTTCATGCACCTGCTTTCTTTGTTGCCATGGTTTTGCTGTTTTTATTCTATGATTCGTTATCACCGTCTATTAATTGTTGATTTGTGATGCATTCCACCGATGAAGGTATGGTAATGGCCTTCTGCAAGGTCAATTTCTCCACGTCTTCTAAGAAGAGTTTATCCTTTGTAGTTCCTCGAGGTAATCCCATTATGAATCTAGCACGCAAAGACGTCTCCAGATAATCACCGAATTTGCAGCCTTTTGCCAATTCACGCACTCTCGCTGCCCACTTGGTAATGCACTCATGGTCTTCTTTAGTGGCCATGTAAAACTTATTTCTCTCGGCAAATCCAGAAACAACCGGCTGAAAATGCGTGTCAAGCTCTTTGATGCACTTGGAGTAAGCTGTTTCTGAATCGCTCATCAACTCCGGTTGAATTAAACTTTCTAGAAGCTTGTACGATGTTGAACAAAGACCTCCGATCAAATTGGCTTTTTTCTTTTTATCATCTTTGATGTCGTTAGCAATAAAATATTGATCTAGTCGTACTTTATAAATTGACCAGTCATCTTCATTTTATTTGAACTTTGGATGTTTATTTAATACATTCGCCATGATTTTAAATATTTCCAATTTACTCGTCGCCAATGTAATGTTCCAATTAAACACACTGCTTGCATTGACCGTTCTTTATTGGACCTTACTTCAATGGCCTAACTTAATGACTGATTAGGTAATAACTTAAGAACTAGGTATGACATGTAGTGCAAGTATATAAGATTGCAGGCTAAGCATATTACCTAACCTTGGAAGGAATCTTATATACATATACAGTACACTACGCGTCAGTATGATTAATACATTACATTCTAAAAATCAGCCACACAATGTACACCATACACACACACAAAGCTACGAATTTTTGTTTTTATAATTTGATTTTAACTAAGGAACTTACATTTGAGTCTTCGCTTACGCTTTTTTTTAATAAATCTCCAGGATCCTGCCGGCAGTTCTCGGGATGTGCGTAATGCGTAGTTTCGTTATGTATTTAGAATGTAGATTTCCATATAATATGTAACTGATGTAGACATCTCTTTATCTTTTTCTTTATTTTCTTCATTTTTCTTCAGCTTTCTTCTTTTCTTCTTGTAATTATTTATATTATTTCTTTTCTTTATTCATTTCATACTGATATTGCACTTTTTGTATTTCTTGTCTATCTTTCCCTTTTCAACAAATTTAAGTTTATACAAAAAAAAATAAATTAAAAGATTAAATAATGAAAAAAATAAATAATTAATATAATTTTTGTTTACATCATCAAAGGAACAGTAGGTCCTTAAATTTCCTACAATTTTATTAGTACAAAAATTGTTGTATTTTATTTCGTTACTGAAATATGGCGCTTCAAGAACAGGTAGGTATATAATTTTTCAGAGCTTGATAAAAAATGCCAAAAAATGCAAAAAATACATCTTCTGATGTACCCGAAAAATAACCATAACTACATACAAATAGTAACATTAACATTTCATCACTATTCGGGTATAGCACTATTTGTTTGTCTATTTTGACCGGACTAGTGATTTACTTGAAAACAGTTGGTTTTAAAAAAGTATTTTTTTTATGATAGATTATTAACATAAAAATTAACTATGGTGTGTTGTAAGATCTGATGCGTGTAAACATTGCAGGGTATACATTTCTATTGAGTTGTGTACTTAACTGTGTTTTATTTTTTATTCGCTTAGATATTGGGAATTCGGAAAGTAACCATGAAAAACTTTTAATTTGCTTTTTGTTTCACTTTTGCTGCCCTTGCTATTATAGAGAGAAGTAGGAACAACAGAAAAACAATAAAATCTGATTTTTGGAAGAAGTCATTTCCTCATTACCCAAGGGGTAAACTTTGCAATGCGTTTTTTTTTTTACGAGATATCCCCAACAGGCCTATTCGATATATCAAAAAAATAATAGTAACTGAAGAATACAAAAATAATTGTAAATTTAAGTCAAAAAATGTATCACTAAATTATAGGAGATATACAAGATATATTTGAGGTAGGTTGTGTAACGTACAGTTTGTGAATTTTCATAAGCGAAAGCTTATGAAGGGTGATTCACTTAAGGTGTGCCAAACAGCTAGAGCGAGTAGGTTGAGTTGGAACAAGAAAAACTCATGTGGGAGGGGGTTCTATTCCGTTCCGTTTAGCTGAGAGGGGCGATTTTATTAAAACATGACTTAAATTGGAAACAAAAATTATTAAAAAATAACAAAATAACTTCTACAACGCCATGCTATGCCATTTTTAAGGCCAAAAACCTCTTCTTTTACCTATTTTGCTTTGAAAAATATTTATTTTATTGAAATTTTTTCAAAATATTAATTTTCAAACTCAAAATAAAAAAAAAAGTTAAAATCAAATTTTCAAACTAATTTTATTTCAAAATTTTACCTTATTTAGTATTTTTTTTGCCAAAATTCAATGCTCTTATTTGATTCAAGTCCTACATTAAAAACCGTATGTCTCTAGGATTTATTGTTGATAAGCTATTCAAAAATAAAGGAACCTATTTCTGCATAAAAAAAAGAAAATCTAGCCTTACGAGATGGCACAAGTAATGCAATTTTTTTAGTTTTTTATGAACAAGAAGGTTCGGATATTTTTGAATAGCTTGGCAACAAAAAGTCATAGAGCCATACGGTTTTCAGTGTCTGACCCAAAACTAATAAGAGCATTGAGTTTTGACAACAAAAATAATACTTGAATACATCAAATTTTGAAAAAAATTAGTTTGACATTTTTTTCTATTTTTTTGTTGCCATAATTTTGAGTTTGAAAGTTAATATTTTGAAAACTGATCACTAAAATAGCTTTATTTAAAAGTACTAAAAAGGAGGAGATTTCTGACTTTACAAAAAGATATGGCATGGCATTGTTGGAGTTACCGTTATTTTTTAATTATTTTTGTTCCAATTTAAAATTGAACAAAAAAGATTCACTCAATAACGACAAACGACAAACCTCCATCGCATCATCTTCATCATCAGTCATCACTCATTATTTCCATATTTAAATTTTAACTCAACCCTTCGTCATCTCTCATCTCTCCAGACGAGTGATAAGATTCCACTCATAAAGAGAAGCCAATGACAAACTTAAACATAAACATAGTACAAGAAAACACTCAACCGAAAGAGTTTAAATTCATATGTGCAATTTTTAATTTTGCACACTGTTGTGTACATGAGTATGAATTTTGTACCTCAGAATTTCTGTTGAGTAACATTGCTCACTTTGATTTCATATAGGAGTACTGACATCGTGTGCATGTTACCAACATGCACACTGTTAATTATCTGTATTTATGCTGTTGAAATTTTTTGTATGTTACACTGCATAGGGGTGGGTTATGAAAATAAAATAAAATTTCTCATACTTGGTGATGCCTTATAAAGAGAAAAATAGCATATAGCTAGGTTGGTAGGTATCTATTGAAGCTAACTTGGTAGATAAAGTTTTTGGAACGAAGTTCCTTATCGCGCGTTGTGAAAGGGGGCTAGACGGAAAAAATTCTGACGAAAAGTTGTCACGACAGATTTTGCTATAGTAAGCTATTGTAAGCTGTGCGGCGTGCGTATGTTTCTCTGTCTGTCTCTGTCTCTGTCTCTGTCTCTCTCTCTCTCTCTCTCTCTCTCTCTCTCTCTCTCTCTCTCTCTCTCTCTCTCTCTCTCTCTCTTAAAGTTGTAACGACACTTTTTGCTATAGTAAGCTATTGTAAGCTGTGCGGCGTGCGCATGTTTCTCTGTCTGTCTGTCTCTCTCTCTCTTATAGAAAGCAAGCCAGATATTTTCATTTCTATTTCGAATTGAACAGTGTGGTGTTGCGACGATTATTTTTGTTGAGTATACATATACAGGTTTTTTGTACATAATAAATCCTACTATATAATATTATAAATGTGAAAGTTACGATGTTTGGATGTTTGGATGTTTGTTGCTAACTAAAGCCAGAATGGCTAAACGGATCTGGATAAAATTTGGCACAGAGATAGATTATAGTCTGGAATAGCATATTGGTTACTTTTTATCCCGGTAAAATGTATGGTTCCCGTGGGATAGATTTGTTTTAATTTTTGAAACCACACCAGAATGGCTGAACGCATCTGAATGAAATTTAGCACAGAGATAGATTATAGTCTGGAAAAGCATATTGGTTACTTTTTATCCCGGTAAAATGTATGGTTCCCGTGGGATAGATTTGTTTTAATTTTTGAAATCACACCAGAATGGCTGAACGGATCTAAATGAAATTTAGCACAGAGATAGATTATAGTCTGGAATAGCATATTGGCTACTTTTTATCCCGGTAAAATGTATGGTTCCCGTGGGATAGATTTGTTTTAATTTTTTAAATTACACCAGAATGGCTAAACGGATCTTAATGAAATTTAGTACAGAAATAGATTATAGTCTGGAATAGGATATTGTCTACTTTTTATCCCGGTAAAATTTATGGTTCCCGTGGGATAGATTTGTTTTAATTTTTGAAATCACACCAGAATGGCTGAACGGATCTGAATGAAATTTAGCACAGAGATAGATTATAGTCTGGAATAGCACATAGGTTTCTTTTTATCACGGTTTAATGTAGGTATGGAATTATAAAGCTATAAAAGAAGAAGAAGCTAGATTACGATAGACGACTCCTCAAGCTACAGTCTACTTCTTGATCATCTGAAACGCGAGCGAAGCCGCGGGTAAAGGCTAATAATCAATATTATTATAACTTAAAAAAAATAAAATTGTATTACAATTCCTTCACTAATTAATCGAAAGGAACTTCGTTCCATCCGGGTGTCCCTTGACATCTCTCTTCTTTTCTTTTTTTTTTTGCTGTGGGACTGTGGGGTGGGTGTGAATAAGAAGGTAAACATGGATTAATTTTTGGAATAGTATTTATGTATTAATATAATTGTATATCTGTCATTAAATATAATGAATATCAATACTGGTGTGAGCTACAAAAATAAATGAGAATTAAAAAAGAAGGTAGTGGTTACGAGGTGACTATTTAAACGCTCGCCCAAGGCGTCCTTTGGTTTTAGCGCCCTTCGCATTTGCACCGCTTGCACGTATAGCTTGTCCGGCCCTGCCCAAACTGAAGGAAATCAGTTTAATTTCAAAAAGAAACAAATTTAGTTACAATAAATAGAAGACGAATATAAAATGTGACCCGCCCCGCCATTTTATTTTTAAAGATTTGTTGTGCTGCGTTGTGTTAAACCTGCTATGTGGCTTAATTATAAGGTCTTGGTTTTGTAGCCAAAAAACGATTTTTACATTAAATTAAAGCACACAGGACCTAAAGAACGAGAGTGAAATCTTCCGTACTTATCACCCTCCAACACCCATTTCCGGTCATTTTGTTTAGTTATTTGACATCGTGTCTGTGGATAAATGTGAAAAGCAATACCACAAAACGACGAGGTGAGTTTTGTTTGTTTTGACATTTAAATTTTTTTTCGCTTGATGACAGATGTGAGTAAACAATTTAAGAATTTTTTTGTTTTATAATTTTGTTTTTTATAATTTGTTGATTTTCGCAGTGATAACACCGAATCCAACATCCAGGAATTAGGGATAGAGGCCGAAGCAGTATCAGTATCGCCCAAATGTTCGGTAGTATTTCCAGTTAAGTCCTGCGTTTGTCCAAATTATTGAATGCTTCAAAAATCTCTTCATTCTTTAGATACATGCGAAGCCGTGAATCTATGGGAGAACTTACAAACTTTCAAGACATAATATTCTTGTCCATCGACACACTGATTGTATTCGCAACCCCGCCGAAATGGATATGTGGAAGGAAATAACAAAAGTAGTTCACTTAAGGTCTTATTAAAATATTCCCACAAACCTAAAGTTGAACTACTTTTGTTCTAGGATTTTTGTATATTTATGTAGTAGCTTTGATATACAATTAAACAAAGGTGGAATGAATTGTTTCATTTTGGCTGACATGACAATCACCTGATAAGTAGAGTGAATATTCGTCAGTAAAATCTAATTATTAGGTTTAGGATTAGGTGAATCAATATTTTCTTTAAAAATAAAATAATTTATGTTGTTCGTGACTGATTTGCATATGTTTGCTATAACCGGCCAATAAAGTGTGTTTTCGTCAGTTAAATCGTATTATTAGTTGTCCGCAACAAATAAATTTTCAAATCAAAATTTTCTTTAATAAAATTATTTATATGTTATTCGTCACGGATTTGCATTTCAAACATATTAAATATCAATGTATCGAACACCGAGAGATGGCAACTCTCGGGTTCGATGATTGTAAAGAATTTTGGATTGTATCGAGAGAGAAGCTTTTCGAATTCGAAAAGCTTCGAACAAGTTAAATAAATCTAAAGAAAGAGTTAGTTACAAACGAATTGTAGCCATGGAAAAACATGGAGAGTTCGGAAAGAATAAACGTTTGAAGTGGTTTTTTCATAATCTTTTTTCCACTATAAAATCTATTGTGTTTTTCTTTTCTAATTGGGTTTTACTATTTTTGTGTCCTGAGCTACGAAACATTGGTCCATGTCGAGTAGGATCGACGACCCAGTCAACGGAAAGAGAAAGAAATCGGTAAAAAAAAAAACAATACAAAATTTGAAATTAGTGAAAGAATTTGGAAAGAATCTACATAGATTGGAAAGAAAAAACAAACATGTAAGTACAAAATTTCAATATTGTTAGATATGGAAAGAAGAAAGAAGAAATACAGTCCACTATGCTTTAAAAAAACCAAGCATCATCATCATAATTCCACTTCAGTGGATATACGCATGAAAAAGTAAAGTTGGTAAGAACATCTATTCATTTATTAAATGGAAAGATAGCGTCACTATTACCGTAAGCAAACAAAATTGTTGCTCCCTAAAATAAAGATCGTTGCTACCTAAGAAACAGCGTAAGAAAATATGCACAGACATGAACGCTCAAAATATATACAATACGAAAGACATGGCGCTAGAACAAGCATGTACACATGAACAAACAGACACACAAACGAAAGACATTGCCTCGAGCATCTTTTTTCCCTAAACAAAATACAAACGAAAGACATACCGAAAGACATTCAGCTACGCGACCGTCGTCGCGACGAACAAAATCAACATATATGTACTTCTTTTTTCCTTCCCTCGAGTTTATTACACAAGCGCACGACAAAAAAGAAAAACGAACGAAAGACAAAAAATGAACACCTGCGCTGTGGCGACGAATCTAAGACAACGACGCATATACCCTTTTTCTGTGGTTTGTTGTTTTTTTCTTTGTGTGCTCGTACATAATCATGAGCGAAAATTGCCGACGCGCATGTTAGGTAAGACAAATAGGAAAGAGAGAGAAAGAGCTATGCCAAGCGGCACAGTAATTAAGGGAGTTTATTTTACATTGCATCGTCATTCGATTGTCGTACGCCGATTGCGGAAGATTAAAAATTTAGCCTCAGTGAGACCTCCATAAAAAAAAACCCAAAGAGGGAAAACAGCAAACCCAAATATAAAAAACGTACAATTATTCCCAAATCAAGCAGTGCATATTGTGAAGGAAAGTAAAATTAAAGTTCAACGGAAAGAAAAGCGACTAAAGGAAAGATTTAAAGTGAGAAATTACGAGAAAGACAAAAGCAAAAACAACAGGAACGACCTAAGAAACCGGTAAGAGAATAAAATAATTATTATAATAAGTGTTGTGCTGTGTCGTAGGGACAATTTTAGCTGGTAAAAATATATAAAAGAGCAAAACCAACAATCCAACTATTCGCGTGTGATTTAGGATATTTTTTTTGTGTGATTCCAGAGCAGGAAGGAGGACGAGAAATGTGTGTATGTGGTGTGTATGTGAAAGATAGGGAGGGGAAGTAAAGTAAACACGCTGAGTGGTTGATGGGTTGGTTATTTGCGATATTTGAGTTTTAGAGAAAAATTACATGCGAAAGACGGAAAGAGCGAAACTCAAAGCACAGTGGTGCGAGTTGTCGTAAATGAAAGACGGAAAGAGCGAAACTCAAAGGACAGTGGTGCGAGTTGTCGTAAATGAAAGACGGAAAGAGCAAAACTCAAAGCACAGTGGTGCGAGTTGTCGTAAATGAAAGACGGAAAAAGCGAAACTCAAAGCACAGTGGTGCGAGTTGTCGTAAATGAAAGACGGAAAGAGCGAAACTCAAAGCACATTGGTGCGAGTTGTCGTAAATGAAAGACGGAAAGAGCGAAACTCAAAGCACAGTGGTGCGAGCTGTCGTTAATGAAAGACGAAAAGAGCGAAACTCAAAGCACAATGGTGCGAGTTACCAACATAGGAAAGAGAGAAAGAGGTCTTGCAGTCAAGGCACGGCAGTGCGACTAGCGTATTAGACCAAAACAAAAACAAATCAACGACACAGCCAACAACTATTTTTTTTATGTTTTTTTTCTTTTTCTTCAGGTTCCTTTTTATTTCAACTCAAATTGCATTTGATTTTGTTTCTTTTATTGTCACAGACAGAGGAAAGACTTGACGAAAGGCAAAAGAGGAAAGACGATGGAAGGAGAGAATTATGAGTATGCTTTTAAAGCGGGATGCAATGCAATGTCTCGGATGGCAATCTTCACGCGCTCCGAGGTGTTTGAAAACAGCGGACTTGAGGTCATCCAAGTAAGGCTCGAGGCCCTCAACGATGCCTGAGCCCAGGTTAAGGCGGGCGAGAAGGAGATCGCCAAGACTGAAGACGACCTCAAGCTCGCTGAGAGAAAATTCGCAGAGGCGGAGGAATACTACTTCGCTGCCTCAGCAGCACTAAAGAAGAGGCAAGCCGACCTCGAAAGACGGAGAGACGAACAAAGGAAAAAGGCACAGCCAATCTCAGTGCAAGTGAACATGCCATTCTCCCAGCACGATGTCAAGAATACCTGGGGGCAATTTGACGGTGCCATCACGAAATGGCAAGGGTTGCGCGACCGGTTTGTGCCTGCGGTCCATGAAAATGACCGCATATGTCCTGCCTACGAATTCGCTTACCTGAAGTCGACGCTGGTCGGAAAGGCCGCCCGCACGCTGGGAGAGTGGCAGCTCTCGGAAAGAAACTATAAGGAAGCCTGGCAGAGGCTCAACGATTTGTATCATCGTCAGTACCCTACATGTCGGGAGCTGTTGAGGCAGCTATTCAAGCTCCCAATGTTGCAGGGCCCTCCGAGGGCAGATGAGCTGCAACGAATGTCCAACGTGACACATGAAACGTTGCGTCAGTTGGCAGCCCAGGACGTCCCGACTGAACACTGGGACATGATAATAGTCCATATGCTGCACGAGCGACTAGATAGAGAAACGGCGTGCAAATGGGAGGAGGTGAGAGCCTCAAAGTTCCCAACCGTGAAAGAGATTTGTACGTTCTTGGAAAGACGGGCAGCAGCCTTGGAAAGTGTCGAGGAAAGACGAGGAGAGAGGCCATCGAATTCGCAGCAGTCGAGACAGATGCTAGGAAAGACCGAGTCAGGTATTAGGCAGCCCCGACCTAATGAGAAAGACACAGTCAAGAAGATGCCATGCAACGTCTGTCGATCAATCGATCATCCAATCTGGAACTGCCCAGATTTCCAGGTTTTGAATCTCATGGCGAGAAATAACGTGGTGAAAGAGAAAGGACTTTGCCCGAATTGTTTGAAGCTGGGGCACACCACCAAGGATTGTTACCAGCGACCGTGCATCCGATGCCCAGGCAGGCAGATGCATAATAGCATGCTCTGTCCGATGGTAGATCTGCAGAGGGCAGGAGCGACAGCCTACCGCGTGCAGGAGCAACACAAACGAAAGACATCAACGAAAGACAGCAATCCGAAAAGAGATTGACTAGACATGCCGCCGCGAAAAAGAGCCCGCATGTCACCAGAGAAAGAGTTAGGAAAGACTGGAGGAAAGAAGGAAGGAAAGACAGAAAGACCAGACTACAGAGAAAGACAAGATTCCGCGTCCAATGAGAGCAGTTTAGCCTCATGGGACAACTTTAAAAGAAACAATAAAAAGACACAAATATCGTATTCAAATTCTTTTATTGATAGGGAAAGGAAAGGTTTAGTATTGACGCCGACGGCGCAGGTAAGAATAGAGATAGATGGAAAGAAGGTTGGGCCATTCCGAGCTTTGCTGGATACTGGGGCTCAACCTAACTTAGTTAGTCATCAATTATGGGAAAGACTGTCGCTACCAAGAAGGCAAGTGCCAAGAAAGATAATCGGCTTTGACGGAGTACCTTGTCACATCCAGCACCAAGTCGTTCTCAAGGTTTGCCCTTGGTTCGACGCAAGCCTATCGATTGAACAGATTTTTTGGATCATGCCCAAGGCAAGCCAATGGCAGTTGAGACACGATGCAACCGGGATAGAGAGAGGCCTATTAGAGGAATCGCTGTTAGCCGATCCTCACTATTGGAAAGAGGGGCCAATCGATCTCCTGCTCGGGTGCAAATTCCTGGCAGAGATGTTGGTCTCAGTCGAAGGAAAGCATCAATCAGGTTTCTTATGCATGGACACTGTCTTTGGAAAGATTGTTCTCTGTGAGCAGGAAAGATTGAAAGACAAGGAAGGCAATGAGCAAGTATTGGTAGCATGCATAGACAACGATCAGCTGCACGAAGCGCTCAAGAGATTCTGGTCATTAGATGATATTGGGCTCGCTTCCACGAGAACGGAAGAGGAGGAGCTAGTGGAACAGAACTTTATCAAGACATATCAGCGTGATAGAGATTTAAGGTACATAGTTACGATTCCACTGAAAGAATATGAGAAAGACATAGGGACCACAGAACTTGTAGCGAAACGTAGGTTTTTCGCGCTGGAAAGAAAGCTATGAGGTGATAGCGAACTGAAGGGAAAGTACATAGATTTCATGAGAGAGTATGAAAGACTAGGGTACATGAAGCCGGTGGAAGGCGAAGCAAAAGGAAAGATCGTCTATCACATACCTCATCATTGTGTGACGAAGAAATTTAGGGTCGTTTTCGACGCTAGCTGTAAGACAAGCAAGGGTATTTCATAAAATGAAATACAGATGAATGGAGAGAAGTTACAGAAAGACTTATTTGAGACTCTAATTCGTTTGCGTCGGCACAAGATTGCGATAAACGCAGACATAAAAATGATGTTCAGAATGATAAAGGTGGCGAAAGAGCAATGGGACTTACAAAGGATATTTTGGAGAGATAGTCCTAAGGAAAGACTGAAAGAGTATTGGCTGACGGTCGTTACCTACGGGATGACTTCGTCAGCATACAATGCAGTAAGAGCACTTGTACAATGCGCGAAAGACGTGGAAAGAGAGTTTCCAAAGGCCGCAAAGGCGATAATGCAAGACTTTTACATGGATGACTGCACCACGGGTGCAGATTCCATAGAAGAAGCACCAACGCTATCGAAAGAGATCGATCTTGTACTCAAGGGTGCAGGATTTGAATTGAGAAAGTGGAAGTCCAATTCCAGGCTTCTAATGAAGAACATGAATGATGAAGAGGAATCATCGGTGTTATTTCAAGATGACGGAAAGACTTCGATTTTGGGGCTTAAATGGCTCCTGGAAAGAGATCAATTCACCTTTGTAGTGAAGACACCGGTGATAGAGCAAATTACAAAGAGAAAGATTGTCGGTTGTATTGCGCAATTATATGATCCGAATAGATTCATAGCGCCAACAACGATAATAGGAAAGATCATCATCCAAGATATATGGCGATTGAACATTTATTGGGATGAGGAATTGACAGGAGAGCTACAGAAAAGATGGAAAGACTTTTGGAAAGACATAATACACTTGGAGAATATTAGGATCGATCGATGGCTAAGTACATCTCCTTGTGTTCAGAAAGAACTACATGGCTTCTCCGATGCTTCAGAGAAAGCATACGGCGCTGTCATTTTTGTCAGGACGGAATGTCCGAATGGAAAGATTACTACGAATATTCTCGTAGCAAAGACTAGAGTGGCCCCGTTGAAGACGGTAACAATTCCTAGGTTGGAATTGTCCGCAGCGGAGCTTTAAGGAAGATTGATCCTCAATGTGATCACCACAATGGATTGGAAAGACGTTGAATACAACTTATGGACAGATTCTTTAGTAACACTGCATTGGATCAACAAATTGCCCTGCTGCCTTAAGACCTTTGTAGCGAACAGGGTCTCATCCATACAAACAAACACCGAAGTAAGAAAATGGAGGCACGTAGGTACGAAAAACAGCCCTGCCGATCTGTTAAGCAGAGGGGTTAAGCCTCCAGCACTAGTCGATAACAAACTTTGGCTGTATGGACCAGACTGGCTACAGCAACCCCGATCCACTTGGAAATCTGAACACTTTGTGCCAAATGTTGCAGATGGGGGGAGGGATGAGATGAGAGTGCTTGCGATAGTGAAATTCACAGAACCATTATCGATACGTACGAAAGACGGAGAGAGTGTATCAGTGATTGAATATCCACACACATTGGAAAGAGCAATAAATATAATAGGCTTTATCTTTCGGTATGTTAATTCGTTGGGAACAAGGGCGAAGTGACGAGAGGAAGAGGAAAGAAGGTATGGAAAGAGATAAAGGTGCTCCAAGCGTCAGAAGGAAAGAACTGGAAAGACATGTATTCAACTGACATCTCTTGAGAAGAGTCAGGCAATTGATTACATATTACGGAAAGAACAGGAAAGACATTTCGGGAAAGACATTACATATTTAAGGGAAGACGGATGTTTACCTGAAAGAAGTGACATAGAGTCCTTAAAGCCCATGCTAGATGACAAAGGCATACTAAGGATTGGAGGACGACTGGAAAGAGCAGAGATGAAATATGAAAGACGACATCCAGCAATCGTGCCCAAGGGTTCACGGTTAGCATGGCTGATCATGGATAGTGCTCATAGAGCTACAAAGCATGGAGCTGTACAGGTCATGATGCAGCACATACGGGAAAGATTTTGGCTTCCGAGGCTAAGGAGCGAATTGAGAATGTTTCTACACAAGTGCTTGGTATGTGTGCGCTACAACCATCGCTTCGAAACACAATTGATGGCTGATTTGCCAGAGGAAAGAGTAACACCAGGAAAGGCTTTTCTACACTCTGGAGTAGATTATGCTGGACCATTCGAGATAAAGATGATAGACAGAGCTGGTCAACAGATAATAAGACAGAAATGCTGGGTAGCATTTTTTGTCTGTCTCAAGACCAGAGCAATACATATTGATATAGTATCAAATCTTAGTTCTGTAGCCTTCATTGCCTGCTATGAAAGATTCATTGCACGCAAAGGCAGATGTGAGAGAGTCTATAGCGACAATGGTACAGCCTTTGTCGGTGCTGCGAAAGAGTTGGAAAAAGCGGAAAAAGCCAAATACGAAAGACATCCTGGACTTCCTGGGTAGAAAGGGGACAGAGTGGAAGTTCATGACACCTGCGGCTCCACATCAAGGTGGAATATACGAAGCTGCAGTCAAGTCAATGAAATTCCACATGACAAGAGTAATAGGAGCAAAGGCTTTGACGTATGAACAATTGTTAACATTGCTTACAGGGATAGAGGCCATTTTGAACTCTCGGCCGCTAAATCCC
This sequence comes from Platycheirus albimanus, assembly GCA_916050605.2. NCBI lineage: Eukaryota > Metazoa > Arthropoda > Insecta > Diptera > Syrphidae > Platycheirus > Platycheirus albimanus. The sequence goes on along the minus strand of OU696698.1, from coordinate 54,845,677 downwards.
ATCAGCGACAATCCAAATGATCTGCAGGCGCTGACGCTGGGACATTTTCTGGTTGGCGAACCGTTGGTGCTCCCTCTGCCATTTGCTACAGGAGAGTTACCAAATACGCATGGAGTAAGACTATGGAAAGAGAGAAAGACTCTGCTTGCACATTTCTGGACAAGATGGAAAGAGGAGTATTTGACTACTCTATTGGAAAGAAAGAAATGGCGGAAAAAAAATATGGTTTGAAAGAGGGACAGCTATGCATAATGAAGAGTGAGAATTTCCCGCCCTCGGCATGGGCGTTGGGACGTATTTCTAAATTGATTCAGAGCAAAGACGGACTGGTGAGGAACGTAGTCGTGACTACCGCAACCAACCAGCTGACAAGACCGGTGCAGAAGATCTGTATCCTGCCAACGAAGTAGAGATTATGAGATTGTGAGATAGATTAAGATTAATTCATATTTGCTAAGACTAGTAGGAAAGATTAGTAATAAAATGCGAAAGGGTGGAAAACCATAGGTTTTCGCCGGGACTGTATCGAACACCGAGAGATGGCAACTCTCGGGTTCGATGATTGTAAAGAATTTTGGATTGTATCGAGAGAGAAGCTTTTCGAATTCGAAAAGCTTCGAACAAGTTAAATAAATCTAACGAAAGAGTTAGTTACAAACGAATTGTAGCCATGGAAAGACATGGAGAGTTCGGAAAGAATAAACGTTTGAAGTGGTTTTTTCATAATCGTTTTTCCACTATAAAATCTATTGTGTTTTTTTTTCTAATTGGGTTTTACTATTTTTGTGTTCTGAGCTACGAAACAATCAATTCAAAATAGCTTTTAATGGCCTTTAGTCCAACAAAAAATTGGCGTTTCATCCAGGAATCTCACTTTGGAATCATCAGTTGACATACAGTGACAGAAACCTTGTCAATACGCAACTTTTAAATTTTTCTAGTACAACTTACATAGAATTTTTGACAAAACCAAAGTGAGATTCCTGGATGAAACGCCAATTTTTTGTTGGACTAAAGGCCATAAAAAGCTATTTTGAATCAATAATTCAACAGTCCATTATTAGTGCTGAGTCTTCTACTTGGTTGATTTTATTTTATTTTATTTATCAATGCAGTATATAGAGTTTGTATTAAAAAAATTTAAAAAACTACATATTCAATATCAACATTTAAAATGTTAATAACCCTACCTAGATATTTGATAAAAAGTTCCAACGACTTTAGTCGAGAACGACTGGTGCATGAAAGTGTAGTAATTGATTTATCTAAATTTATAATCAAAATCTCAGGTTTATCAATATTCAAAACACAATATTTTTCTGAGCAATGTAAATAGAAACTTCTTTCAGAAAAAAAAATTCACTTGAATTTTAATGGAAAATATAAATAAAAAATAAGTCTTTCAACCTTAGGAATACTACGTTTTCATTAAAGCAAAAGATTAAATTTCGAAGCAAATTTCCAAATTCGACTCCGTTTCCCATACAAAGTCAAATATCGAAATTTGTTCATTTGGGCGAAATTTAGGTTGCAAATTATGTGAACAAAATCAAACGCAACTAAATTGAAAGCAATTGAACAAACATATTTTTTAAAATGTAAATTTGGAAAGAAAATCAAGGCAACGGCAAAAGTAAACAAAACAAAATACAGTGAATGACGGGTATAAGAAACTCCGAAATGCCACAAGTTTTGTTTCTTATAGCGTGTGTTTCCTACATCGGAACCACGGTTATATGAAACAAGTTTCTTAGAAAAAGAACATGGATACCTACAAGAAACAAAAGTTTTTTATATAAATTAAAATATTTGTGGGTTAGAGAGGGAAGGCCAAAATACAGACGTCTTCATTGATGCAGATTATAGGACAATTATGGATGCAGTTTGAAAATTATAGTGAAGACGAACATGTTCGTCTTCATCATCTGTGCCATACTTGTTGTTGTTGCTTGTTCGTGTGCACTATCTATAATTTGCTGCAGCTCCATGTAAAGCCACTTTTATGTTACAAATCGATTATATCTGTAAAAATATATCAAAATCATAAGAAAACTAATTTGTGGAGGACGTTGAACGAAATCTTAACATGTCAATTCATGACCTTTAAAGCCATAACAACTCCTGAATTTACAAAAATAACCGCCAAATTTTTAAAATAACTGACAGTTTAGTGGTGGGGTGTGAATATCAGGACAGCTGAGAGTGTATGCGAGTTTTTACGCACGCTTTCGAAGCTAATCTGATTTATCTGTCAAATCAGCTTGTAGGCAAAATCCCATTTCTGGCCTACATTAAACTCCCCTTCATATATTCTTTCTGAGTTAAAGTTAGCCCCGCAATTTTTTTTTATAGATTTTTCGTGCTGTATCCTGTATTGTGATCCGTTTGTGCTGTCATTTGCCGTAAGGATTATTTTTTTTACTTCGAAGGTCTCCGTTTTATAACCAAAAGACTTTTGTATGACAAACAAGAAAAGAACCCCTTTTTTTAGGGTTCCGTACCCAAAGGGTGAAAACGGAACCCTATTACTGTCCGTCTGTCCGTCTGTCCGTCTGTCCGTCTGTCCGTCTGTCCGTCTGTCCGTCTGTCCGTCTGTCCGTCTGTCCGTCTGTCCGTCTGTCCGTCTGTCCGTCTGTCCATCTGTCCGTCTGTCCGTCTGTCCGTCTGTCCGTCTGTCCGTCTGTCCGTCTGTCCGTCTGTCCGTCTGTCCGTCTGTCCGTCTGTCCGTCTGTCCGTCTGTCCGTCTGTCCGTCTGTCCGTCTGTCCGTCTGTCCGTCTGTCCGTCTGTCCGTCTGTCCGTCTGTCCGTCTGTCCGTCTGTCCGTCTGTCCGTCTGTCCGTCTGTCCGTCTGTCCGTCTGTCCGTCTGTCCGTCTGTCCGTCTGTCCGTCTGTCCGTCTGTCCGTCTGTCCGTCTGTCCGTCTGTCCATCTGTCCATCTGTCCATCTGTCCATCTGTCCGTCTGTCCGTCTGTCCGTCTGTCCGTCTGTCCGTCTGTCCGTCTGTCCGTCTGTCCGTCTGTCCGTCTGTCCGTCTGTCCGTCTGTCCGTCTGTCCGTCTGTCCATCTGTCCTTCTGTCCGTCTGTCCGTCTGTCCGTCTGTCCGTCTGTCCGTCTGTCCGTCTGTCCGTCCTTCACAAGGCTGTCCGTCTGTCCGTCCTTCACAAGTTAGACAGTTGAAATTTTGACAGATGATGTATTATTGCGTTCGCTATAATAACAAATACTACAAACTAAATAAAATAAAAAAATTTATGGGGGCTCCCATACAACAAACGTAAAATTTAATTTCGTTTTTTGCCATGTTTGTCCGTCCATCACCAGGCTGTCTCTTTTCTTCTTTAGAAATTTCTAGAAGTCTGAAATTTACAAATATAACTGTCTCTGCTAGTTCTTCTTTTTGCTGATTTGCGACTTTTCCTTCACTCACACAAACAGCTTTACCTAAATGTTAATTCCAGAAATTCTTTTAGAAGGAAAGATACAACCTATGTATGCTTTTAAGGCTAAGTTTTCTTCTATTCGTGTTCGAATTCGAATTCGAATAGAAAAAAAAATTGCAAAAAAAAAAACAAATGTCAAACAAAAAACAAGTCGGTATTAGATTCTCTTATAAATAATATAAAATCAGGATTAAGGGTTTTTAAACGTGAGTATGCCTTTCTCCTTTATATTATTGTCATTGGAGGTGATTTGAGTGATTTCTAGAAATAATAAAAAAAAACACTATGCTGAGAAAAAAAATTACTGAAATTTCTCAGTGAAATATTTGAGCAGTATTAGCAAAACACATCTTGGTGAAAGTTTGTTTAGGAAAGATCGCGCCAAAAATGTTCTTGTTTGTGTGAGTGCAAAACAGCTTTACCTACATGTAAATTCCAGAAATTCTTTTAGAAGAAAAGAGGCAACCTATACATGCTTTTAAAGCTCAGTTTTCTTCTATTCGTGTTCGAATTCGAATTCGACCGGAAAACAAAATGGAAAACAAAACGAATGTCAAATAAAGAACAAGAAGTCGGTACTGTTGGCTCTTTTCTTCACTAGGGATTTCTAGAATTCTTGAATTTACATGCGTAGCTGTCTCTGTTTTTTTTTTTTTGCTGATTTGCTACTTTTCCTTCACTCACACAAACAAGATCATTTTTGGTGCGATCTTTCCTAAACCAACTATTAGTTCGTTGTCTTCTGCTAATCCTGATCGCCTGTTACAATGAGAAATTTCAGCAAATGTTTTATTGAATAAAATAAATATTGAAGAACGTAATTTTTTGGCCGTTTTTATAGATAATAGTACGGAACCCTTCGTGCACGAGTCCGACTCGCACTTGCCCGTATTATTTTTACTTGTGCTGAGTTTTGCTCCTCTTGTGCTATCTATCAAGTGCCGTTAAAATACAAATGCTCTAGTTTTTATCCATAAAAACCGATTTTATGACTAAAGTTAGCCCCGCCAGTTTGTATTTTTTAAATAAAACTTATTGTGCTGCTTTGTGCTAGACCTGTGCTGTTATGTGCCGTTAATATAAACTTTGTATCTTTTATAGTCCGGGAGCCCACGACACTAAAAAAATGTCAATATGTTCATCGTTCAAATTGTATTACATCGTTCAATTTAGTTATGGGTGTCATCATAATGGAGTGCTTACAGCGCACCTCGAGACCTTTTGGTGTAGGAGGCGTTTGAAACATGCAAAAAAAAATTGAAAAAAGTTATTTGTTCGTCGTTGATTTTTGTAGGGTTGTTAATAAGCATCAGGGGATTTCAAAAAAGTAGTGCTTACATTTGGGTAGCGGGACGAAATACCGCTTACAAGCGCCGAAAAGTGCAAACTTTTTTCCAAAATTTGATCAATACGTTCGTAATTGAAATTAAACATGGTTACAAAACACCCAATTCTTGATGTAAAAAACTTGTGCTTAAAACCCATTAGCGGGACAAGTCACTTTAAGCGCTCTTCAAAGTCACTGCTGCACCTAAGGTAGTGTCTTAATAATTCTAATAGAAAAACCCTATTATTGTTAAATATATCTATATCTCCTTTTCTTACATTATAAATTATAAATTTTTAGTTGCTTTATTTAATTAATAAACTAGAAAGAATTATCATAAATAATATTAATCATTTCATCTCAAACTCACATGGACCCCTTACATGGGGCATTAATTGAATGTATTATGTATTGATAACTTCAAAAAAACAAGTAAAGCAAATGACGCTTATAAAACTCACGTTTATAAGAAACACACTGATATAAAGAACTTTTAAAAAACACCGATTCTTAATTTGCCTATAAAGTTGGATGTTTATAAGAAACTTTTTATGACACACGAAAATGCCCATCTATGGGGCCATTTATAGCGATATGGAAAACCATACCGAACAAATTTTCAAATGGAAAATGTAGTATGTTATGGTTCGTCTTAAAACACAAATGCTACACTGATCGATGGCAACTAACTCAGAGAACTTATTTTGCAAATACAAATTTGAATTGAATTTGTACTTTTAGTTAAAAAAAGTATTTTTTTTATTTTTCTGTTATACGTATAAAAGAAAACTAAAAAATTACATTTTTAACAAAAAGTATTAGATCAATTAAAAATTTTAATAGCAAAATAAATTCCCTGAATTAGTTACCATCGATCAGTGCAGCATTTGTGTTTTCAAACGAACCATAACATACTACATTTTCCATTTAAACATTTTTTCGGTTTGGTTTTCGTATCGCTATAACTGGCCCCTAAATGTTCCTTAAATGTGAATATGGTACACCCTTAGGAAAAACTTGTACATGCATTTCCATGGTATCTAATCGCTTTTTTTTTTCTGGAAGAATACTTTTATAAGAAACTTCTGTTTCTGATATCCGTTTTTTTTATAAGAAATTTGTTTCTTATATCTGTGGTTCCGATTTAAGAAACACGCTTATAAGAAACAAAACTGTGGCATTTTGAAGTTTCTTATAAGCGCATATTTCAAAGCCGTTGAAAATTTGTTGACAATTGTGGTCTTACAAATATCTTGATCGATTCTGAAATACTAGCAGGAGGATCTGCAAGCTTGTTGACTGGAAATATTTCAATCAGTGCAAAAAGTGCATCCACTGATATGTTTAGCACTTAAAATATTACATTTCAGGAGTTTCATTAAGAAAATATTGAAATATCTGAAGAAATGAGAATTTATTTAAAAGCGTTTAAATGTAACCGATCAGAGAATATAAAAATCGAAAACGAATCAGTGATGCAATTATTTGATAAATACGATGACTTCGAGCAAAAAACACTTCACGGTGATCATGGTGCTATAGCTCATGGTGTATTCGAATCTTATTCATTATTATCTCATTTAGAACCGTAGCATGAGAACTTCTGATTTTGAATTGTTGAAATGTGTGCTCCTCAAAATTCCAAACATGTTTCTCATTTTCAACCAACATATTCTCAGTATTTGGTACTGTTACCACGACAATTTACTTTAAGTTGATGAACCCCATCCCGGATTAAAATAAGTATTTTGGAAATAATCTTTTGGTGTTAAACGAACTGTTAAATCTGTTTTTCGGCAACCAATCGATTTAACTTTATAACAAACGATCAACGCAGATGCAGGAAATAAATTGTTCATTCAACGAAATCCCTCTCAGCGTGACAACGATGGTGTAAAAGCCATAGCATGAGAGCCAAAATAGTAAGTCATGTTATGGAAGATTGTGGATTAAGAAATCCTCAAGATGTTACTGCTGATTTACACCAAAATCGAATAAAAAAATCCACTGTACAAATTGACAAAATTTCTCTCGAATATCAGTAGAAATATTGATATTTTTCATCTAATTTTAATAAAGATGCTTTGTATAACATAAGTACCGGTAGAGCAACGACTGAGAAATCCGAAAATGTTCTTTTGAATATCGAAAAAAAACGTTAATATTCACAGAGAAAAATGTATTGCTGAATGTGTTAAAGATGAAAAAGGGTTCGAAAACTCAATCAAACAAAATAAAATTTTCCATTTTATGGACGCAAAAAAGAAAAAGATACAAATTGTAGGTAAAGTCACAGAGGTAAAACAGCAGAGAGACATTTTGGGAAAACTTTTAGGCATTTCTATGATATCAAATTTCAATCTAGAAAAAGTGTTATCATATCCTCTAACTCCGGTTTTTTTATCGTTTTGTCATATTAATGGTGGCATATGCAAAATAAATAAATCGGCGTTACTCCAAAAACTAGAATCTGAGATCGATTCTTCCATCCCTCCAATAATGGATGTCACCACCATCGACGGTTTATTTTTGTTGCACACTCTAAAAAATTTGCCAACAACGTTTTGTAACGTCTCAAAGCAAATTTTACAGACAATATTTCGAACGGAAGCTTCCGCAGTGATTATATCCTTCGAACTTCGATAGATACTTTTCACCTTCTATCAAGGACACTGGACATCTCTTGAGAGGCGCGACGAGAGGTAGATAAACTGTACCAAATCATTGGACAAAATCAAGAACGCCCTTCAGATTTTAAGCGGAATTGAGAAATATTATCATCAAAGAGGCACTCATAAATTTTTTGATAAACTATTGGGAAAATGATGAAATGGCACCCTTTTTGGCAATAAAATTTTATATGTTAACTATGAATCGTGTTTTAAATTTGAAAAAATTAACGAAAAAGTTGTGAAGTCCACAGAAGAAGATCTGTCGTGCCCACTTCGTTGTACAGAAAAAGGAAATTAAAACCCTTCAATGTTTTACGGATCAATCGCAATTACACAAAACCTTTTTCAGATACATCCAAATACCCAGATTGTGATTTTGCGGATGTGATTTTAAAAATAGAAATGTACATTTGTGAGTAATATCATATGGCTCAAAAGAAATAAAAAATTTCAACAAAGCTCGGTTAGAAACTTTTTTTTAAAGTGTATAAGGTTAAGAGAAATGAGAAGACGTTCAACATCAATGTCAAGAATTTTGATGGATCTACTCTTCCTACTTGCCAGTCAGAAGTTGAGCAACATGTTTTGAGATCGGCATTTATTGGGAAAATGTGGAGCTGTGCATACAAGCAAAATTTGACGAATTTGGTGCCAACGGAATGTGGATGGCACAATGAACAAAACAAACTTAATTTCAAATGGTTCCAAGGCGACCAACTACTAATTACCGTCGAAGAAAGTGTAATTGAACCAGAGCAAGATGACTCATCGTCATCAGGTACTTAAAATACTTAATTATTTGATATATGTATAATTTTTTTTTGACAAATTAAAACACAATTTATGAATGTATTGATTATATATTTTATTTACAGATTTTGAGGAATGCTATCTTACATCCCAAGAAGATAGCACCCATGAAGAATCTGAATCTGATAGCGACTCCAATGCATATGAAAGCGACTTAAATTCAGATGAAAGCGAGGACGAGAGCTCTGATCTTGAATAATTATGTTTAATTGCTTTTGCATTATTGCTATCAAACTTATTATAATTAATTATTCAGATAAAGCAATGACATTTAAGACAAATTTACAATTATGTATATTTTTTAACTATTTGAAAAAGAAACCACTAGATAGCTGTTAGGATGGATCCTTGCAACAGTGACTTTAAAGAACGCTTAAAGTGACTTTGTCCCGCTAATGGGTTGTAAGCACAAGTTTTTTACATCAAGAATTTGGTGTTTTGTAACCATGTTTAATTTCAATTACGAACGTATTGATAAAATTTTGGAAAAAAGTTTGCACCTTTCGGCGCTTGTAAGCGGTATTTTGTCCCGCTACCCAAATGTAAGCACTCCTTTTTTGAAATCCCCTGATGCTAACTAACAACCATACAAAAGATCAACGACGAACAAATAACTTTTTTTCACTTTTTTTGCATGTTTCAAATGCTCTGAACAAGCGTTGTCCCGCTACTTTGTTGTAAGCGGTCCCTTTTCATGATGTTCACTTCCAAATTGAAGCCCTCACCATTAGCCTCTCTTTTATATAAAGCAAGAAACTATTTTATGACCAAATTTAGATTTTTAGATTAGATTAGATTAGATGAACTTTTATTCATAATTTATAAATATACCTATACATAAATAAATAAATAAATAAATAAATAAATAAATAAATAAATAAATAAATAAATAAATAAATACAGTTTTAATAAAGGGATTAAAGCATGGCCTATAAGCCGTCCAAATTTAGGACTGCCATTTTTCTTCTTCTTTTAAAGATTTGCCGTAATTATAAACTTTGTATATTCCAAGCTGTCGCTTTCATATCCAAAAAACAATTTTCAGCTTCCCCGTTTTTTTTTTAAATTACTATTTTTTGTGCTGTGTTATGCCCCATTCGTGCTGTTTTGTACCGTTAAGATAAACTAAAATCTTCAAAGTTTAGGTTTTTATAACTCATGAAATGATCTTTGAAGATAAAGCTGGCCCGCCATCCTGCGCATGGCCAAGAGTATAGTTCATCAAAGGATAAAGCAATTTTTGTATCTCCTACTTAGGTACATTCAAGTTACGCCCTGTAATAGATCCATATACCTACCATTTTAATATACTAGTAAAAGTGAAAAGCGCTCCTAATTATCATTCATGTGGCTATTAATTTTCCTAGGACCCTCTCTTCACTTCCATGTTCTTGTGTGGTCTCTGTCAATCAACATAGGTATGTATTTGTATATAATATATAATATATGTATATACATATATAGGGGTACACACTTTATGGTGTTACCTTTATTTAAAAACATATTATATTCCGTGCGAAAACTTAATAATTATGTATGTAGCATGGGGCAACTCCGGGGAGTGTTCTCCAACGAAACGCGAAGACAATGACGCACGCAACTGATTTACCAAGTAATACACACGACGAACAGACGAGACACGAAGAATACGCGCCCCTCTCCATTATTTCTTTTTTCATTTGCCTTTGGCCATTCCATTCTTTTTTGCATAAGAGTTAGTTCAGTTTAGATTCGACAGTCAAGATAAAATAATCGTTTGCCACAACGTCACTGTCCCGTATTTAGTAGTAATTGTGTAATAAATACATTGTTCTTTTTTCCGAAATAATAAATTATTAAATCGAATTAGTTATCGGAGTGTTTGATTTGATACGCTGAATTGAGCCAACCAAGAAGAAAATCCTACAAATTGGGGACTCGCCTGGGACTTAGATTAATTCAATTTCAATGTCTTCTACCGCGAACCCGTGATGTGCCGTTGCTGCCAGCGTTAACATCGACGTCGTGTATACATTCACATCAGTGCCCATGAAAAACCGCGTACATACTGCACCAACAGATGACGTGGCAGATTTGTCTGATGTTCAGGTTTTTCTTACATTAAACAACAGAATCTTCAAGGACATCTGTATCAGAGGGCAATTTGTGTCGGCATTATTCGACACAGGAAGCGACGTCAATCTGCTGCGATACGATGCCCTGATCAGGATGGAGTACGTCGCACTGAGGCCAAGTAAGAAGAGCTTGTCTGGAATCGGCCAAAAGAAAATCGTCACGATGGGTTGTCTGGAAGCAGAGGTGCAGATAGATGGCATTGAATTAGTGCTCATGTTCCACATAGTCCGAGAGTCAGATATTCCGTATTCTGCGGTGGTGGGGAATGCAGTTTTGGAAAAAGGAGATGTGACAATCACAGAAGAAGGAGCTGAGTTTGTCAGAAGAATGACTAAAGAGGAAGAAGCAGCGAACGAGGAGAAAAAACCAGTTCTGAAAGCCAAAGCCAGAACTGTGTTGTCAAGCGGCAGCCGAGCAGGCACTAGAGGTAGTGCAAGTAGCAGAGTAAGGAGTTTGGGAGACCATGAAGGGGAGTACTTGACCAACAGGAAAGATGGAAGCCTGGGATTGGGGGTGCTGGAACGGGGAGGTCCAACAGATGCCATTGCTAAAGAAGTTGGAGAAATTAAAGAAGTTGAAGAAGTAAGAGAAGGTTGTGAGCTCATCTCTGAGTTCAATGCGATTTGTTTGTCAGCTGTCGAAGATTTCCAAAGCAAAATGTAAATAGACGTCAAACATCTGGAAGTTGGTAAAAGAGAAAAGTTGATGGCTTTTTTTGAAAGTTACACGCCGAAACGCAGTAAGAAGTCACCAGTAGAATTGAAATTACTGCTAAAAGATGAAGTCCCAGTATACCAGAGACCAAGAAGGATGTCGTACGTTGACCAGCAGATTGTCGAGGAACAAAAGGCAAAATGGAGACAAGAGGGTGTCATACGGCCCAGTACATCGGAATATGCATTACCAGTCGTACTCGTGCAGAAAAGAGACGGAACCAAACGACTCTGCTGTGACTTGATCGATGACGTCGACGCTTTAAGGCTAATGTGGTTTATGCTGACGGATGAGTCACTAAACCATCGCATCAGAGAAGTTCATTCATCGAACGGATGGATTCGATCACTAACAAAGAAGAAGAAGAAGAAGAAGAAGAAGAAGAAGAAGAAGAAGAAGAAGAAGAAGAAGAAGAAGAAGAAGAAGAAGAAGAAGAAGAAGAAGAAGAAGAAGAAGAAGAAGAAGAAGAAGAAGAAGAAGAAGAAGAAGAAGAAGAGTAAGGAGAAGCAGAAGAGAAAGAGGATGAAGAGGAAAAGGGAAATGGGCAGGTGGAAAGGATCCACCAGATCGTTGTGCCTATGTTGGCCAAAGCTTGCGTCAACAGCCTTAGTCAGTGGTATCAGCATGTGGACAAAGTTCAACAGACCTTGAACAACTCCCCATCGAGAAGTACCAAATTCGCTCCTTTCCGAAATTTCACGGGAGTCGAGATGAGAGTGCCTGGTTGTCCGGATCTGCGAGAATTGATAGAGGAAGCCACTCTGTAAGAATTTGATGAAGAGAGAGAGACGTTGCGAAGCGAAGTGAGCGATAGTATCCGGAGGGTTCAGCAGGAGAATAAAAGAACCTTTGACAGGACGAGAGTGCCTGAGCCAGTCTACCAGCTGAACGAACTAGTCGCCATCAAGCGTACCCAGTTTGGTACAGGATTGAAGCTGCGTCCGAGATTCTTGGGACCCTATAAAATCACCAAGAAGATGGAAAACGGCCGATATGAGGTCCAAAAGGTCGGCGCCCATGAAGGACCCAACAACACCATCATTGTCGCCGAGTTCATAAAAAAGTGGGATCGTCCATTCAGGGTCGAATGATGCATCAGGATGGCCGAATGTAGGATGGGGCAACTCTGGGGAGTGTTCTGCAACGAAACACGAAGACAATGATGCACGCAACTGATTTACTAAGACGTACACACGACGAACAGACGAGACACGAAGAATACGCGCCCCTCTCCATTATTTCTTTTTTCATTTGCCTTTGGCCATTCCATTCTTTTTTGCATAAGAGTTAGTTCAGTTTAGATTCGACAGTCAAGATAAAATAATCGTTTGCCACAACGTCACTGCCCCGTATTTAGTAGTAATTGTGTAATAAATACATTGTTCTTTTTTCCGAATTAATAAATTATTAAATCGAATTAGTTATCGGAGTGTTTGATTTGATACGCCGAATTAAGCCAACCAAGAAGAAAATCCTACATGTATGTTCTTATAGCTTTCAATTGCATGTAAATTCTAACATTAAACAGGTTATATTGTTAACTAAAACTGATTTTTCCAATTTGATTTAAAGAGGATCGGATTTGAAAAGAAGAAGAAAAAATGGCAAGCAATAAAATGGCAGATTGTATAATAAACCAATCAGAGGATTTTGTTATAATCATCAAACGACAACGTTACTTAGTTAGTTGAGGTTGTTGTTGGTTAAATGCATAAATTTCCAAGAAAATTAAAAAAAAAATTGCGGGCTAACTTCAGTCATAAAATCGTTTTATGGCTGCAAAAGCAAGAGCTTTAAAGATACAACGTTTATGAATATATACGCTACAATACCGATATGCCTCCCATTGGCAGCGCACTCGTGTGTAAAGATCGTCAACTTCTTTAACAAAAATTCCTCTCGCGTGTTGTGTTTTAATTTTGAACACCTACCTAACTATCTTATAGAAATAATTAATTTGTCCAAAAATATAAATATACATATGTACAAACATACGTACACCGAAAAATTACAATTAAAATCAGTGCAATAAAATCAATTAAGAAAAACGCAACACCCATACCCATATATTTTAAATTTAAAAAAAGTGCACACACCCATGTGCTAAATACAATAAAAAAAATTGCATCAATAATAATTCACCAGATAACACAAGAGCACTTAATCCTTTTCCTCACTTCTCATCCCATCATCTTCACAACTAATCTAGCTTAGGCAATGCATATGCTGAGCAGTGTTGCCGATGCCAACTTCCCAAATTCCCCAAAATGCGACGTCAAATTACCCAAATTGGGGAAAAACAGAGCTCCAATTCCCCACAAACTCCCCACACAAATATCTAGTAAAAAAAACAGGTTTTAATAGAAAATTGATAAATTTTATTTATTTATTTTTATTCAGTCTTTGTATTTTGCCATATCTTCGTTTTTAACATTTTCCTTGATGGATCAAACTGCACACAACCCCTTTTTTTTAATGCTTCTCTGGTAGCCATTAAAGAGACTATAGTATCAGTATGTAGGCGGTTTCTGTTTTCAGTTGTTATGTTTTTCAGTTCACTGAATTTTCTTTCCACTGATGAGTTCGCAAGTGGCAATATTAGTAAAAGGCGGATGACAATTTTAAAGTTTGCGGACTGTTCATTTAACGCACCGTTTTTAAGGCTAAACACCTTACCCCAGTAGTTTCAGCACTATCGTTTTCATCAAGGCAATGTCAAATAAAATCCAACATAGCGTGGGAACGCCACTCGTCATCTAGTTTTTGAGCTGTCCAAACTTTTCGAGCACTGGAAATCGGAGTTGGGACGCCTATTTATTAAACACAAATGTGAAGAGTTCCAATACAGGGATGTGCTATTTAAAAAAAAATATCGATTTCGTTCATCGTAATCGATTTTTTCATCAATAATCACCAAATTGTTCATGTATCGTCCATCGATAAAGCACTAATTGTTAAAATCCCCTCATTTTCCCCACAAAGTGCCAATCCCCACAAAATCCCCAAACGAGTTAAGATTCCCCACAGTTTGGGGAATTCCCCACAAATCGGCAACCCTGATGCTGATTCAAACTTGTTTTGCAAGATATATAGTTATTATCTATTGCTTAATCTAAGTTAATTTATATGTAAAGCTCTCAATTTTACATTCCAATTCAGGAGCGGATCAAGGCACATTTCCATGAAGGCGCAGTGACTAATGGAAATGGCTATCTTTGCCACTTTCAAGAAAAATTAAAAAAAACTGACTTCGCATATCTGTCGATAAGCATCCTTTTAATCTAAGACTTAGGAACCATTATCTTCATCTGTGTCGTGTTTTGAAAACCGAAACTCAAAAAGGTAAAGATGATTACTATACTAGCAGGCTAGCCGGAAACATTGGTAACAATAAAGAGGAATGGAGAATTGTGAATGAAATACTCAATCGTGGTACGTGAGATGTTGATCTCAAATTTTTTTTTTTTAACACTGTTATCTCAAATCCTATCGATGTAGCTAACATTTTAATGAGTATTTTTCGAAAATCCCAAATGCTCCAGAAGTTGAAAATCTCCATTGCCATGATGATGCCATTCAGCGTGATGTATTTAGTTCGGATACTTTTTGTATTTTTGATTTTTTTGATTTGTTTGCCTTTGAAATTCATAAACTAATCAAATCACTGAAAAGGCGATACTTTAGATCCGAATAACAACCGACCCATTTCTCTTCTTTCTGTATTTTCCAAGGTTTGCGAAAGAGGCATGAAAAACAGAATAATGTCTTTTTTAACTAGAACAGAATTTTTATGTTATCTTCTATTTGGCCTTAAGAGTAAGAAATCGACGGAATATGCGTTGTTGAAATTCTGTAGTGAGATTTATGATTCCATTAGTGAATTAAACATTCCAGCAGCATCGTTCATTGATATTACTAAAGCCTTGGATATGGTCGATCACGACTGTAAAACTGTTTAAAGCAGGTTTAAGAGGATTTGTTTTTAATTGGTTTCGGTCCTACTTAACAAATCGTAATCAAAAAACTATAATTAAAAAGAGTTTTAGCTCACTAACGACAGTCAAAATAGGAATTCCTCAAGGTTCTGTACTGGAACCTATCCCATTTTTGATATTCGTTAATTCTTTATTTGCTCAACCATTCAAAAGAAAAGTAACAGCTTTCGCGGGTGATACTTATCTTTCATATTCTAATAAAAACTATTTTGAAACGTTTTCCGACATCGTTATGATCTTTAGACTCTCCGTCGTTAGTTAAGGATTCATAAGCTGATTATAAGCGGTAAAACTAAGTACATGTTCTTTAATTTACAAGGGCTTGTCCCGGAAGGTTTGCCTTTAATTTACCATGCACCTTGCTGCACTAGATTTCAACTTTTTTCTAATATGTTTAGATCTGATTTATATTTTAGTCTGGGCTGTTTTTAAATCGAATGTGTTGATCAATTTATATACCTAGGAATTTTATTTGATACAAAACTTAGGTGGAACAAACATACACTTCAATTAAAACTTTATATCAAGTCAGGCAAGTCTACCACCTTAGTCTTTGCTGCGCTGTTTTAAAAGCAACATACGAGTTAAGTGGCCTAATGCAATCAAAACTTCAATACGGAGTTTGCTGTTGGGGTAGCACTCACTCCTATAAAATAAAACAGCTACTTAAAAGCAAGTAGTTCCCCGTGGTGTAGTGGTTAGTGCTGCTACTGCTACGCCGAAGGTTCAGGGTTCGATCCCTGAGGTTGCCACCTTAAGTTTTTTTCCGGGGTACTACCTCTTGCGAGGAAGTGACAAATTCTCCAAGAGTAATTTATGTCATGGAAAGTGCTTCTCTGTTAGCCGTTCGGATTCGGGGGTAAATTGTAGGTCCCTTCCATTCCTGCAGAATATCAACGCACACACAGAAATGGTTGAGAGTGTAAGTCACAGGCCCCGGCCCCGCTTGGAGCTGTTGTGCCAACAATTGATTTATATTATTTATAACTTAAAAGCCAGAAACATCTGATTCGCCTCATTACTAAGGTAACCCGCACAACGCCCAGTTTTGACTTGTTTCGTTATCTTCAAATTCTTCCTGTAAGACATTTGTTTTTGTACTTTTATAAAGTTTTAAAAATCTTTTTTTATAAGAATGAATTCCAATCATATAAGAGTGCATGAAGTTCACTCTTTGAGGTCCAATAACCGTAATTTTGTAAGTGTTTCAAGGATCTTTAAATCGCACTTCTGTCATTTGTATTCAGAAATCGCACCTCGCTTATTAAATAAACTACCGGATGTTATAAGATGGAAAAGATCGGAACCAACAATTTTTAACAATATTACAAAATGGTTGTTTGTATTCAATCATTCAGATATAGATGATGCTATATGTCCAGTTATTTGATTGTATTTGTATTTGTTCTTTCATTAACTTTATATGCCCCGATTCATTCTTCGAGATATTGTTAAATTATTTAATAATAATAGCCCAGTAGAAATCGACACAAAAAAGGCTAAAATGGCAAAGCATGATGTAGTTCTAATTTTTTGGTATGTTGTATGGACCAGTTAGAATAGTGTAAATCTAAATTTGCAACTTCGAAAAACTTGTGCTCGCTGCGCAGAAAGCGAAAAACTGCAAAGTTTTAGGACTTTTTCACTTTTTGCTCTAAAAGTCTCAAACTATGCTTTTTTTGACAAATAAAATAACCACTTTTTGTAAATCCATTAAATTAACAACAATTTAAAATTATACGCAGCTCTATAAACCTCATAGAAACTGAGCTATGACTCTTTGAAGATAGTCCATTTTTACAGAAAATAAATAATTTTTAGTTTTGCTACTGCAGGGATCAAAATATTGACAAAATCACTCGTCTTAGAGAAAAGTTAGCAGAAATAAAGTTGTAGTAAATTTGATTTCCTTTCGTTTAAGCACAAAAAAAGTCTGTGAGACTAATAGTTCAGTAACAATCTTGAAAAAAACATAAAAATGGATTTTTGAAGAACTGAGACAAAGCTCTTTAAACACCTATTTGTGTGCTTAGTACAAAAGGAAAAGGCATGTAAAAATGTTAATTATTATTAATTTACAGGTAAGGTTAATTAATTAGTTGTTGGTATATGTATATTGCTGCTGTCCATAAGTCCCTGTTCTTTGCGTCATTGTACCAGTTGCTGTTAAATTTTATAAGATCGTTCATCCATCGAAATAGTTCAAAAAATTAGTTCGTTTAGAACGTTTCTTTGGATTGCTATATTTTTTTAACCGTAAAAGTGAAAAAAAAGTACTAAACTTCTGCAGTCTTTCGCCTGCTGCGCAGCTAGCACAAGTTTTTTGAAGTTGCAAATTTGGATTTACACTATTCTAACTGGTCCATACAGCATACTAAAAAATCAGAACTACATCATGCTTTGCGATTTTAATGTAGATTTCTACTGGGCTATAAAACATAAACCGCCACATAAATTATTATTTTGTTTTAAATATTTCTGCATTCGGCATTTATTCTTATTTTGAATAACATAATGTACTTCACTATTTCATTAATTCTGCTTAATTGCTATTAAGTAAAAGTAAGCTCAAATATGTATATGTGCTATAGTATTTTCATGTATCATTTGAGCATTTAAGGAAATAAAGATTTAAAAAAAAATATGTTATTGATAAGTTCAAATTGGGGATTTGAGAACACATTGAACTTAGATTTTCGTATAAGTTGGTTTTTTTAATGTTTGTTTTTTTATAATGGCAGGAAAATTTTGTACTGAATATAGCAACATTCGTGGGCTAAGGAAAAATTTCTATGCGGCATTGTATATGTTTTGGCATTAAATGAAACCCAAATAGGTGAAAATTATGATCCGTTAGAATTTAAATTACACGGGTGCAACTCAGTGTCATTATTCTTATCATGGCCTAGCTTGAAACGTCAGAACAGATTTTTCTTACCAGATTCTGACATTAATTTCATTTTAATCCAAAGAATTGTTTCCCATTATCCTCGCACTGAAATCGTTGTTACGGGCAATTTCAATATCTTCAATTCTTCGTGGCTTCGATATTCGATATTCTGGCCAGACAACACCCGAGGGAAAGTATGCCGAGATTTTTGCTGAGTTCAACATTCAGCAACTTAACTCAGCTAGTTGACAAGCAAACCAAAATCCCTGACATGGCAGTTCACACGCCAAACACCCTTGACTTGTTTCTTACATCTCATCCCGATAAATACACTATTGATGTATTAGCGCCTCTACGCACCTCGGACCATTGTGTTATTTCAGCTATTTTCTCGTACACCAACAGTCCAGTAAGAGAAATAATGCCAAGGAGAACCGTATGTCAATACGAGAAAGCCAACTGGGACGTTCTCAATAATTTCTTCGGAAACTTTAACTGGTCACTATGTTTATGATTACAAACATTATTCTCTGCGAAATGAGAAATTTTGTTCCGAATAGGACAAAAAGTATCAAACCAAAAGAGAATTCATGGCTCGACTTGAACTGAAAAGAAACTATCGAGGTGAGAGAAGTTAGTGCCCGACGTTACAAGGCCAACCCTTCTGATGAAAACTGGAATAAGTTCAAACAAGCAACAAAGATCTGTAATTTATTTATTTATTTATTTTACATAGCTTAAGACTAGCTTCAGATATATGTTATTACCTATGTATATAATAAGAGTACAATTGTATAATTGAATAAAAGTTTGACTGAAATTTAGATGAAAAATTTAACGATTGGTCAAATAAGTTATTACATCTATTATTGAGAAGATTAAATAATTCAAACATATTGTTTAAGGGAGAAAATCGTTCATAATTAGTACGACAGTTTGGGACATTTATGCAGCTAGGTTGATTCCTTAAGTTTCTTTGAGGAATATTAAAATGTATTCGAGACAAAAGGTACAAAGAGTCTATGTTACCATTTATTAATTTAACGATAAAAACAAAACGTAAATAAGAACGTCTGTTCACAAGGGATGGCAAATCAATTAGTTTCAGTCGACTGATGTATGCGGGAAGCTCGTAAGGATTTTCCCAAGCTAAGCCCCGCAAGGCAGATCGCAGAAATCTTTTTTGAACACGTTCTAACCTTAATATATGGCATTCGTAATGGGGTGACCAAACCTGGCAAGCATATTCAAGAATGAGACAACCAAATGTTATAAAAAGCTGACTTGTAACAAAAGGATCTGAAAATTGCCGTGATTCTCTCTTATTCCAGCCTAGAATAAAAATGGCTCTATTTGATATGGATTTGATGTGCTGAATAAATTCAAGCCTTCGATCTAATATGATGCCAAGAACATTTACGTTTTCCATACAAGACAGGGAAAATCCATTTAACGAATAATTAAATGGAATTACTAAAAGTTTTCTTGTGAGGCTTATAAAATTACATTTATTTATATTAAGAGACAAGCAATTACGAACACACCAGTCAAAAAACGAATTAAGTTCGGATCATTAATCGAGCTTGAATTTGAAGACGATGATATCAAAGACTTAGTTGGTCAGTTTGGTGAAATTAGATGTCTTTGTGATGATGGATTAACTGATAGCAAAGCAGTTGCGATATCTGTTGTTTTTGTTGTATTAGTAGGTAAGGTAAACGAAGAAGATGGAGCTATTACAGTTGAACTTGAATTGGCAAGTTTTGGAGCTGATGTTGATGGAAGAAGAGTTTGAGGAAGAAGAGTTTGAGGAATTGCAGAATTCTCATTAAAATTAAAATTAGTCAATTTACGAGTAAGTGCATGTGAATCAAATATTGACTTAGCCGTTTTTTTCATCGAAGGATTTTGGAGCGAGCTTTCTGCATCTAATTCGTCACTTTTTCGTTTCGATGATTTGTTTATCTTTATGATGGTCATGGTATTTTTGATTTTTGTATTATTTCTGGTTTGTCTTTTAACGCTTTGTGGTTGCATATCGTGCGTTTGAGAAACAGAGGTTAATGTTTCAACTTGCTTAGCCAAATTCAGCAACTGGTCATGTAGATTTTCAAGATTTTTTCTGTTTTCTAGCACGTCACGAGAGATATTTGTAAGAACAAACGGGTCACATTCGTTGCAGAAATAATAAAATGATTTTCTGTCCTTAAATAGCTTAATTGTGCGGAAAGGAGCGATCCATGTGACGTGAAAAAGTTTTCTGCAATTTCCCTGACACATAATTGAGTCAATCATATAGTCTGTGACATTTTTAAATAAAGCGCAAGAAGCCATTGTTTAATATATCAATTTGTTTATCTGTGTTTTATTTTTTACTTTTTTTTTGTGTTTCTTTTTCTTTTTTACTTTTTTGTTGTTCCGTATAAATTTGAATTTATTTCATTTTATTTGTGTTCTTTATGATCACCCTGTTCAGAAATGCATAAGTGGGCAATGGGATTTTTACTTTGGTAACGGTTTGTGTATGAGATTATGTGATGTAGTGTCGGTAATGTAGAGCAGCTTGATAGATGACGTTTATATGCAAAATGAATAACCACAAAGGTATTTTCTGTAGTCTCAATTATGCTTACGGCAGAACGTGTACTAAAAATGTACTCACCAAGAGGAGAGACAAAGTTGTCATGGAGATAAAGATGAAACAGAGAGAAATACCACTATGATGTATGAGAGCAATTCAATAAAAAAAAAACAATTTTCGTTTTCATTTATCCACATTAAAAGTTAATTATCTTAGGCGACACTCAAATAGAATAAGACATACACAAGTTTAAAAGTTTAATGATAAGAACTTGTTAAAAAGTTTTAGCACAAATTTTGTTTGATAGATAACACAGCCAAATCAAAACAAAACAAAATTAAGCAGAGGCAGATCTAAACACAACCGCTTTGGCTTCTGATGCTTAACTAATGATAATATTCAAAGAAGAAAGTTTTTACATGAACGAAAATTAAGGCAAAAAATACTACAATGTCACAAAGGTAGTAAAAATGTTTGGTTATTTGTAAAAAAAAAACGTACGAAACTCCACTGCGTCCTCGGTTCCGACGATCGTCGATAATGAAACTCCTGTGGTAAAGTCTCAAGCAAAGGCTAAATTATTTGCAGCAAAGTTTGCTGCCAACTCAACACTATCACAGAGTGAAATGACTCCTCGTGTTCTTGAGAGCGTTAATCGTTTTATGGGACAAATCTGCTTTCGCACTCGTTCTGTTACAAGAGTTCTTAAAGATCTCGATATACGAAAATCCGCTGGCACGCATAGTATCCCTCATAGAGGTAAGCTTCCACACTGGAAAAACCACTGCGTAAGCTTTTCCATCTGTCCTATTATACAGGTCTCTTACAGAGTAGATGGAAAACAGCCTGTTCCAAAAAAGGCGTTTCTTCATCCCCCTCAAACTACAGACCAATTGCACTAACGTCCCTTCTTTCCAAGGTCATGGAAACTCTGACGAATTGTCAGACTGAGAAACGGAAACTTCTTAATGACCGGCAGTACGGTTTTCGTGGTGATATGTTGGTGTATCTCACCAAAAACTGGAACCAATTTTACATCGTTTTTGGAGAAAGTAAAATTATTGCGCTTGATATTTCCAAAGCATTTGATAGAGTTTGGCATCAAACTCTTTTATCCAAAATGCGTGCATTTGGTTTTGATAAACCCCTTCTTAGCTGGATCAAAAGATACCTTTGGGACCGTTAAATTCGCGTTGTCTTGGACGGTTTTCAGTCTACTATCCACAAAATAAATGCTGGTCTGCCCCAAGGTTCCGTTCTGTCTCCGACATTCTTCCTTATCTTTATAAATAATCTCTTGTCTAAGACTTCTAATCCACTTGACTGGTTTGCTGACGACAGTACCCTTAGCTTCTCATATTCGTTTACATATTCACATCCCTGTCCTTCGGATGTGGAACTGCAAGGGCAGTGTATGATAAGCTCATTGAATTCCGACCTAGACAGCATTGTCCGATGGGGAGTTATCAACCGCGTGGAATTTAATGCTTCGCAAACTCAATGCTGTCTTCTGTCGTTAAAGCATAACTTACCCCTATGCCACTATCCATGAGTAGCACCTTTTTGACGCCGCCAAAAATGCCGCATAATGCTTAGGTTTCCTAAATAGATGTGCTTAATATTTTGTCCCTACTGATCTGGCTACAATATACAAGGCATGCATTTGCCCGAAGCTTGAGTATAATTCTCATATCTAGACAGGTGATTATGTCACTTTCTTACGCCTCCTGGATAGGATCCAAAAAAGAGCCTTTAAATTGATAGGAGAAAGATCCATTGCCGAAAGATTTGTTTCACTCGAACATCGCCGTAATGTTTCTTGTCTTACCTTGTTTTATCGCTTTTTCCATAAACAGTGTTCCAGCGAAATAGCCAGATGTATTCCTCCCCTGAAACAATTTCCCCGTAACACCGCACCGCTCGGAATGCCCATCAATTTACCCTTGAGCCTAACCTCGGACGTACTGTAAAGTACAGCGACTCTTTTTCTAGCCACACTACAAGAATGTGAAACGCTGTACCCGGCTCGATTTTCCCCTCCTATTATGATTCACAGACATTCAAAACCAATGTGCATCGGTATCTCCTTTTATCTTCTGTCCAGCTTTTCAAAACGCTCGTACTGAAATAATTCATTTAATAATAATAAAAGCCAAATGCAGTCTTTGTTTTTTAGTCGATGTTTATTTAATATTTGCCGACGTTTCGATTCTGGTTAGAATCTTCTTCAGGGCCTGGAAAAGGAGAGTGGATTCATAACAATAACATTTATACATATATACCTATACATATCAATTTTCACTTGAACAAAATTATAATGTTAGCACTTACTGTATAAGTAATATCGACTGTGTCTGTAAAGATACTTTCTTAACAACAGCCATATAAACAATATTTTTTAACAAAAAATTATGTAAATAGCTAGCATTGATACGTAAAATTATTATAAATTAATAAATAAAAGGCGAAAATCTTAAGCAAACTTAATCAGCAAAACGTAAACAATTATTTGAAGTGAAGGAAATGTCAAACTTTTCCATGAAATTGACAAGCTTCAGTTAGTGGATCGTATACAGGGTGGTTCAAATTTTACAAACAGATAGGTACTTTAAATATTTTGGATATTTTAAGATATTTTAAGACAATTATGAAAGTTTTTTAAACGGTTCATATAAATATCACTAACATTTTTTGATTCTACACTTTTAGAATTTACACAATTTTTACAAGCCGGATGATGTCAAACTTTTAATGGGCTTAGGACCTAAATTTGGGTTACCATTGAACAATGATGAAATTCCTGTGCATAGCATTATCGCAGATGTTGAACAGATTTTAATTGATCGTGTTGAAGCTTCTGAACGTAATAATATAAGATACAACACCACTAATTTACTGAGAAAAGCCATTACAAGCAATCATCATTCGCCGTTGGATAATTTCTTGCTGGAGAAAAGAAAAGCTTGTGCGAATTTCTTTAAAGAACATAAAGACATTCTTTGCGTTCGCTCGGACAAGGGTGCGAAGACTGTCTTCATGCATAAAACAGAATACATAGCGAAGGCTGAAGAAATGTTGAGTGATAACACCACCTATCAAAAAATTTCTGACCCCACGGTCCGAATCAAAAAAGTTAACAATGCATTCGTTAAGAAATTATTTGATGGTGGCAAAATCGATACTGGTACTAAATATAAACTATCATCGCATCACGCCACACCACCACTTATGTACTTTTTGCCAAAACATCACAAACAAAATATGCCACTTCGTCCAATTTCAGCTGATTTGAACGGTCCAACTAGAAGTTTATCCGAGCACGCTGTAGGAATCCTTAACAAACTAACGAAGTCATCTTATCATATTAAAAATTCTTACGAATTCTGTGAGTTCATTAATAAGACGAAATTTGAAGATGGTGAAGAGATGGTTTCATTCGATGTAGTATCGTTGTTTACTAATGCACCAGTCAACAAAATCATCGATATCTTAGAAAAACGATGGGACGAAATCGCATGTCATACCAATCTTGATATGAATGAATTTATTGAAATGATAAAGATTTGTACTTCAAACAGTTATTTTTCATTTAACGGACAGTGCTACAAACAGGGCTACGGCACCCCAATGGGCGCTTCAATATCACCGATTCTAGTGGAGTTATTATTGGATGATATTTTGGACAAAATGCAAGCAATAATGGAAGAGCACTCCAAGAGAATTAAGATCTTGAAAAAATATATTGATGATATGTTTTTGTTGCTTCCCAGAGATTCGATTGATGAAATTTTGTTTTTATTCAATTGTATTGATGATAGAATTCAATTTACTGTCGAACGTGAATTTTCGAATAGTATCCCGTTTTTAGATATGACAGTATTCCGTGATGAAAAAGAAAAAACATTTTTTACAAAATGGTATCGGAAGCCTGTCTCATCAGGACGTTTGTTGAACTACAAATCAATACACTCAATGAACCAAAAAATAAGCACAGCGTACGGACTCATCGATCGTGTCAATCGCCTTAGTCACGCACGTTTCTCAAAGGACAACAAGAAGCTATTGATTGAAATGCTTGTAAAAAACGATTATCCATTAAGGCTTGTAAACCGTTTAATCAACCGTTATAACATACGAAACAATTCGCAATCACGATCACTTACAATAATAGCAGCTACTGATAACAACATTATAAGTCGACACTCCTTACAGTTCGTTCCAAACGTATCACAATCTATTGCAAGATCCATCACCAAAACTTGTGACAACGTTCGTATTTCTTTCAAAAATTCGAACAATGTAGGCCGACTTTATTCGAAGTTAAAACAAAAGCAGCTCGTCGGTGACTTGGTAAATGTTGTGTATCGTGTACCATGCAATGGCTGTAATAAATGTTACATTGGTACTACTTCGCAAAAAGTAAAAGAACGCATGAATCAACATGAATCAGACGTCACAAACAATCGGATAGCAAGGAGTGCCCTGGCCAAGCATGCTGCCACTTACAAACATAATTTCAATTTTGAAAAGGTTCAAATACTCGAACGTGAGAAATTCTACCGAAAACGTATGATTTTAGAAGAAATACACATAAAAGCTTGTAAAAATTGTGTAAATTCTAAAAGTGTAGAATCAAAAAATGTTAGTGATATTTATATGAACCTTTTTAAAAAACTTTCATAATTGTCTTAAAATATCTTAAAATATCCAAAATATTTAAAGTACCTATCTGTTTGTAAAATTTGAACCACCCTGTATACGATCCACTAACTGAAGCTTGTCAATTTCATGGAAAAGTTTGACATTTCCTTCACTTCAAATAATTGTTTACGTTTTGCTGATTAAGATTTTCGCCTTTTATTTATTAATTTATAATAATTTTACGTATCAATGCTAGCTATTTACATAATTTTTTGTTAAAAAATATTGTTTATATGGCTGTTGTTGAGAAAGTATCTTTACAGACACAGTCGATATTACTTATACAGTAAGTGCTAACATTATAATTTTGTTCAAGTGAAAATTGATATGTATATGTATAAATGTTATTGTTATGAATCCACTCTCCTGTTCCAGGCCCTGAAGAAGATTCTAACCAGAATCGAAACGTCGGCAAATATTAAATAAACATCGACTAAAAAACAAAGACTGCATTTGGCTTTTATTATTATTAAACAATATCTAGCAGTCGGTAGCCTCCACCATGAAATAATTCATGTTAAGGGTATTAAGAACCCTTGAGTGCGCGTAAATTATAAAAAAAAACATAGTAGCACCACAAGTCTAGCACAAGGCAGCACATTAAGTTTTATTTAAAAAAAACACAAAAATGGCGGAACCAACTTCAGTCACATAGTACAAATCACATCGGAAGGTAATCTTAAGAAAATGTATTTATTAAACTTTTGGATTTTCAGAACCTCCATACAAG
This sequence comes from Platycheirus albimanus, assembly GCA_916050605.2. NCBI lineage: Eukaryota > Metazoa > Arthropoda > Insecta > Diptera > Syrphidae > Platycheirus > Platycheirus albimanus. The sequence continues at coordinate 54,819,702 of OU696698.1, read as the reverse complement.
GTAAGACATTATACCGAAAGAATAATTGGCTGCCTATGCCTAGTTCAGAATGGACTCTTTAATGTACTTTTTCTTGGTTGCCAACAGATGACTTCTTTCGAACCAATTTAACCCTAATCAAATGGGTTCAAGTCTGCTTCTTCCTTAGGAAACGGCATAATTGGCAGCATATTGAGCACAAGCCGTTCGGAATCTTTCGGCATAGTATGGACGCACCTTAATGGTATCGCACTCTCTCTTAACTTTTCCTTACTTGTTGAATGAATGAAAGGATGAATTATTGGCGCGCTCAAAGTGGGCCGGGGCCTAGTCAATTTAATTCTCAACCACTCCTGTGCGTGCCTTTATATTCTGCAGGAATAGAATTTTTTGCTATCGTGTATAAAAAAAATGATTTATAGTTAACTTACTTTTGAGGAAAATCTTGTTACTAATAAAACATGACGTTCACGTACAAAAGTATACCAATTTATTTTAAATTGTTTTTATCACAACTCTTTTAATGTTAACAAAATTAAAGAAGCTATTGGTTACAAGCCGTTAAAGCCGCTTAAGCAAATTCTGGAAGGATTGATTTATTTGTCTGTACAGGTACGGCAGTTATCAAAAGCTTTTTCATTTTTATTCTGGCCAGTTGCACAAATTACCATCCACCAACAGCAAATTTCGTAGGTCTACCGGAACGTCTTTAGCCGGCTTCAATGTGGCGATTTATACACGGTTTTTTTAATCTATATCTGGCGATTTTTTATGTTCATGTTATTATTATATTGTAATCTCGGATCTCTAGCTTATAACATCACTGTCTTCATTATGCCGCAGCATTTCCAACTTCATTTCGTGTTCCCGAGCTCTTAAACGCAACTCAGCTATTGAAGAACTTCGTCTGTCTTCTGGTGGCGTTGGCTGTCGAGGTGGATGCACTGAGTTGTTAGGATTAGAAATAACGGTTGGTGAAGTTGTGGGCGAGGCTATAAGGTTACACGATAAGACTTCAGAATTCAATTGTTTAGTAGAAGATGTTGCAGGGCGAGGCATCGCTGACATATTGGCTAAAAGGGATTGAAACGAGGTCGATGGAGAATACATGGAAGCCATACTGTGCGGAATCGTTTGTGGAGGTGCTCTGTAATTAGAAAGATTTCTTTATCATTTTATAGGCAAATAATAAATTAGTCTAGTTATTAATCTATTCCAATTAAGTTTTTAATAATATATTTTGTAAAAGATTTTTGAATTAATTATATGCTTATTACCTTTGAAATTGGTTTAAATAAGCTGAAGGAATCATTGGCCCACTAGACAGATGAGGATACCTAAGTGCAACTAGATTCGAAGAGGTTTCGAACGGTTTGCGTAAATTAAATCCTAAATGAGCGAAATGACTTGGAGGTAGCGTAGATCCTACTATCGTTTGAATTTGGTTAGTTCCACTTTGAAGGTATGGATTATATGGATGTGATTGAGGCCCAACTTTCTCCTGTTTGCGCCATTTGGCTCTCCGATTTTGGAACCAAACCTGAAAGAAACATAGGTTCAAGTAAGTAAGATAATGAAAGCAATTTCGAATAAAAATTAAATGCTTTTGTTTACTTATTGTTAAGGAATATTTATAAAAGCAAATCAAAGAATTTATTCTCATTTTACATTTTATAACGTCTATGGCATATTTAAATAGACAATTGAAACCAGACTTTTATAACGTGTATTCTATATGCCAAAAACGTAGGTATATGCAGTTCTCTGGGACAATTCACAATATGTAACATTCACATATGAAGTTGAAAAAAAATATTTGAGCGATTTTTGAGGAAATATACAAAAACCCTAAACATATAGTTTAAACCAAGTCGGATGTTATATCACAGCAGCTAATGTTAAAAAAATTTGGAATATTTAAGAACCATACCATTATTGCTAAGAAAAATCATTTTTGTAGATATTCTGTTCAAATTATGGACATTTAAAACCAGATTTTCGTTAATTTATAATTTTAGCCAAAAGCCGAAAACGAAGTTTTCTTCAAATTACTGATAGTCTATGTAATTACAAAAAGTTTGTTTTTGAGCAAATTATAACATTTTGGCTAAAACTGAACGGCTTTATGGGAGCCACCATTTAAAAAGGAGTTACTGAAGAAACTTCAATGCCATTCTATAGAAAACTGAAGAAGTATACCAACAAAGATGGAGTGAATTAAATCAATCCGTTACCAACGAATGGCAACCATTTGAACCTGATTTTTGTTACGACCACTTATGCTTACCACATAAACAGCAGCTTACCACAAAATCCCTTAGGTTCGTTAAATTATAAGTTTAATCAAAATCGTAAGAGCGCTGTTTGAGCAAATATAAAACGAGAATAACTTGACTCGAAAGTTTGAGCCGGGCTTAAGCGGAACAACTTGACAACCATTTCTCTTTAAACTGCTTTATGTAAAGTTCAAAGAAGATCCGTCAAGCTGTTAAGGCCTTACTTTGACTTCGAAAAGCGTACAGACAAGCCGATGGAATACATTCCGATTTTGAATACGCATAAGATATTATTATGCCAATGTAAATCATCTACTACAAACCTTATCGAATTTGTTTCCTTTACCCTAACAGCAATCGAAAATGTGATGGAAGTACATGGATGATATTTTCACTGATTTTAGTAAGGCCTTTAATTTAATTTTCCATAGTCTTATACTCTTCAAACTTAATGCACTCGCCTTCAAACGGTTTTTTTAAATATCCTCTTACCTAAAAACCCGCTTCTATAGTGTCCGACTTAGAAATGCGTTCTCTAGCCCTTTTCTTGCTACTTCCAGAATCCCTCAAGTAAGTCATTAAGGCGATGTCAACGACATCGTATTGTTGGTGAATAAGCATTCCAATTTCTCATTATATGCCGACGATACTAAGTTTGTCAAAGCTATATCAACGGCGGGGTCATTGGACCTTACTTTTTCGAAAATGAGTCTGCAGCAACAGATACGGTGAATGGATTGCGTTCGAGAGATGATTAATAATTTGTATGGCCGGAATTGTATTGATCTGAACATCGTTTACTTTCAACAAGACGGCACTACGTGCCACGCAAGCAACAAAGGCATCGATCTTTTACGGGAAAAGTTTCCGGACCGTGTTATCTCTTGAAAACAATAAATTGGCCACCGATCCCTTGGGATTTAACACCTAACGACTTCTGGCTTTGGAGCCACGTGAAAGATAAGGTCTACTCCAACATCCCAGGGTCTATTCAGGAACTCAAAGATGGAATTCGTGAAGCTATTGAGGGCATAAAGCAGCCACTTTGTGATTTGGTGATGGAAAATTCCATGAAAAGTATATTGTTGTGTAAGCGTAGCCGTGGCGGCCATTTGGCTGTTATTGTTCTGTTCGCTCAAGTACCAATGTAATGTGAGTAAGTTAATCGAGAATAGCTCCGTTCGATAGGTGGCTTACCCGTTCGCTCAGAAGGTGGGTTCGATCGATGAATATTTGTATTGATCGTATCAATAAAATTTTAATTTATGAAAGAAGTTAATGAAAATTTAATAAAAACCTATTCCTCGTACAGGATATGCTCGGAATTATTTAAAAGAGCGCCAGGTTATTTTATCAGGAATTACCAAACTGTCTACGAAAACTGAAAAGATGAATTATAATGAGAATGAAAACAAACGAGTAAATTTAAATCGCAAATTTGTTCGTAAACAAAAATTTACAAAAATCCAAAGATAAAATATATAAAAAGAAGTGAACAAAATTGGTATAAATTAAAGGGTTGGTCGCGTCGGAGGGTAAGCATACTCGCCCGTTGTTGTTGCTGTGCCGCATTACCCCCAAATTCAAATTTAAAATAATAGTCAAAAAAAAAAAAGATAAAAAACTTTAATAAATCCAATAGTCCCTATTAGTGCAATAGTGAACAAATTAAAATTATCTCTCCTCACCCAATAACAAAAAAAAATTTAAGAAAGAATAAATCCATACCAAATCTTTAAGTGAAACACAATAACAACAAAAATAAATCGGTCTACATTAAATTCAAAACAATAACATGACACCAACAGCGAGCGGTAAATCCTTCTCTTTCCACCCCAGCATCACCACAGTAAATTTTGCTTAAGCAGTGCATATGCTGAGTCAAACTTCTATATTTACATTTAAACCAGGAGCGGATCAAGGCACATTTCCATGAAGGCGCAGTCACTGATGGAAGTGTGTCATTGAAAAGTTCAAATTGGAGATTTGAAAAATATTGAATTTAGATATTCGTACGGGTTGGTTTTGTTTTTTAATGTTTGTTTTTCATAATGGTAGGTAAATTTCGTGTTGATTACAGTAACATTCGGGGGCTGAGAAAGAATTTGTATGCAGCATACGTTCATACTGCTAAATACAGGCCAGCTGTTTTGGCATTGAGTGAAACCCAAATAGGTGAAAATTCTGATACGTTGGAATTTAATCTACACGGGTACAACTTAGTGCCATTATTCTTCGCTTATCACGGCCTAACTGTATACGTAAGAAATGATGTTGCTTACCAGCTTCTACCAAAATATGGTCAGTGTTCAAACATTGACTTTAATTTCATGTGGTTTAAATTCACCGTCCAAAAGCACATCATCCATTTATGTTTTATTTATAGAAGCCCGGGTCTGGACAGTGTCTCGACTTTAAACGAATACGATGCGCTGTCGGACTCAATCCAAAGAATTGTTTCCCATTATCCTCGCACTGAAATCGTTGTTACGGGCGATTTCAATGTACACAATTCTACGAGGCTTCGATATTCTGGCCAGACAACACCTGAAGGAAGGTTTGCGGAGATTTTTGCTGAGGTCAACAACTGGACTCAGCTTATTGACAAACCGACAAGAATCCCTGACATTGCAGGCCACACGCCACACACATTTGACTTGTTTCTTACATCTCATCCTGATAAATACATTATTGATGTATTATCGCCCCTAGGCACGTCGGACCATTGTATCATTTCAGCTTTTTTCTCGTACTCCAACAGTCCAGTTAAAGTAAAAATTCCAAGAAGAACCGTATGGCAATACGAGAAAGCCAACTGGGACGGTCTTAAGAATTTCTTCGGTAACTTTAACTGGTCACTATGTTTCCTCGATAGTGACGTAGACTCCAGCGCTGAAAAGATTGCAAACATTATTCTCTGCGGGATGAGAAATTTCGTTCCGAATAGGACAAAAAGTATCAAACCAAAAGAGAATTCATGGTTCGACTTGAGCTGTTAAGAGGCTATCGAGGTAAGAGAAGTAAGTTTCCGATGTTATAAAACCAACCCTTCTGAGGAAAACCGGAATAAGTTCAAAAAAGCAAGGAAGTCCTGCAATGCTCATATTGAAAGAACCAAATTTTTACATGAGCAAAAATTACTGCGAAAAATACTACCATGTCCCAAAGGTAGTAAGAATTTTTGGTCATTTGTAAAAAACGTTCGCAACTCCACTACGTCCTCGGTTCCGACGCTTGTCAACAATGACACTCCTGTGGTATCCTCTCAAGCAAAAGCTGATTTATTCGCAGCACAGTTTGCAGCCAATTCAACACTACCACAGAGGGACATGACTCCTCCTGTTCTTGAGAGCGTAAATGGTTCTATGGGACAAATCTCCTTTCGCACTCGATCAGTTGCAAGAGTTCTAAAAGATCTCGATATACACAAATCCGCTGGTCCGGATAGTATCTCCCCAATAGTTCTGAAGAGGTGTGCTTCCACGCTGGCAAAACCACTGCGTAAGCTTTTCCATATGGCCTACTCTACTGGTCTCTTTCCGAGTGGATGGAAAACTGCATTTGTCCAGCCCGTTCCAAAAATAGGCGTATCTTCATCTCCCTCAAACTACCGACCAATTGCACTTACGTCCCTTCTTTCCAAGGTCATGGAAACTCTGATAAATTTCCAGATCAAGAAATATCTTGAAAAACGAAAACTTCTTAATGACCGGCAGTACGGTTTTCGTAGCAAGAGGTCCACTGGTGATATGACGGTATATCTCACCGAACAGTGGAACCAATCTTTACATCGTTTTGGAGAAAGTAAGATTATTGCGCACGATATTTCAAAAGCATTTGATAGAATCTGGCACCAGGCTCTCTTATCGAAAATGCGTGCATTTGGCATCGATGAAAAACTTCTTCGATGGATTAGAAATTACTTTTCGGACCGTTCAGTTCGCGTTGTTTTGGACGGTTTTCAGTGTGCTACCCACAAAAAGAAATATTTTTCAACTTCTGATCTGGCTACAATATACAAGGCATACATTCGCCTAAAGCTTGAGTTTCTCATATCTGGGCAGGTGCTCCTGTCACTCACTTGCGTCTCCTGTATCGGATCCAAAAACAAAGGCCTAAAAACTAATAGGAGAAAGTACCATTACTGAAACATTTGATTCACTTGAACATCGCCGTAATGTTTCTTGTCTAACCTTGTTTTATCGCTACTTCTACAAGTGCACTTACGTCCCTTCTTTCCAAGGTCATGGAAACTCTGATAAATTTGCAGATCAAGAAATATCTTGAGAAACGAAAACTTCTTATTGACCGGCAGTACGGTTTTCGTATCAATTGGTCCACTGGTGATATGATGGTATATCTTACCGAACAGTGGAACCAATCTTTACATCGTTTTGGAGAAAGTAAGATTATTACGCTTGATATTTCAAAAGCATTTGATAGAGTCTGGCGCCAGGCTCTCTTATCGAAAATGCGTGCATTTGGCATCGACGAAACCCTTCTTCGATGGATTAGAAATTACCTTTTGGACCGTTCAATTCGCGTTGTTTTGGATGGTTTTCAGTCTGCTATCCACAAAATAAATGCTGGTGTGTCCCAAGGCTCCGTTCTGTCTCCAACACTCTTTCTCATCTTCATTAATGATCTCCTGTCTAATAATTCTAATCCACTAAATTGTTTTGCTAACGACAGTACTCTCAGCTTCTCATATTCGTTTCCAGATTCACGTCCATGTTCTTCGGTCGTGGAAACGCAACAGCAGCGTATGATAAGCTCATTAAATTCAGACTTTGACAGCATTGTACAATGGGGAATTACCAACCGTGTGGAATTTAATGCTTCAAAAACTCAATGTTGTCTTCTGTCGTTAAAGCGCAACCTGCCCCCATCCATGATTGGCACTTTCATGGAGGAAACCGAACAGAAATGCGTTCAAGGTATGTGTATTACAAACCACCTTTTGTGGAACGGTCGCATATTTGACGTCGCTAAAAATGCCGCAAAATGCTTAGGTCTCCTAAATCGGTGTAAAAAATATTTTCCCCCCTTTGATCTGGCTACAATCTACAAGGCATACATTCGCCTGAAGCTTGAGTATAATTCTCATATCTGAGCAGGTGCTCCTGTCACTCGCTTGCTTCTCCTGGATAGGATCCAAAGAAGGGCCTTAAAACTGATAGGAGAAAGATCCATTACTGAAACATTTGTTTCACTTGAACATCGCCGTAATGTTTCTTGTCTTACCTTGTTTTATCGCTACTTCCACAAACAGTGCTCCAGCGAAATAGCCAGATGCATTCATCCCCTTAAACAATTTCCCCGTAACACTTGCATCGCTCACCTAATATTTTTTGGAAATCAATATTTGAGCCACCCTTAGCACGAATATATGAGTCCCAGACGTTTTGAGTGGGACAAAGGGGCTGCCAAACGCCCCCAAAAATTCGCAATTATCGACTTTTTGAATTCTCATTTGGCTCACCTAATTTTTTTTTGGAAATCATAGATTGAGCCACCCTAAGCACGAATATATGAGTCCCAGACGTTTTGAGTTGGACAAAGGGGCTGCCAGACGCCCCCAAAAATTCCCAATTATCGAATTTTTGGATTGAATTCCATGTCAAATAAGCTATTATTGTATGAAATGCATATTATTTTTTCGGGCAATCAGCTTGTTTCCATTTTGCTTGTTTCCATTTGTTGTTTATAAGCTGATTTTATCTGGTGTGTCGTGTGTGCAAGTTAACGTATATTGGGTCCCAGACGTTTTGAGTCCGACAAAGGGGCTGCCAAACGCCCCCAAAAATTCCCAATTATTGACTTTTTGGATTCTCATTTGGCTCACCTAATTTTTTTTGGAAATCATAGATTGAGCCACCCTAAGCACGAATATATGATTCCCAGACGTTTTGACTGGGACAAAGGGGCTGCCAGACGCCCCTGAAAAATTCCCAATTATCGACTTTTTGGATTCTCGTTTGGCTCACCTAATTTTTTTGGAAATCATCGATTGAGCCACCCTAAGCACGAATATATGAGTCCCAAAAGTTTTGAGTGGGACAAAGGGGCTGCCAGACACCCCCAAAAATTCCCAAACATGATCACTAGCTGAAAGGGTCCGATTTATTTTGAAGCCCAAATTCATGACACTATCTACAAACTTAAGTTCAAAACGCGATATAAGGATATGGGGAAGGGTTGTTACATCAAATTTCTTCTTTGAAATTGCAATTATTTGCGATTTGGCAGGATGTAAAGTAAGTCCATTGCAAAGGGTCCAGTTGTAGATCCCGAGAAGATCTTCATTGAATCTACAAATAAGGTCTTCTAATAAATTAAATGGGTGAGAAAAATACACTTGAACATCATCAGCATAAAGATGCAACATTACATTGTGGCATACTTGCGGAAGATCGTTGATAAACATGCAGAACAACAAAGGCCCCAAAATAGATCCCTGGGGCACACCTGCAAAAGCAAATTCAAAGATTCAGGAAATGTATCACCAACTCTTACTCTTTGACTACGCTGTAGTAGGTAGCTTTTAATTAAACCAACAGATCTTTTACTAAAACCAAAGTACAAAATAATTTTTTACACAGGATTTCGTGATTGACTCTGTCAAAAGCCTTTGAGAAGTCCAGCAAACACAAAATAGTCAATTTATCTTGATCGTACTGAATTCTAATATCATCAAGTACTTTTACCATTGCTGAAGAAGAGCTATGGTGAGGGCGGAAACCCGACTGAACAGGAGAAAACAAATTATGGTGACTAACGTGGCTAGATATTTGATTCGCTAGGATCTTCTCAAAAACCTTTGACAGGCAGGGAAGGATGCTTATAGGCCTAAAATCAGCACAAGATGATGGGTGAGGTTTTTCAGATACAGGGATTACTTTTGCAAGCTTCCAACAATCAGGAAACGATGAGCAAGTAATACAAAAATTGATTATGTGTGTAAAGGTTGAAATGATTTGAGGTAGAACAATTTTGATAAATTTAATGGGAACTCCATCTTCACCTATCAAACTCCATCTTCACCTATCAAATTAGATTTGAGAGAATTTATGCTCATAAATAATTCATACTCAGAAACGACTTCAAAATCAAATTCATTTCCACTAAACATAATATTATTGATGGGTGCAAAGTTAGAAATCTGTAAGTTATCTGATGTAAAATTATTGTTCAGATCATTTTGGTCAGGAAAATTATCAACAACCTCCTTTAGAAAGATTACGAGCACGACAGAAAATCTCCCAGTTTAAAGAAGTAGGGTTATGTTTCCATTTAGAATACAATTTTCGTCGGTTCTTAATTGATGTTAGTACTTCAGAGGTGAACCACGGACAATTTTAATTGCGAATCCGAACAGTCTTCAATGGAACGTGTTTTTCATACAGTTCGAGTAGTAGGTATTGAAAGAAATTTACCTTATCATTAACATCATACAAACTGATTGATTGACAGCTGTCAAATAAGTAAAGTTGTGTCTCTTTGTTGCTCCTCTTAAAATTTATTATTTTTTCGATAATTAAGTATTAAAAAAAAATAAAATAAAGTGCGTGGATTGCAAACGTTTATATCTGCATAAGCTCTGCGAAACAAAACTTGTTTGCTGTTCTAAAAGAGGTATGGTTTATTTTTTTACCAAAACGATCAAGCCACCCCCTACATAAGAAAACTTGCTGTATATGAGCTCCAAGCGCAAATTATCAGAAACCTCACCGGAGACTGTTAAATTAAATAAACGATACACAAACACTGAAACATCTGGTAATATGGCAGTCGGAAATATGAACATCGACGATTTGAAATTGCTTCTAGATAATTGCATTTCATCAAAGCTAAAAGACATTGCTACAAAACAAGATGTCCTAACTGTTTCTACCGAAATCCAGCTTCTTCGCTCTCAAAATTCCTATCTCGTTAACCGTTTATCTGAAATGGAGAAATATAGCCAAATGCTTGAGCGGCAACTTGACATACTCGTTCGCAGTTCAAACGAAAATACTGTTGTTGTTCGTTTCCCAGCCGCTGGTAAGACTAATAATGTTGAATTTGCCAAACAAACATGTATGGGCCTTATCCAGCTACAAGGAAACGACGCCTTGCCAATAAAAAACGCACAGGAATACACCAACCACCACACAAATAAGTCTACTGTTGTACTGAACTTCCATCCGGGTGACACTGCGAGCAAAATATTGGACGCCACCGCTCAACTTAAAGGCTCTGGAATTGTAGTTCATCGTGAACAATCACTCATAAACCGCCAAAAAAGAAAAACACTCTACGAAATCAAAATGCAACTTCTTCAGCTTTCACCAACCGCAAAAATAATGATCAAAGGTGTAAAACTAGATATAAATGGAAAAATGTTTGATTTTAATTTTGTAAGAGGTTTGTTGATCAAAACAACAGAACAACTGTGACTTGTCAAAAACGTGTTTGGAGAAGCCGGCCTTCAATACTTTGACAACTCTCATCCGATAGAAGCGCCATCTCAACGTCAACATCCAAGTGGCTCCCAACTTGGTAGGAGTCATGGACCTAATAAGTATGGACTGCTAGGAGCCAACTTCACGTTGGTTCCAAATTAGCGCCTAATTTTCAAGGTGGTCAAATATGGAAACAAAATGATATTGACAGATGATAAACAGCTGACTGCGGAATTGCGCTTTTTTGTTTTCATGAAAAAAATCAAATTTTGAAAAGAATCAAACAATTTTAAATAATTAAAGACTATAATTGCGTGTGGAAGCATTTGTTTCCATTAAATTTCTAGAAACATTAAATATTTCGGTCAGGTTGGTTCGCAGCAAATGAAAGTCAACTGGAAATGGTATTCGACATTTGAGGTTTTGACAAACCGTATAGAATTCAAAGAGACCCTTGTGAAAGGTGACTTCGGTACTGTCCGAGGATTTCTTTTTGTTTTTCTCCAAATCATCATCGACGTTGGATTCGGTGACGTGATTGGTTTCTTCAGAGAATCGCCTTTTCTTCGGCGATGCAAAGAATTGTGACGAAGATCCTTTCTCGTCGTAGGTTGGGGTCTTTTTTATTGCTGGCTTGGTTGTATGTCGATCCCCACCACTTTGGATATAGAACTGCATTTCCAGGATTGTCTTTCTCAGGTGCTTTCGATTCAGCAGGTACAAACTAACAAGATCATTAAGTTCAACGGGGCAGTTTTCGATCAGTGATAGCACCGAAAGGAATTTTGATATATTCAGGACATTCGCAGGAGCAAAAGGTGCTAACGGAGGTGGCTTTTCCTACTCGGCATCTGGATCGAATTTTGCTTTCGAAAGCGAACGTCGACTCCTGCCGCAGGTCACGGCAAAAGAATCAGTCACTTTAATATTTATTATATAATACTAGCTGACCCACCCGGCTTCGCTCGGTTAGACAAATCTTACTTTCATACGGATTAAATGAATTACAATTTAAAAACTGACAGGAAACACATTTTTAACTTAAAACACACATAAGTGTAGTTAAGAAATATTTAATTTTAAATACAATATTTACAATCAAAAAGTTTTTTACTTGCGATTATAGGTACTATAAGGGAAGTTATGCATTCGTCTTGAAAAAAAAGTTAAAAATTCTGTCCGTCTGTATTTTTGTCTGTCTGTATGTATAGACACCTACAGCCCAAACGGGTGGGCCGAAATGCTTCAAACTTGGTATATAGAGTTTTTTAGGTATTGTACAGAGGGGAAATTGAAATTTTATTTAGCTCAAAAATAACGGTACCTGCCATATACCGTTACGCTAAAGCTTATTCTTCTCAAAAACGACTCTAAAGATTTCGATTTAAAAAAATCAGTATTGCTTTTTAGGTACGACCAATTATATGGCAGAAAAAAAGTTTTAAAAAATGTCTAACAACGGTAGGTACTTTCCATAGGACCGTTTTTTTTCGACTATCTCGAAAACGATTCAACCGATTCTTTCGAAATTTCACACATATATAGTTGTAGGTAACTCAATTTGTACTGCATACCAATATTTTTGAAAAATATTTTTTTGTAATTTTAAAAGCATCTACAAAAAAAAAATTTTAAATTAATATTTTGCAAACTGCTTATTAATTGTATTTGCTGAATACCTAAGAAATGGAGTGTTTGAATTTTTTTTGAAATTTTTTTTTTCAAAAAAAACTTTTTTTTTAAAAACCGCTCCACAGGTTTTTATAAGTTTACTCATAAATTCAAATTTATATAAGAAATAAAATGGTGTACTTTTTTTCAGCTCAAATTAGTTTAAGTATTTATTTAAGAATTTTGAAAATTTTATTTTTATCAAAATGTCAAGCCCCTAGACCACTGTCACAAATTAGAGCAAGTTCGTGCGACCCAGTCGTGCATTTTATTTGTTGATGCGCCCGGCGGAACTGGAAAAATGTTCTTGATTTAATTAATATTAGCAGCAACACGTGCTCAAAGTGGAATTGCGTTAGCTCTCGCATCTACCGGAATTGCTGCAACACTGTTGGAAGGTGGAAGAACAGCACACTGAGCACTGAAGCTTTCGTTAAACCTGCGAATCAAAGAAAATCCTGTTTGCAGCATTTCAAAGCAATCAGTCATGGCAAAAGTGGTGATATAGCAAGCGGATTTCCGAAATCACTTCCCGTGATTCTGAAACCAACAGCGGCGTATGAATAAATCTCATGTCTCAGGCATCGTTTTTTTCTGTATGTGCAAACCATTCCATTGAGTGTGAATATGCAAGTGTTCTTTGGATTTGCCTGGGCATGCCGCCTCATCATTTGAGTTCTAAAGTTGGATCTGTCATCTTAATGATACGAAACCTTTATGCCCCGAAACTGTGCAATGGAACCCAACTGATTGTGAAGAAGCTGATGAACAATGTGATAGTGGCAAGGATTTTGAAAGGACCGTTCAAAGGAAAAGAATGCCAAATTCCGCGAATTTCCTTTTCAACTGATTTGCTGTCAGCTATTATAATGTGGCGTGTTTCCTAGTTGGGAAACCATCCTCACTCTTCAGAAAACAAATTGTTGTGTATCATGCAGCCTTAAACTCAATTCAATCATTTTTCTTATATAATTTATTAATTAATTTAACAGTTTTTTAAATGAACCATTTGCATTACTCAAGAGCTTTTTGATAAACAACGTTTTTTGTTTTCCCATTTAATGCATAAATAAACAATAAGGACGGTTTACCCACTCGCGAACATCCAACATAAAGTTGTCCGTGAGAAAAAATTGGAAAAATGTTTGCCTAAATTCCCCTGCTAACAATATCAATGCACCACCAAATAAACGTTGGTTTCCTCGTTAATCTTTTAACGTTCGATTAAGGGCTTCCAATAATTTCTTGTGAATCATCGTGCACTTATCCCAAATGATTATTTTACATTGCTGTAAAACCTTTGCCATTCCAGATGTTTTTGAAATATTACATGTTTGAAATTCATTTACTTACATGTCAATGGCAATTTTAATGCAGAGTGAGCTGTTCGACCACCGTCTAACAAAGTTTGCGCAATCCCAGACGACGCAAGCGCTAATGATATTTTATTTTCAGATCGAATCGTAGCTAAGATCCAAGTTCTGGTTTGAATAAATATTTCGCATTCGATGTAATATTTCTTCGGTCATTTCATCCCGATGATTTGTCCAAAATCGCAGATTTCAAACTTATTCCAATTTTATTAAAATTAAATTGACACATTGAAAAAAAAAAAAATAATTTTCTATAATTACGGGAAAAATACTTTATGTGTCGACAAAAATGCTAGATCAAAAAGAACCACGCTACCGCTTTACAGAATTTTGACCAAACTTCACAGAAACCTTTGCAGGCATCCTCAGAAGATGCTACCAAAAGATTTGTTAGTATTTTGACAAAATGCAATAAAACTGCAGTTGTGGCAAATTATTTTTCCGAAGTTTAGCCGGAAACCTTCGTCGACATACTCAGAAGACCCTACAAAAAATGCTGTTATTAATATGACGAAATGCACTAAAAATGCATTTTGCGGTTTGCCCTTTACCGAAATTTGACCAATCTTCACAAAAAGACCTTCCTCAATAGGATAGCTAACTTTATAAAAAAACATTAAAAAATTCTGCCCAGCCATTCTCGAGTTTATCGACCCCGAACATAAGGCAACTTATTTTTATATATTAGATTTTATTTAAAATAACTTTAAAAAACAACTAATTAATTAACAAACTTAATTCGCGCGTTTTTAAATTAAAAAAACCATTAAAACCATGGGCAATAAATTATGTTGTTAGTTCCACGCGTATTATTATCAAACTAAAAAAAAAGTTTCTGTAAAAAATTGCAATACGTTTCTTGTAGGGAAATATTTCACAACTTGTAAAGTAAGGCGCTATTTTGGCGACACAGATTTCTCAGATATTGTATGAAAACGAAAATCAACTAGCAGTCCATACTTATTAGGTCCATGGTAGGAGTCATCAACTGTAGGGTAGTGCTGCCGTCTGTCAAACAAATAATTTATTAAATTTAAATGTTTTATCTTACAATTGCTCTGGTCTTAAAAACAAACTTATTACTCCTGACTTTTTTAAATTTATTTCTAATTTTGATATTATTATTCTGATTGAAACTTTTCTAGAAGAGGGAAAAGAAACCGAGTTCTCAAACTATTTTAAAAAATATTTCATTAAGTGTATTCCGGCAATTAGAAATAGTAATTTTGGAAGAGCAAGTGGAGGAATTTTGTGTGCAGTAAAGTGTACTCTAAAAAATGGTGTCAATTTCAAAATTTTAAGTAGTATATTAGTCATTGAAATACTTAACAGGCATGATCCCTACTATATCGTTCCTTTATATTTGAATTGCAATAATTGGAGTCATGACTTTTCTCAACTACAAGATTTTTTAAATGTTACTAACTTAACTAATATAATGTTACTTGGCAACCTAAATGCAAGAATAGGAATGTTCCAAAATCCAAACGATTTAGTCGCGGGTTATCCTGAAGTTTTTCAAACAGTGAGAAGGTCCTTAGATGAAACCGTTAATAATTGTGGAAGGCGTCTTTTAGGTATGTTTGAAGATTATGGATTTGTTGTTCTAAACGGTATAACTAAAGGGGATAGAAACGGTGAATTTACCTTCGTAACAGAGCGCGGTTGTTCTGTTATTGACTACTAGCTTTTGCCCGCTACTTCGTACGCGTGGATTTTAGAATAAAGTAGGTATCTCAGTATATTTTTGTTTTTGCACAACCGGTTCAAAATGGGGGGTATGCGTGGTATGAAAGCTATATACCTTACCAACTCTACAGCCGTAAGATTTTTGGCTTCTGTATAGTATTATTTCGAAGTATCATAACGGTTTAAATTGCAAAGTTGGAGGGTTAAGTTCTGAAGAAATATACGAATATACCTAATTGGAATGCCCACTTTCAAAACGATGCTGCGCGCCGATACTGCTATTTATGGCAGCTCCGCTTCATTAGTTTTGGGCGTAAGTATTGCTCGTTCACCGTTCTTTATGGTTACATTATTTTTCGATTTCTGCTTTCGCTGAATGAGGCATTGTCTATATGGTGGTAAATAGCGCCATCTATGATGTTTTTGATGTAACTTATATTCAGAACGACTAACTTATTTCTATTCATGTATACGTAGGTAAGTGTGGCACTATTTTATTATGTAAGTGAGACGCTAACTTCCTTAAAATCTTTTAATTGTGTGTTAAGTTCATTGAATAATGTTCGATTTCAGCAATATTAAAAAAACAACCAAAATTATGTATATTCCTGCGATAAAATGTAGCCTATATTTTAAGTTGGCGTACTACCAATAAATCTGCGAAAACCGCATTCAATTCCATGCAGTAGTTTTTGCGTGATGCGCGTACAAACATACAGACAGACAGACAGACAGACAGACAGACAGACAGACAAAAATTCTAAAAACGGTTGTTTTGGCTTCTGTGGGTCTAATAGAGACTCCCCATATTAGTTTTGCATCTATATCTTCAATGTACAGACATCGACCCGTTACAATTTTATTATATGTATAGATTGCGTTTCAAAAGGTGCTTGGTTTGACGTTCTCGTGGATTTTCAGGTGCTTACAGAGACATTTTCTTCTCATTTGCCAGTTCAAATTGTTCTAAAATTTTCTGAATTAGCTCCGCCTACTCTTGGTTTAAAAATGCAAAAAATTTATTGGAATAATAAGAATCTCGAGCTTTATAAAAGTAAACTATTTAATGAAACCATTTCTTGTCCGCCTCTTCACAACCTCCCGAGTGAACAAATAATGCACCATTTGCTGGATATAATCAAAAAATCCTGCCCAAAAACTGATTTCACAAGCAGGGAGATCAAAGAAGTATGGTATGACTGGGAATGCGAAAGATATAGAAAAAAATCCTTCTCTCTATTGAAACTTTTCCGTAAAACGAATAGCACTCATTTTAGGAAGCTCTATACTTTAAGTAATAAGAATTATAAAAATATTTGTCAGATTAAACGAAAAGACTACTTCAAAAGAATTGCAAACGAGTTATTCAACTGCAAAGATTCAAAGGCCTTTTGGCACAGAGTTCGAAATCTAGGCCATTGCAAATCGACGAATCCCTTAGCAGTTAATATAGAATCATTTGCTACATATTTTGGCGGACTTCTTAATAGAGAAATAACTCCACCACTTTTCCAATACTCACTTCCGAATGTTGTGGATGAAGAACTTGATGCACCGATTGGATTAAATGAGCTGGTTAACGCGCTCAATAATATGAAAAACAACAAGGCCTGTGGACTTGATGGGATACCAGTGGAGTTCTTTAAAAACAGCACTGCAAACTTTCATGATCTACTCTTGGTGTTCCTCAATAATGTGTTTTTGTACGAGGACGTTCCAAGTCTTTTCTTAAAATCGCTGATTTTCCCGATTTTTAAAAAGGGAGATATATCTTTGGTTGAAAACTACAGGGGTATATCAATTCTTTGTAGCTTACGAAAAATATTTGCTCAAATTTTATATAATCGCCTATCTAGTTGGGTAGAACATAACAATCGGCTCAGTATTTTTCAAGGGGATTTTCGTGCTGGAATGTCAACATTCGACCAAATTTTTGCGCTGGAGACCAAAGCTCGAAAATTTATCACGAGAATAAAAAAATTGTATGCTTTTTTTGTAGATTTCAAAGCTGCTTTTGACACTGTCAATAGAAACTCACTTATTTACAAGTTAAGTTCGATAGGTGTCTCAACAAAGTTTCTTAACATCTACAAAAAATTAGTTATGAACACTTCGGCGTCAGTTTGGAACGGTAGCGAAATGTCAGACTTTTTCGATACTGAGACTGGAGTTCCACAAGGTTGCATCCTCAGTCCTATTCTTTTCGCCCTTTTCATTGACGATGTATCTGAAAATCTACCTGGTGGTGTTGTAGTAGGAGATGTATCCATAAAAACACTCCTATATGCCGATGACTTAGTGATCTTAACGGATAATCCTCTTACACTACAGCTTCAAATTAATAAGCTCAAGAATTATTGTGACACTTGGGACCTTAACATTAACACCTCGAAATCAAAAATCATGATTTTCCAGCACTCGGCAAGTAGAAGACTTCCGAGAGAAAATTGGAAACTGGCAGGCCAACCTATAGAGGTAGTGAAAGAATTTAAATATTTAGGTTTCTTGTTATCGTACAATCTAAATTTACGACCACACGTAGAAGAAAAAGTCAGTAAGGCAAAAACTGCAATAAATCTTATGTGGCCTAAATTTTATTGTAATAAAAATGTGGACACCGCATCTAAATTTAAAGTCTTTAATGCAACAATCAACTCCTGCCTTTGTTATGCAAATCAAGTTTTTGGCTATAAAAAAGTGGAAGAATTTGAGCGCTTGCAATATTTTTTCTTTAAACGCATATTTAAACTTCCAACTTCAGTACCCACCTATGCTATTCATGTAGAAGCCGGAATTCCTCAAATTTACTGCAAAAACCTCAAGGCAAATGCGGACTTCATTATTAAAATAATGAAGCGCCCAAGCACAAATCTCCAAAATCAGCTATTTACGTACGCTTTTAGATGTAATTTGTCACCATTCAAAGACTGGTTGGATCTGGCTTCTGAACATGATGTTGTACTTAACTTAACTCTAGAAAATATAAACGATTGGCAAAACAAGTTTTACGACTGCATAGCACAGATAGATCAACGTTTTTATGAAATTTGTCTAAGCAGAGCGCGATTGTCTGATTCTAGGAGTCTGTATAGAACGTTAAATCATTGTCTAGGTTCAAATAATAATTATTTCAGTAACAACTTTACAAGCTATGAAATCAGCACCATATTTAAACTAAGGACTGAAACTCTTTACCTTAATTGTATGCCACACAGACAGGACCTAACAGTGACTTGTAATCTTTGCAATCTCAATGTACCGGAAGGCATTTTCCACTTTCTCGCAGAATGTCCCATCTTACTTGAAATTAGAAGACTATATTTCTCCAAGAGCTTTCTCACACTTCAGCAAACAATTGATTTTTTAAATGGTAAATTTGGTTGGAAGATATTGTCGCAGTATAGTACCCATGCCTATAAGTATCGCAATAGTTTTTTGGAATTAATGTAGCCATCAAAATTATATTATAATTTTTAAATGTAATCCATCATGTATTTTAATTTTTTGTTCTTATTACTCAGTTTTAATATTTATTTATCTGTATTATTGTTATATCTTTTGTATCAATCAATCGGCAGACGGCAAAACAGAGCCATGCTTTTTTTTCTTTTTGTTAAACTTTCATTGTAATTATATATTTAAGTTGATTAATAAAGAATTTAATAATAATAATAATAATACAAACTGTAGCATAAATCCCAAGGAAAAGTACAAGCGTCAAATAATAAGGCATTATTGTTGATAGATTTAAAGTCACGGAATTGAAATGAAGACGAAGTAGCGATCCTCGAGAAGTCAATGTTGTAGGTACAAAAGATCAAATCATGATCAGATTACCTTCGAGTGGTAGTTGATCCACTAGAAACACATTAGAGAGGTTGGATACAATCATCAAGTCAAGTAAGCTTGGAGTGGAGTTGGCACAAAAACGAGTGGCATGAGAGTTAGTAACAGCGAGGCCATTAGCAGCAATTTCATCAAGCAGTTGGTAGGCTCTAGAATCATTGAGGAAAAGGTCGGCGTTAAAATCACCACAAATAATAATATTTTCATAATTAGTAGATACATCCCGAAGGATTGAAAAAAGAGGTTCAGCAGAACAGCTCCTATTAGGGTTGTAAGCAACTTCTAGTAGGCTTTTAACATTACCATCAGTTATTTCCAAAATCAGAAATTCAATGCCAGCACCTTCAGATTTGGCAATTATTTTGCAGTTAAGAGCCGCATTAACATAAACATACCCTATTCACTAAATGTTTGTATGTGTATGCGTCCGCCTCCCGCAGCCAGCCGGTGTTTCACTTTCAGAACAAAGTTCTTCTTTATCAGACAGAAAAAAATTGAATAACATTAATTTTGTGTGGTGTGATGTTCAATTAGTGCTGGCACAATAAAAAAAAGGCATGCGCCACGCCCATAATACGAATTTTGACGGAAACGCGTCTGAAAAGTGGGCGTGTCTTAAAAATTTGAAGCACTAACTGAGCTTTGATCATTAGTCAGTATTTAGGAATATATGTAAAACTACAGCTGAATCGAGTAGTTTTTAAACAATCTTACTTGAACAAAGGTATTTTATCAAAATCACGCCTTTAAAATAGGGCGTATTAAAAAAAAATTTACACAACACAATGTAGAGATATATTTTTCATATAACGTGGCGTAAGCCACGTCCAAAATTCAAAAATTCCTTTTCGTACACAAATTTTTTACTTTCTATTAAGAGACGCAAAATTTTTGCTTGCGGATTCATTATAAATACCGTTTATTTACAAAAACTATTTTTATAGTTTCTAATGAAAAGTGGGCGTCAGCCACGCCAAAAATCAATTTTTTTTTGATTTCATACACAAAATGTTTATGTGCAAGTAATACACACACAATTTAATGTTTTTCGCCTTAATATAACAATTGTTATTTTATAAAATCAATATTGATGGTTTAATGTTTTTCGCTTTAATATAACAATTGTTATTTTATAAAATCAGTATTGATGGTTTTGTGTGAAAAAACGCCCAAACTGAAATATTTGATCGGAAGAAGTTTCACCTAAAGCTTACTTGTGCAAAATTTTAGCGTTATGCTTTTTTATCGCTTTACTCTTGAACCAGAGATTATATATACCAAATTTCAGCTTTCTAGCTCAAATTGCGACCTCTACAGAGTATACATACGGACGGAAGGACGGACGGACGAACGGACGGACGTGGCTAAATCGACTAGACTTTTGATTCTGAGTCAGAATATATATTCTTTTCTATACATTACGGTATTATTTCTCTATGTTACAAACTCCACACCAAATACAATATACCCATTCTTTGGATTAGGGTATAAAGATATATCAAACCGAAACAATATCAATGAAATTGCCACACAATTTTTTGAACAACTATTTAAATCCAGCATAGATAACTCAGACACAAATATTAATATACCACCAATTATAAACAACAACTTAAATAATAACCCACTTCTGATCAAAAGGGATATAGAGCAAGCAATTGACGTAGAAGGTCAAATGTATTGATGGTATAGCGGCTGAGATGCTTATATACGGAAAACAATCATTATCAATCACCTATTTTGACATAGCTATTCAATAATATATTGATAACGCAAAATAAACCCAAACCCAAACAGTGGACTCAAACTTCCATAACCGTGATTCATAAAAAAAGACAAAAAGATGACATTAATAACTACAGGCTCATTAGCAATAGGTATATCGACAATCTACAAACTTTTTTCAAAAATAATATACCGAACCATCAAGGAGAAGCTTAACAGGAACCAATCAGTAGAACAAGCAGGATTTCGGGAAGGATACTCAACAACAGACCACCTACATACGATGAACCAATTAATAGAAAAATTCAATGAATTCAAGAAACCACTATATTTTTTATTCATAGACTTCAGTAAAGCGTTTGACTCCGTTGAACATTTGGGAAGCCTTGATAAATCAAGGCATAAACCCTATTGTTAAGTATTTCGGCATTAAGATACAAGGGTTTTATTTGCTAGATAAAACAATTCATTTATTTATTATTTATTTCATTTAGTAGGAAAGTATGACCTTTAGGTTTGAAGGTTAGTTCACCACACGAACCCACACGGTCTTTTTTGACAGGAGGAAGTACATCTTCATTATCTCAAATATCTCTCCAGCTTGCGTAGCTGTTGTTAAAAAGGCTTAGTCCTACATTCGTAAATACGTAACAGTCGGGTGCTTCTTCGGACACTGGGTGCGGGCACACTATCTTCCTTCTCATGACACACTTCTTCAACCGTAACAGGTACTACTGTTTCTTCAGTTGGTTGTTTCAGAGGCGGCAGTAACTCCTCCTTCGTTGCTGGCAATAATTGTGTATTTTTGGTATTGCTATTACCTAAAGAGCCAACCCCCATAGAAGAAGGTGATAGTTCTAAATCCAGATCCTTTGGTGTTTGTGTTAAGTCCTCGTTGCACTTTCGTATCTGGTCGATATGCCTTCTCCAAAGGCTTCCCCGAACATCGACCAAATAGTGGAGAACCCCGTCTGGTCTTACAATTTTTCCAAAATCCCATTTTTGGTCCTTGCATATATAGTTTCTAACTTGAGCTTTATCACCTGGATCATATTGAATATGGTCCATACAACTTCTCTGTCACCCTTTCAGTGGTGTCCGAATAGATTAAATCCAATCTAATACGTATATCGTGCTGAAGGAATAATGAGCATGGTGTCACTCCAGTTGTTGCGTTAGTCGTCTTTCTGTAACCCATAAGATAATTAGCAAGTTTAAAATCAATATTACCTGGGTCTTTAATCATTTTTCGAAGGGCAATTTTCATGCTTTGCACGAATCGTTCTGCTTGGCCATTTGTTGCGGGATGGTAAAAGGCAGTGAACTTGTGATTAATACCATTTTCTTGCATGAAACTTTTAAACTCCCCCGATGTTAAAGTTGGCCCGTTGTCACTGACTCATGTCAAGGGTAGACCAAATCTTGCAAAAATGTCACGTAACTTCTGTTAAGTTGTTGTAGCTTTCATATTCTTCATTTGAAGAATTTCAGGCCACTTAGAATGTGTATCGACTACAATAAAAAAATAGTTATCAAAAAATGGTCCCGCAAAATCTAACCCTTTGCCAAGGAGTTGGGTATTCCCATGGGTGTTGAAATTTTTTCGGTGATTTTTGTACATTCTACATTCTATGCATTTCTGGGCTAAAATTTCAATGTCAGAGTCAATATGTGGCCACCACACATAACTTCGTGCCAGGGCTTTCATTTTAACGATCCCAACGTGAGCAGTGTGCAATTCTGTTAGTATCATTCCTCCTAACGCCCCGGGAATCACCACTCAAATGTTCCTAAGAATTGTTCCATTGGTTAATGAGAATTGATAGTCTTTACCTTCGGATCCGGCGTTGACTAGTTTTTTTTCCATTCAATAAGTTGTTGTAAACCTCTCTTAGTTCTGGCCCTCAGCAATTCTTTTTTTGTAACCGGAACCACATATATTTGCTGCATTTGGTAATACGTTGTCAGCATCTTTTGGTTTATCCAACGGTAGGGGTAAGCGGGACAGCGCATCGGCATTTGCCAATGGCGATTCCTCTTAGTTGGCTAGGTTGGCTGCGCCAACCCAAAAATGAATAAATACAATTCATATTCAAAGTATCATGAAATTATATTTTGTGTACAAAATACAAACCTGATTGAGCTTTTTTAAAACTCATGTGTTTACCTAATTACAACAAAACATTTTTCTTTCAAATAAAACTAACAGCAGCAATCTCGTGACTTTTTACTCCCATGCAAAATTTCTCGTCTTTCGAAAGCATTTTCTGTTTACGATCTAGAATGGCATTGGAAATAGCGCATTCATATTCTAATTCACGTCGTATGCAAACTCTCCTTACCCCTCGTGTGCTGGTTCAGACCACCTTTAATGCATAAAATCGATGCTCAGATTAATAGCCATATATGCGAGTGGCGAGTGAAGAAGGAAAGCAAAATAAAACTTAGCCAGCCATCGCATCATTGGCAAAGCACTCTCAGGGTTGAAAATGTAATCCTAGAAAAGGATGCAGATTGCCAGGAAAATCCATTGTATTTGTATTTTATAGTAATTTCATTTAACATTTTATTTTAGTTCTGAACGTCGTCAATGGCGGCGCTAGTTATCTTATCTACTTTACATCAAATGTCTTTTATTGTTGTTTTTGCTTCCCTAACAGTTAAGACAAAAACCACTAAAATTACTCTCTAACCAAAGCTTGTGAACGTCGTCCATAGATGGCGCACAAAACGCTCCGCTTCTTGGGAATACTATAGATTTTAAATACAATGGAAAATCTAAGTAGGTTTGCAAAAAGTATTAAGTACTAAGTAGGGTCTATATTAAAATGAAATGCACGACTTTGTCGCACATACTTGATCTGTGGGTGCAATAGATGTTTTTTGAGCAATAACAACTACTCTTCGTTGCATAAAATATGCAAGGAAGTTCAAAATATTTGATGATTAAAATTTTCAAAATGAAAAGACAAATTGAAAAAATTGAAAAAACACAACAACAAAAGTTGTTGCATTTAATTTCAATTCGAGCATTAACTAACTGATGAATCCACCGTTCATGCTTGGGCGAAACACACACAAGGCGAAAGGAACTACTTTTTATTTTTAATTTCAAAATATTTGTTTAAGAAGTTTTTATGTCCCGCATTTCGAGCATATTGACAGTGTTATAAGATACGTTAATTTTACCGTTATTTTCGTTATACAAAGACGATTAATTGAATTAAGTTGCGTCTATACATCAGATGTCCGTTACTTGAATTCTTAGCCCAAACATAAGAATGCAGTAAGAAATCTAGAAAATTCTACCAACAAATACACACAAAGGGTTTACCACGATATCTAGAAATAAAATGCACGACTGGGTCGCACGAACTTGCTCTAATGAGTGACAGTGGTTTAGGGGCTTCAGATTTTGATAAAAATAAAATTTACTTAAACTAATTTGAGCTGAAAAAAAGGTACGCTGTTTTATTTCTTGGATAAATTTGAATTTATGAGAATAAATTTATAAAAATCTGTGTAGCGGTTTTTGAGAAAAAAAGTTTTTTTTTTGAAAAACTTTTAGAAATTTTTTAAAAAAAAAATTTTAAAACGCCAGTTTATAGGTATTCAGCAAATAGATTTATTTAAAATTTTTAGAAAAAACTTTAATAAGCAGTTTTCAAAATACTATTTTAAAATTTTTTTTTTAAATGGCTTTAAAAATACAAAAAAAAATATTTTTCAAAAATATTGGTATGCAATATAAATAAAGCCACCTACAGCTATATGTGTGTGAAATTTCGAAAGAATCGGTTGAGTCGTTTTCGAGATAGTCGAAAGCAAAGAAAATGGTCCTATGGAAAGTACCGTTCTTAGCCATTTTTTAAAACTTTTTTTTTAACCATATGATTGGTCGTACCTAAAAAGCAACACTGATTTTTTTTAAATAGAAATCGTTAGAGCTGTTTTTGAGAAAAATAAGCTTTAACGTAACGGTTGTATGGCAGGTAGGTACCGTTATTTTTGGAGCTAAAAAAAAATTTCAATTTCCCCTCTGTACAATACCTAAGAAAGTCTATATACCAAGTTTGAAGCAATTCGGCCAACCCGTTTGGGCTGTAGGTCTCTATACATACAGACAGACAGACAGACAGACATACAGACGGACAGAATTTTTAGACCATCTTTTTTCGTCTTCGCTATCATCGTAATGTCATGATTGTAATCTCAAAACTTTTTTTTTCGACGAATGCATAACTTGCCTTATAGTACCTATAATCGCAAGTAAAAATAAAATGCACGACTGGGTCGCACGAACTTGCTCTTATGATAAGCAATTGCTTTTGTGCCCAAAATTTTATTGAAATCGAGTGTACAGTTTACGAGAAAATTTGATTTGAAAATAGTGGTTCTATGAAAGGTACCGTTATAAAACAAATTTTGAAACAAAATTTCTAACTTAAAGATGCCTTAAGAAAATAGCATTCTGAAAGTTTTATCAAAATCGTAAAAGCCGTTTTTGAGAAAATCAATTTTCTTCTTCCCGATTGTATGGCAGGTGCCGTTATTTTTGGGTCTAGAGCAAAAATAAAAAATTTGTTCCGAGGGTTCAGGCTCTAGAGGCGCGAACAGACATACAGACAGACAGACAGATAGACAGACGGACGGAATTCCCAGACCCACTTTTTTCGACTTCGCCATCATCGTAATGTCAATTTGATTGTTATCTCAAAATTTTTGTTCTGCACGAATCCATAACTTGCTTTATAGTACCTATAATCGCAAGTAAAATTAGAGCAACAAAATCTAGAAAGCGGATATTGAGGCGTGTCACCCCTTTTCTGGGGGCACATCCATTCACGCAACTTCTTTGCTTAACAGGCGCCTGTGTCAATAGTATTTTTAATCAACAGCACCTGGGTGGCCCGCTTCGCGGGATGTAGGGATTTAAACTCCCTTTTCGGGGGCACACCCGCTCACGCAACTTCGTTGCTCCGCTTAGGATAGGTCTGGATGTCTGGCAGGCGCCTATGTCAATAGTATTTTTAATCAACAGTACCTGGGTGGCCCGCTCCGCGGGATCTAAGGATTTCAACTCCATTTTCGGGGGCACACCCGCTCACGCAACTTCGTTGCTCCGCTAAGGGTAGTTCCAGCTGCCTGGCAGGCGCCTGTATCAATAGTGGTTTTAATCAACAGTACCTGGGTAGCCCGCGTCGCGGACATTGGACATATAAAAAAGTATAGTCAGGTCTTGTCTATGGGAGAGAAAGTGTTGGTCTGCAACTTAAAGACTTCGACCATCCAAAGTGGAAACCTAGACGATGACTTCATTGACGAGACTGACATACCCTTTAAACATCATGTGAGTTGTAAATTGACTTGATTTTTTCAACTGACTCCTTACTCACAAACTGACTGACTAGAAAGTGGAATGCAACGCAATTCTAACTCCTCGTCATGCATTCTGGGTAACGCTAACTGAATTGCTGTACTGTACTTTCAAAGATAAACCTTTCATTAACATTAATCCTCTAATGAAATCACAATAAATGCCAAGAATCTAAAATTTCATAAAAAAGTAGTTTCAGTAATTTTCAATTTTCACAAGAACTAGAAGACATAAAAGCTTTTGGTTTTTGCATTCGATTAAGTATTTATTGAAGCATCGATCGCAGAAAAAAAAATTTATTTTCCATTTCACAATTTTAAACAAAATTGGTTTAAAGATATTTTCTTACGTTTTTTATCAAAATTTCGAATTTGAATGCGAATATTTTGAAAACTATTGTAACGAGTAATTTAATTTAAATGTAGGATTGAAGAACAGACTTCTGGCTTTTAAAACCGTTATAGTAATGTATTTTAAGTGTTGCCGTTGTTTTTTAATATTTATTTTTCCATTCAAGACATTTTTTTCGAAAATCGCCCCTACCTCCTAAACGGGGCGAGGTACCAAAAACATTTATGACAACAGTTGGGCGAAAATAAAAACCGAAATAACAGGACGAGAATTTAAAATAAATAGAGGAGTTAGACAAGGAGATCTGATGTCCCACCAATGTTTAGTGCTGTGCTGGAGGAAATATTTTTATGAACTTAAACTGGAAAACTCGTTATGGAATCAACATTATGGAAAAAAAATTTTTAAACAACTTGAGATTCGCTGATGATATCTAATTTCAATGAGCGCCAAGCAAATCGAATCAATGCTTAATGAATTAACAACTGCCTGTAAATCATATGGACTCAACATAAACCGAACAAAAACAAAAGCAATTACCAACCACACAAAAATAGACATCACACTAGATGGCTAAAAGTTTGAGTATGTAGAGGATTACATCTATCTCGGACAAATAAAATCATTCAAGGACCAAGAAAATAAGGAAATAAACAGATAAATCACGAACAGTTGGAAACAATTCTGGAACGTACATAAAATAATGCAATCAAATTTAAGTAACAACACAAGAAAATATATAATGGATTCTGGAATACTACCCGTAATGACTTATGGAACAAGCACCCGGCTTGACCTCGATTCTAACGGAAAAACTTAGAATATGCCGACCAAAATGGAGAGAAAAATTCTTAAAATAAAACAAATTCAAAGAATAAGGAAATAGGATATAAGACAACAAACAAAAATCATTGACGTATTAGAGACAACCAGAGGACTTAAATGGAGCTAGGCACATCTCAAGACTTCAAGAGCAAAGATGGACAAAAATACTTACAAAATGGACCCTCACGGACAAAAGACTACCTGACCCGGCAGACCTAGGAAGATATAGGCTGATGATTTGATGGACTTCAGAAAAAATTGATACAACGAAGCTAAAGACAGAGAATTATGGGCAATATTGGTTGAGGCTTATGCCAGAAATATGTCTTAACAAAAGAATTATAAAAAAAAAATTGGTATTTTTATGCAATTTTCAATTTTATAAGTTTTAACAAGACTTTATTTGTAATAAATTTTTCAGTAGTTTTCTAGAAAAAAAAAATATAATATATAAAACAAAAAATTGTATATACGAGTATGTATGTACTTAAAAAAAAACTTTAAATGCCAAATAAAAGCTTCAAATAATAATAATAGTACTTATCGATCTGCAATTCTTGGGGCTTTTCTAAAATCTATCTAAGTGTGAACATTTGGTCGGCGGTTGACTTACCGGGCCTGAAACCACACTGATATGGGCCAATCAGCTCGCGTGCGAAAGGGTTAAGTCGTTCACACAGAATGGCGGACAAAATTTTATAGGCGACATTTAGGAGACTTATACCATTTTATATATAAACTATAGTACTACCACCTGAGGTGCGCTATCTATCGACGAAAAGCTAAGCTCTAGAATACCATGGGAAGCAACAACAACAATTAAAATGGTGTAAATTGTTGTTGTTGCTTACCATGGTATTCTAGAGCTTAGTTTTTCGTCGATAGATGGCGCACCTCAAGTGGGAATACTATAGTTTATATATGCAATGCTTATACCTCTGTCGTTGGCACAGTTTAGAGTATCTCGTTTCGTTTGGATAGGATACACAATGCTGAGGTTCCATTCGTCACGTTTACTTTCATCCGAACAGAATGAACAGATGAGTTGGTGTATGCTCCTCACCAAGTCATCTCCCTCTGCTGTGAAGAGTTCAGCCGTAAGGCCATCCGCTCCAGCAGCCTTGTTGAACTTTAGTTTACATATTAAAACATAAACTTGTTCTTGGATCATTCTGCCTGACAGCGATTAGTTGGTTGTCTTCGCCGTTTAACAGTCTGCAGAAGTGTTCTTTCCAAATTCTCAGCACCGACTGTGTATCTGCTACGACATTCCCACCGTCGTCTTTACAGGCCCCACGTAAAGTGCGAACATCCATGACATTGGAGGCATGTCTGCTATCAATCACATTGTGATCAATTTGTTTGACGGTATATTGATCAGGAGACCACCAGGTTCCCTTGTGTATATTGAGGTGTGGGAAGTATGTGCTAGTATGTGCTAACCTTGAAAGCCATCACTTTTTATTCACTACTCAACTTTCGAATATCGAAAGTCTATCCAAACAGGCACTGAACAAATTTACTGAATGCGTTGATAACATTAATTTGATGCCAAGCCACCTTAATACCCAATATGGAAAATTAAAAAACGCTATTGCTGACATAAATCCCAAAAATGAATTATTAACTTGCATCCAATCAATAACTTCGTTAAAGGAAAGGTTGAAGTCTCTGTAAAAAAAACAAACAGATGTAATAAAATCGGTTAGCATTGACTACACAGCCACTTGTGATAAAATTATCGGTGATTCATTAGCGCTTGCTGACGTTTTGATAAAAGAATCCACTGCCACTCGTATTGCTATCTCTGATGTATCCGAAGAAATGAAACGCATGTCATCTATTCAAAATTGCTTACTTCAACCTCAACATCTTAACAACAACGACAAATCCTTACTTTTAGAACTTCAGAATCTGTAGACATCTGACGATCACTTAAGTGATAGCTCTCATTCTCCATCTCCACATACTCTCCCAGCACAGACACCAACCAGTACTGCACACCCAACCCAAGCACCAACATTATCAAATTCAACGTACCTTGGACTCCCACCGAATGGAGAAATCGCCTGACAAAAATCAAGTCGAATCAACAGAGAAACTCTGGTTCTTCTAACTTTATAATCAAGGTTGCACCTCTACATGCAAATGAACATTGGATTCAACGATTCTTTCATATAAATTATAAATTCAACCCAATTAATTGTAACGGCCAAGAGCCTGGAACTTTTAAAATCTCTATACCGTGGTCCTATAAATGGTTATTCTCTCGTCATACTTCGTCTCTAAGGAATAGTTCGATGAATATGGTTCCTGAAATTGTGCAAACATCTTCAACTAATAACTCTAGGTCTAATTCCATAGCTTATTCTAAGAATAGTTATAAGTCAAAAATCAATTTTAGAATTAATCCTAAACCTTTTCCTTTTCCAAATATCCAAATTTGTCTCTCTCACATGTCCTTAACCCATCTGTACCTACCTCAAGCAATCACATCCCTCAACACATAAACCCCAATTTATCGACCCTCTTTTCCCTCCTAATATATATAATAATGGCCATGCAAACTTTCGTTACCGCGAATCTCGATACACAATGTCTAGATTGAGAGATCCCCGAATCTACGATAATGTCAGACTATACCTTGCTTATTTACATGATAAGCCCAATTTTGTCTGCATATTTGGTAAAACTAAAACCAATCTCTTGCTTTATATCCAACAGAAAGGTCTCCCTACCAACACCTCTAGCCTTCGTAAAATGTACTATTCCTTTCACGAAGCTTATAACGTTACCGATCAAATGGTCTCGGATGACCTGGCTACCTACTCTTCTTACATTAATTCAAAGAGTACCGCATATCGCCAACGTAATTGACATGCCAATAATAATTATCTTTAACATAGAATACTCTGCTTCTAATTCCCTTAAAACCCGTCCAACGTGTCTAACGATCTACAACCAAAACGTTAGAGGGCTTCGCACAAAAACGTCAACTGTCTTTTCCAACTCTCAAAAACTTCCATACGACATTTTTGCATTGACAGAAACAAATCTTACTCTCGATTTCCTTAGCAGTGAATTATTTACCTCTGACTACGTTACTTTTCGTTGTGATGGGTCACATAAGAATAGCAATTTCTCCGGACGTGGAGTTTTAATTGCAGTTAATAATAATCTGGACGCTTCCCTTCTTAACTCTTCAAATACAACCCTTTTCGAGTTTATTTCTATCAAAATAAAGTTAGATAATCGAAATATATATATATAACTAGCAGACCCGGCCACGCGTTGCTGTGGCTAAGGTAGGTATGTATGTATATATATGTCAAATGGTAAATTATTATTTTCGAATAATCATGAAATCGTTATAGCGGGTATAAAAATGATTGAAATTTGAATTTTGCGTAAAGTAAAGAGAATCAACATTATTAATCTAACCTATGAAGTTTGTAACAAATGAGTAAATTACAAAGTTGATACTTAAACATGTAACATTTAATTTTAGAAATGAAGTAGGTAGGGTAAATAATTCTTTATTCTTAACAGTAGTATTTATTATTTTGAATTATAAATATTTTTAATTCAATATTAGTTTAACACTAATTGGTGCACGATATTCTTTGTTAATCTGTCTCTAGCTAACACAAATAGATTCGATGGTTTTCCCACATGTGAGCATGCAACATAAAGTTGCCCATGGGAAAAACCTTAAAAAAACCGTCTTCTATTATTTATCATCTGCAACCTTCTACCATCTAGAACCTTCTACCATCTACCATCTTGTTCTATCTACCATCTGCTACTATCAAAAATTTTCTATATCATCTACCATATCCTGCCATCTTCCATCTTCAAACATCTATCATCTTCTACCATTTACCACTATCTACCATTTACGATTTTTTACCCAACTACCATCTTCTACTATCAACTATCTTCTACCATCTACCTTCTTATATAATCTACCATCTCCTGCTATCTACCAACTTCCATCTTTTACTATCAACTATCTTCTACCATCTCCTATCATCTTCTACCAACTACCATCTTCTAACATCAACCATCTTGTACCATCTAGTATCTTTTACCTTCTTCCATCTAGAATCTTCTCCCATCTACCATCTTGTTCTATCTACCATCCTCTTCGATTTACCATCTTCTAGCATCTACCATCTCCTGCTATCTGCTACATACTGTCTTCTAACATCTACCATCTTCTACCATTTACCATCTCCTACCATCTACCATCTTCTATCGTCTACCATCTCCAGCCATCTGCCATATGCCATTTCCACCTTCTGCCATCTAGAATCTTCTGCCATCTACCATCTTCTACCATCTACCAAGTTCTACCACCAACCATCTTCTATCATTTACTTCTTTAAGAAAGTGTTTCTTTAGAAAGCTTCTTGAAGTTAAAATTTTTTAGAATACCTATATGTACATACTTTCTGAAGTTAAAATTTTTTAGAATACCTACATATACTAAACATATGTATTTACATCATTTAAATGAAATCTGTAGCGTTCAAAAATATAACATACTAAACAATAAAACAAAATCGTATTACACAAACACATACATATCTTGTTTGTGTATGTAACGATATTTTGTACTTCAAAACAAAAAACAATACACTAATATAATCAAATTTTGATTGAAAAATTTTTCAAATAATTGACGCTTTTATACTCCTTATTTTTTTTTTTTTGCACGCAAAGTAGGTCGTCGTAATTTTTCGTTACACCTTCCCTGATTTTCAATAAATATATAAAGATACAAATTTCCAAAATTGGTCCACCCATTCTCTTCTTCCTTAAAAGATGCTACCAGATTTATTACCATATTAACAAAATGCACAAAAATTATTTTCGTGGTACATAGGTGTACTGAATTTTGACCAAACTTCACGGAAACCTTCGTAGTCATCCTTAGAATGTCCTACGAAAAGATTAATTACTAATTTAACAAAATGCACTACAAATGCACTAAAAATGCATTTGTGTCAAACCGCTTTATAAATTGAGAAATAAACTATCCTATCTTTTAAGTTGGATCAAACTGCACACAGTTTTCAAAATTTGATTAAAATCTGTTCATTAGTTTAGGAGTTCATTGCGGACAAACAACGTGACACTCGATTTAGTATATATATTAGATGTGTTGCTACATTCGCCCCGCACAACCAACTAGTTCTTACCAACTTGCCGTTGATGCAATTGATCTGCTTTTTGAAGCCGCTGATATGAAAGGTGATATTTTGTGTTTGGGAGATTTCAACCTTCCTAACATTCAATGGTGCCAATCTGATGATGCAACTTACTTTTCGCCAGTAAATTTCAAATCTGAAAAAGTAAGCTTGTTCACGGACTGCGTTCAAAACTCCTGTCTTTTTCAAGTGAGTGGGGTCACAAACTATCTGAGTAGGCAACTTGACCTCATTTTCACATATCACGTCTGACCCTGCCAACTCCGTGGTGACTGTGAGTGATCAATTATTATCTTCCCTCGATCAGTTTCATCCACCCTTGTTAACTTCTTTCTCTTATGATGCCTCTTCTTATTATATAAATCCAGAATATAGTTTTAACTTTCGTAAGGCCGATTTTCAGAATCTTAATACGCTTCTTAGTAAAATGGACTTAAATTTTTCTCATAGATCGATCGAAGATGAGCTTTCAACCTTTTATTCTAAAATCTTCTATTGTTTCTCTCAATCCGTCCCTTTTCAGCCGCGTAGAAACTATTCTTCTTCCCCACCATGGTATAATAGAGAACTTCGGTATCTTCGCAATGTAAGGAACAATTTATGGAAAAATTACTTGAAATCTAAATCTGATTACGATTACCTAATCTTCTCAAATGTTTTTAGACAATTCTCCGTTCTCTCCGAATAACTCTATAATGAATACAATATATATGTATGCAATCCTTTATAACTTCCAATCCTAAACGTTTCTATGAATTTATAAATGTAAAAAGAAAATCTGTAGGTTAACCTCCTTCATTCATCTACTTGAATGACTCTTCATCGGACCCTGCAACTATAGCAAATTTCTTTTTCGGATTGTGTTACTGAGCCTGATGCACAATATTTCGAGTATCTAAAATATTCTTCACAAACTTCTTTCTCATCTCTTAATATTTTCCCAAGCATGGTTAATGATCAAATTGATAAACTGAAAGAGGACTACTCTACAGGACCTGATGGCATTCCGGCAGTGGTCCTCAAAAATGCTCAAGTGCTTTCATTCATCCACTGACCTCTCTGTTTAAACTATCTATTTCTCAATGTGTTTTTCCACAATCTTGGAAAGTATCATTCATAATTCCTATCCATAAAAAAGGACCAAAGAATAATGTGTCTAACTATCACCCACTACCCAAGCTTTCTTGCATACCTAAAATGTTTGAAAGTATTCTATATGATGTTCTCGCCTTTTATTGTAAGCCTATTTTGTCCCCCGTTCAACATGGTTTCTTAGCCGGAAGGTCAACTACAACAAACCTTGTGCATTTTGTGTCTCAGACGCTGTGTACCATGGAAAATGGGGATTAAGTAGATGTCATATCCACTGACTTTAGCAAGGCGTTCGACAAAATATCTCATAAAATTATTTCCTACAAATTAAAATACCTCGGCTTCCCCCCTCATTTCATTTCATGGATTGACTACTATTTATCTAATAGAAATTACATTGTCCGTTTTAGATCCTAACTTTCCTCTCCTTTCAGCGCATCCTCCGGTGTTCCACAAGGCAGTCATCTAGGCCCAATGCTATTCATTTTAGCAATAAATGATATTACAAGCATTCTGGAGTGTGATCTTTTAATTTATGCGGATGATATGAAAATATTTAAAAGCATATCAACAACCACTGATTTCCGATATCTGCAAGACAACCTTGATAGATTTTCCCTTTGGTGCCTAAGAAACCATCTCGAATTAAATGTAAGCAAGTGTCATACTATGACTTTTTCCCGAAAACGCCAACCTGGGCCACAGAGACCCTATTTTATTTGGGGGGAGTCTGTGCCATATGTTACTTCCTCTCAGGACTTGGGTGTCCTATGTGATAGAGAGCTTAATTTTCACTCCCATATTGACAATATCATCAATTAGGCTATTTCTATGCTTGGGTTCATCAAACGTTGGTCCAAAGAATTTCCAGACCCGTATGTCTCCAAATCTCTTTATATTACCTTTGTCAGACCTATTCTTGAATATGCTTCACAAGTTTGGTCACCGCATCAAGTTACCCAAATAAAACGAATTGAAGCTGTTCAGCGTAGATTTCTTCGATTTGCTCTGCGCAGCCTTCGGTGGGATGATAATTATCATCTTCCTCCCTATGTTGATCGATTACAACTAATTAATCTACACTCCCTTGAAAAACGACGTAAAGCTGCAGATATCGTTTTTATTTACGATTTACTTACTGGTACCATTGACTGCCCAGCATAAGTAAATACTATTTCCTTTAATACCAACCCCCGTAATGTAAGAACTGTTCCCCTCTTCCGCATCTCTTATCACCGCACAAACTATTCCTTTTTTAATCCCATGTCTCGAATGCTTCGTAACGTTAACAACTTTTCAAATGGGTTTGATTTCCATACATCTAAATCAGTCCTTCGTAATACCCTGCTCTCAAATATACCCCAGTAATGTGCTTAAAATCATTCATTTTCAATTTTCTTCTATATTCTTTTTTTGTGTATTCTTATTTTAAATTTTAAAAATTGTTAGTATTTTTCTGGTATATCATATTAAACTTTTATTTTTTAGTAACTAGTTTTTAAGTTCTGCTTGTACTAAGCGTTGAATAAATTAAACTAGTTAAGATAACAATTCGCCCCACAGCAAAGTTGATTAGCCTGTGTCAGTTACTGGAAATGTTGTCGTGCAGGCTATGCTTTCCGACTGTTGAGACAAAGCTACTCTCGTTTCCAATCTTGGCGTTGAAGTCTTCAAGATTCATCACACGTCTTCTCGAGAAGACCATAGAATTCTTTTTTGGTCGTGTCATCTTTTTCCCCCACAGAGGCGTGGACGCAGATCAGGGACATGTTGCTGAATTTGAACTTAGTGCGGATTGCGACAATGCGTTCGCTTATGGTACGAAACCCTAACACATCTTTCCTAAGCCTTCCTCTTATCACTATCCGTAGTGGATGTCACAGTTTTTCATTCTCCTTATTGTGCCTGCACCATCCCATCGCACTTCTTGGATGGCTGTGATGTCGGCCTTAACACCATTTAGGGCTTCCACTAATAGCTCTGCTGCACGTGGTCTGTTTAGGGTCCTGAAATTCCACGTGCTATAAGGGCTCATCCGCAACATTCTCTTTTGCACAACCCTGACTTATAATAGTGAAACGACCCAGTGACCTGAGCTCCGAATAAGTCGAAGTACCCCGATGGGGTGCCTACCAAGCTGACTTTGAGTTTGATATTATCCTCTGATATCACACTTATGCATTTGGGGTTGAGAACTTGAGAGCCTTGGGCGAAGTAAGAAGAATTGACACATCTACGATTTGCAAAAAGGAATTCTGAAAAATAACTAACGCTGACCTTCAATTCGGAAAGAGTTTGACTCAAAAAATGTTCTCTTTCTCCTCAATAAGTTCCGCAAATACATTGCTTTAAAGCAGAAAGAACTGGGACGAACAAGTTTCATAGAAATGGAAATAGACCTGAACAACATGGAGCCGATATCACAACACCAGTATAAAATTCTTTATGCCAAACAGGAAATACTAACCAAGATGATAAATACATAAATAAATAAACTTTCCATCGCCACTTGCGATGGCTTCAGATTGGCTATTTGAGTTCAAAGTGATGTCATTCGGCATTCGGGCTGGTTAACGCTAATGCATACTTCAAAAATTTATGAGATTCGTAAAACAAAAATGCTTAACGAAAAAAAAGTAAGCTTTATGGATGACTTTGTCATACCAAGAAGGCATGGCAAAGTTGTAAAAGTTTTTGGCAATCTTAAACGAGGCAAACTTCTAAACAGAGATTGAGTTCCTAGGGCACGTTATTAAAGATGACCAAATACAACCAGGAAAAGCAGAAACACTTGCCGGACAAGAGTTAAACAAAATCAAATGCATGACTGGGTCGCACGTACTTGCTCTGTGGGTGCAATAATACGATGAAAACAAAGTCTTCGAGCAATATGAAAACTTATGTTTGAATAAATTGGGAAAAAACTAAAAAAGTTTGGCTTAAACTGGAAAACCCGATATACAGAAGCTTACGTTCAGAAACCTTTATTATATGAAATTTAGATGTCATATTTTGGGTGTTTTAAATGATATAAATGTCCGCTTATGGCCAAATTTATTAAATTGTTCAAAAAAATTTCCGTTGTTATCATTTGTGGCCAAAAACTTAAAGACAGTTTTCTTCAAACTATTCTATGCATGTAACATACAAAGTTTAATAAAAATCGGCAGAATCTTTTTTGAGTAAATAAGAAAAAACAACATAATTTGGCCGAAACCTAGTGGTTTTTTGTATGGGAGCCACCATTTAAAAAAGAATAACTGACAAAAATGCAATGCCATCTGATAGAGATTTGTAAGGAACTAAACCAAACAAAGTTTGTTTGAATTCGATACAACCGTTGAAAACTTAAGGCCATTTGAAAAAAAAGACGTTAAGACCAGATCTCCGTTATTAGCATTTTTTTTCCAAATACCAAAACGCAGTTCTCTTAAAAACACTACAAAAATATAACACACAGAGTTTAATCAAAATCGTTAGAGCCATTTTCGAGCAAATTAGAAAAAAAAAAAGTTGGCTTAAACTCAACGGCTCGTTGTATGGAAGCCACCGTTAAGAAAGGCTTCAGTGAAAAATTTACTAAATCAATTTACTAAGACTATGCAAAATTATGTCAAACGAAATGTGAGTCGATTCAATCAAGCCGTTGTGAACTTATGGCTTTTTGAAAAAAAAGCCGTTAAAACCTGATTTTCGTTAGAAATGCTTAAAGTTGGCTAAATTTTGAGTTTAATCAAAATCGTTAGAGCCGTTTTCGATAAAATCCAAATGGAAAAAACCGTTACTTGAAAGGTACCAGTTTGAGACGGGCTAAAACGAAATAAAAAAACCTCGTCAACCGTTTTTCTTCAAACGGATGTGCGCACATCCGCACAGACAGACCGACGGACGGTATGGCGAAAACCACTTTTTTGGGCTTCTCTATCATCGTAATGTCATGTTTGATTAAAACCTCGACTTTTTTCTGCACGAAACCAATACTTGCCCTATAGAGCAAGTAAAAATCAACGAACATCAGGTGAGACAGTATTTCGACCTCACAAGCTTCTTCCGGAAAAGTATTAAGGATTATCCGTTGATGGCATCTTTTCTTTTCATTAGTTTTATTAGTTTCAAAGAACTATTAAATCTAATTGTAATTGTGCATTTTAAATAATTTTTTGTTCCTTATAGGAAGTTGTTTTTTTTGTTTGAAAAATTGAAAAAAAATAAGTTTAATAAGTTTGAACATCTGTCTTACAAATTATTGTTTTTTAATACAAAAATTGATTTTTGATTTAAAAACATTCAAGTTGGATTCGTTTTTAACATCTGTCGGCAGTCGGTTGAACAACAGCAGTCCCTTATACAGAAAATAGTTTTTTGTTCGCAGTCTTCTATAATAGTGGTAACCGAAAGTCTCCAGCATTTCTTAAAGCGTATCTCTCATTTGTTATATTATCGACGTTGATCTGTAAATGAACATGATAGAAATTTAACTTCTTTTTTATAATCATAATTAACGCATTGTATTTTAACCACCCAAGAGATGGTAACATCCCAGTTATCGGAGTATACCGGTTGCTTTTCATTATAATTCGCATTGATCTACTTTGTAAAACTTGCAACTTTGTTTGATTTTCGAAGGTGCACATATACATTATTGAGGAACTGTTAATAAAATGGGGGAAAACAGTTGTATTATAAATTGCCAGAACTGGTTGAGATGCAATTTCGGATTCCTCTGAGAAACCCTAACTTTTTTGAAATCTTAGCACACAATTTGTTTAAAACTTCAAACTTAGACTTATTGTCAATGTGAACACCGAGGTATTTGATTTAATATACGCATTCAATTAATTAACCGTTAATTGCAACATTCATATTTGAATCACTACCATTTATATACATACATATCGCTTTTGATATTAAGTTTCAATTTATTTCTACACAACCATTGATGCATTGAATCCATATCTGTCTGAAGGAACGTTTCCGAAATAATAATATCCTTACCACTCAGATATATGAGGGTATCATCCGCAAAAAGAAATCTTGCACGTTGATAAAGCGTCACCACAATCATTTATATAGAGCAGGAAAAGCAAAACTCACAATACCTACTGAACCTTGAAGAATGGTGGTTGGTAACGCATGCAGGAATATGATTATGAAGACCGACTGGGTTTATTCACTTCAGCTTCAGGACAAGGAGGTTGTAAATATATGTAGTAACGTTGTTTGAGATTTTCCATCCAAGGAAACCCACAAGCAGTTACATCACTATTATTCCCTACAAAAGGGCTGACTCTACCACAAAAATGGATGGTGAATAAAGGCCGTTCGTAGCAAAAGGATCAAGGAATAAGTAAAATGCTTCAAAATTGCCACGACCTGATGGAACACTTCTTCTCTAAAAAAAAAGACAATGATGCATTTACTAGTTTGATACTGGTTCCCCAGGATGACCCAATTCATTTAAAAAGTGGAAGCCAAACAAAACCAGTAATAAATTTCCTCACGGATGTCTTCTTCACATTTTGAACACCGCGCCGGATAATATCGAACAAGGGCAATGCATTCACGTCACACGCCTTCGGGGAGTTCATGAAGGGCCATTCAATTCAACATGTACAAAATGCTACAAGAACGCCTAAAGCTAACCTACAATTCGAACGCTATACTCGAACTATTAAGTTCACTTCTGGCCACCGTGGACGAGGAAACGAGATGTGACCAAAAAGCAAAATTCGTTAATTGGGCCATCAACAACACTCAAAAGGAAGCAACAGGCACTACAGCTCATCAACTATTA
Organism: Platycheirus albimanus; assembly: GCA_916050605.2. Classification (NCBI taxonomy): domain Eukaryota; kingdom Metazoa; phylum Arthropoda; class Insecta; order Diptera; family Syrphidae; genus Platycheirus; species Platycheirus albimanus. The sequence goes on along the minus strand of OU696698.1, from coordinate 54,780,047 downwards.
ATGTGCTATATACCCCGCGATCCATTTGAGGATGCTCTAGCCCACTGCGTGGACTTGAACCAAACCGTCACAAGTATTGAACGGAAGGAAGTCTCTGAATCTGCAGAAAAACAACATCAGGCATTTTAAAAACGACTCCTTGATCAGAAACACAAAAAGGCCAAAATTTATAAGGTAGGCGATCTAGTAATGTCCTTGAATGATGGGACTGCAGCAACTGGTACTTCGAGTAAACTGGAGATACCGTGGACCATACTGTTTTTAGTGAAGTAATTCAAAAGTGGTAAAAAATAACCTAATGGTCTTTTCCAAATTATTCTGCCCCTGCAGTACATTCACAATCCGCAATCGTTCTCTCTGGTTAAGCGGTTGTGTTTAGATCTACCTCTGCCTAATTTTGTTTTGTTTTTATTTAACTGTGTTATTTATCAAACAAATTTGTGCTAAAACCTTTCAACAAGTTCTTGGCATTAAACTTTTAAACTTGTGTATGCCTTATTCTATTCGAGTGTCACCTAAAATAATTATTTTTGTAATGTGGATAAATGAAAACGAAAATTTTTTTTTTTTTTTTTTTATTGAATTGTTCTCATACATACATCATAGTGGTAATTCTCTCTACGTTTCATCATTATCTCAATGACAACTTTGTCTCTCCTCTTGGTGAGTACATTGCCCACTTATGCATTTCTGAACAGGGTGATCATAAAGAACACAAATAAAATAAAATAAATTAAAATTTATACGGAACATCAAAAAAGTAAAAAGAAAAAGAAACACAAAAAAAAAACAAAAATAAAACATAGATAAACAAATTGATATATTAAACAATGGCTTCTTGCGCTTTATGTAAAAATGTCACAGACTATATGATTGACTCAATTATGTGTCAGGGAAATTGCAGAAAACTTTTTCACGTCACATGTATCGACGCTCCTTTCAGCACAATTAAGCTTTTTAAGGACAGAAAATCATTTTACTATTTCTGCAACGAATGTGACCCGTTTGTTCTCACAAATATCTCTCGTGACGTGCTAGAAAACAGAAAAAATCTTGAAAACCTACATGACCAGTTGCTGAATTTGGCTAAACAAGTTGAAACATTAACCTCTGTTTCTCAAACGCACGATATGCAACCACAAAGCGTTAAAAGACAAACCAGAAATAATACAAAAATCAAAAATACCACGACCATCATAAAGCCAAAAAAATCATCGAAACGAAAAAGTGACGAATTAGATGCAGAAAGCTCTCTCCAAAATCCTTTGATGAAAAAAACGGCAAAGTCAATATTTGATTCACATACACTTACTCGTAAATTGACTAATTTTAATTTTAATGAAAATTCTGCAATTCCTCAAACTCTTATTCCTCAAACTCTTCTTCCATCAACATCAGCTCCAAAACTTGCCAATTCAAGCTCAACTGTAATAGATCCATCTTCTTCGTTTACCTTACCTACTAATACAACAAAAACAACAGATATCGCAACTGCTTTGCTATCAGTTAATCCATCATCACAAAACATCAAATTTCACCAAACTTACCAACTAAGTCTTTGATATCATCGCCTTCAAATTCAAGCTCGATTAATGAAGTCCAACTTAAGGCAGCACAAAGATTTAAATGCTTGTTTTTATCCAACTTTGATCCAGCCACAAACTGCGAAAATATTTGTAAATTCGTCACTTCCCTGTTCCCAAATGCTAAATTAAAAATTGAACGACTTCAAACAAAAAGTAATGACTACACATCCTTTAAACTGTATGTTACCCAGGAAATATTCAATCAATTACTTGAAAAATCATTATGGCCGGATAATATAATTATTCATGAATTTGTAAACAAAAGGAATAATATTCGCCCTTTTCAAAACACACTGACAAGACATGCAAATCGTCGCCTCTAATACATTTTTTCTATCAAAATGTGAGAGGACTTCGGACAAAGACCAATAAGGTCTTCTTTTCAACAATAACCTGCTCTTATGACGTTATTTCCCTCACCGAAACATGGCTGTATGCTGGTATCAATGACTGCGAACTTTTTGATAGCACATTTAATGTTTTTAGACGTGACCGGTATTCAGATCCGAATAAAGATACCGTGGGAGGTGGAATCTTGATTGCTGTAAGATCGTCTTTCATATCTACGCCAGTACATGTTCCTGTAGCCCTTGACAATGAATTTCTCTGCGTTAAAATATCTTTAAGTAACAAAAACATTTACCTTGTTACTGTATATATAGTTCCGGGAAGTCGCTGTGATGTTTATGATAAAGCTTTTGAATTCATTAACTGTATCAATAAATTATTAGAATATAACGACGAGCTGATTTGCCTCGGCGATTTTAATCTTAGCAATATTGCTTGGTTACGATGTCCTGAATCGAACGTAATGTTGCCAACTGGACATCTTAAATCTGGTGACTCAAAACTAATTGACGATTTAAACTCACTTGGACTACACCAATTTAACGATGTTTCTAATTGCAATTGTGACGAAGTCACCTTTTTTTTACTACCTCAACCACCAACCACTCGTTCATTCAAATATTTAACAACCGGTTATTACACTTTTTCTTCGCGCCACGAACCCGATAGGGGGAGGGGAATTTATTTAATTAAAACTATTATTCTTTGAAAACGCGATCAATTTAATTTCATAAGACAAAAAAAAAAGAAGTACTTGTACACCGATACCGACGGCGGCGACGCACGACACGAATTAATTATTTGTTTACTCAAACTACCACGAACGAAGGACACGAAAGAGAATGCGAAATAAAAAAGTGTAATAACAGCTAGATCAAAATAGCTGTCACCACGGCTGCTCAGCTGGGGTGGGTTCGGTGGAAGAATTTTTGGGCTTCTTCTGATAAACTTTATTGATTTATCGAATCAAAATAGTTTATCAAAAGAGCATATAGGTATGCACAGTAGGGTGCAAAAAAAGTTAGGCGCCAGGAATTTTTTTTCTAAAACCGAATTAGAAAATTCCAAAACTAATTTTAGGATTTGAAGGACCGATATTTTAAATAAAAAGAAGGAAGTTATGTTTAAAAATGTAATTATTTTATTGTTTTGGGAAACCTTGGGACAGAAGATCCCTGGACTAAAACCCAAAAGTCTTTTCAAAATAAAAAAAAAATGAACAATTAAATATGGCCGTTTGGCTCAAAGGCAAAATTAACAGGATATTGAATTTACTTTAAAAAGAAAATAAAACCAATTGAAAAGATAAAAAAAGGTAAAATGGGTCTTTAACACAATTAAAGCGCGTCCCGAAATTATATGTGAAAACTCGTATACACGTTGAATATAAATATATATTTTAGAATTTCAAATATATATTTATATCACTAATCAAACACAAACTACTTATCTTATTCTCGAAAATATGTAACTCCTTTCTCCTATCTCCTTTTCTCCTTTTCAAACTCTCCCGTCTCGAATCCCGATTTCAAAAATTCTTGATCCAAAAAAAAAAACAAAACACTATTAAAATAAATCTCCTCCTCGATTTTTTTTTTCCTTCTTTTTCCAAATTTCTCGAAATTCTTTTCTCAACTTCTTGTATGCGCTTATAAGGCTCTCCCAAGAGTGCCTTCCAAGCTAATTTGTATCAACAACTTTCTTCCCTCGTCCATTCCAATCATTCACTCATACATACAACGATACAACACAACCATTCGTTTCGAGATCATCGGTCACGGCTTCCTGGAAGCATGACGCTCTCCTAGAAAACAACCGTGGTGGGATCTAACGAAACATACTCACACGCACACAAACCACGGTTTTAACAAGTTGTTGGATGTGTTTCCAAAACTTGCCAAAACTTACTCTCACGCACACAAGCAACGTTTCGACAAGTTGTTGGATGTGTTTCCAAAACTTGTCGAAACATTATGGACGAGTTCAGACTATTTTACAACTAAAACTCTTTTCGAGAAAAATTGAAAAGAAATAAAATTGAGGAGAAGTCTGCACTAGGCTTTTTCCTATTACCTACTCTACAACTATCGCGTGGGATTCGAAGCGTGAATTATTTAACAAACTATTTTCGAAGATACAGAGAGGAGCGTTACTTTAAAGTCATTTTCGAAATTCTACAAAACTAATCTAATCGCGTTAAAAACCCATTTTGTACATTAAACAAATTTACGTTATTTTAAGTTAATGTTAAAATTACGTTGAAAAGATATTAATAAAAAGATGTTAAGTTGTTGTTGGTCGTTTTAAGTAAGTAAGAGTCCGCCTGACTCGTTACTTCTTCGGCTCATCCGCCGGCTCTCTTCTCGTTTTAGAACGTCGTACTCGAACACCTGCTTTTGTTGCTTTTGCAAAATAAGGCTAGGTACACCACTGGTTGATGAGACCATGGTTGCCCTCAACTTCGCCAATATTTTGCAGCCACAACGAGAAAAAGAAAAGGGAAAAAGAACGACCGAAGGGAAGTTTTTGTTGCGGTAAAATTTACCGTAACAAATTCCACCCTTACCTCCCAAGAAATGTGTTTACTTTGCAGGAAAAATAAACCATTTCTTCAGGCTCGGCCAGGATTGGAGGGTAAAAGAACAGGCAGGGTGTACAACACAACACAGGGTTACCATCATATAAGAAAAAGAAAAAAAAGAAAAAAAAACATAATTAGTGGCACGAATTGAAAATATATAAGTGGACAATTTACCAAAACAAAAAAATCAAAGTACAAAAAAATTACGATTTAAAAGAAAGATTAAGGGACTTTTGACTAAGTGTCAATAAATGGCTTTAAATCCTTTACGTGCCACGTCCCTCGATCCTTCCCCTTATCGTCTATCAGGAGGTATGTCCAAGGTGACACCCTCCTACTGATCCTAAATGGACCAACAAACTTGGTCGCTAATTTGGCCGCAAAATAATTTGCCGCATCGGACAAGGAATAATTCCTACGCCAAACGAGATCACCAGGTTGAAACTGTATGTCTCTTCTCCTCAAATTATAAGTTTTAGCGGTCTTATTTCCCGCCACTTCCAACTTCCTAGCTATCTCCTGTCTCAGTTTCTGAAACTGCCTAACGGTATCCCCTCTATCTTGGTCCCTATCACTATCTCTAAGCCCTACATCATGGCAACTAGTTACCATGTTCCTACCAAAATTTACAAAGTATGGCGAAACACCTAACACCTCATGTTGCGAAGTTCGGATAGCACAGGCCACTTTTGCCAATTGCATATCCCAACTCCGCTGGTTTTCCGAGACATACGCTCGGAGCGTAGTCTTAATTATTTGGTTTATGCGCTCCGCAGGATTCGCTTGCGGATGGTAATGCGCCGTATACCGAAGTTGTGACCCGTACGCTTCACTAAGCGTCTTCAGTTCTTTGCTACGGAACTGGGGACCGTTGTCACAGACGATCCACTTTGGAACACCGAAGAGAAGAAAAACGTTTTCTTTCAATTCTTGACAAACCGCTTTTGCCGTTGCGGACCGTAACGCGAACAACAGGGGAAATTTACTAAAATAATCGACGACCGTTAAAATATATATAAAACCGCGCGACGACTTCGGAAGTGGACCAACTAAATCCACACAAATCATATCCCACGGTTGGGAATTTCCCACCCTCTCAGTCATAAGACCAGCTGGCCTCTCATTCACCGGTTTCACTTTTTGGCAAGTCTTACAAACCCTAACATATCTCGTAATATCACTCCTCATTTTGGGCCAGTAATACTTTTCTGCTACCCTAGCAAAAGTCTTTTTAACGCCCATGTGTCCTGAAAGCGGAGCATCATGGCAATCGTTAAGAATCTTTGCCCTATCACCTTTCCCTACAACTAACTTCCACTCCTCATTCTCGTTGTGAACAACAATATGGTTCACCCTAACATGTTTATAGAGCCGCCCATCCTCAACTCGCCAGTATGGGTATTCTAATGGGCTCTTTTCTACCTGTGATTTCATTTTGATCACCCAAGGGTCCGAATCCGCTTCAGAGACACCGGCTACTTCGGGGACTCCTCGCGACAACATATCAGGAACGACATGTTCTTTGCCCTTTCGATGGATGATCTTGAAATCAAATTGTTGGAGCCGAATGGCCCAACGAGCTAACCTACCCTGCGGATCCTTAAGATTGCTAAGCCAGATCAGTGAGTGATGATCCGTCACAACCGTAAATCGAACACCTTCCAGATACTTTTCGATCGCCCAAAGAACCGCTAAGCACTCTTTTTCGGTCGTAGAGTAGTTCCTTTCATTCCTATTCAATGACCGACTCAAATAACAAATTGCCTTTTCCCCCTCTTCAAAATTCTGAGAAAGTACGGCCCCGATACCAAAATCTGACGCATCTGTCTGAACAACAAACGGCCGGGAAAAATCCGGACATGTCAAGATCGGTGCCGTAACCAAACACTCTTTGGCTTTCCTGAAACACTCCTCACACTCTTGTGTCCATTCGAACTTCTTACCTTTCTTTAAGAGATCGGTAAGAGGTCTAACTAGAATTGCAAAATTTGGCACGAATCTTCGATACCAAGAAATAGTCCCTACAAAACTCCTAATTTCCTTCACATTTTTCGGTGGAGGAATCCTCATCATGCTTTCCACTTTTTCCGGGTCTACATGAAGCCCGTTCCTATCAACTACATAACCTAGAAATTTCAAAGAAGGTCTACAGAAATTACACTTTTCCCTACCTACTTTTAAACCCGCCTCTCCTAACCTTTTAAAAACTTCTTTGAGAATTTCTAGGTGTTTCTCAAAAGAATCGGTGACAATGATAATGTCATCTAAGTACACAAAGACGAACGGTTCTAAATCGGGACCTAGAACGTCGTCAATAAACCTCTGCCATGTCGCTGGTGAATTATGGAGCCCGAATGGCATCCTACAAAATTGAAAAAGACCCCTCCCTGGCACGGTAAAGGCTGTGTACTTACGCGATTCTTCCTCCATTGGAATCTGCCAATAAGCAGATTTAATGTCTAATGAGGACAAATACTTCGCGTTTCGAAGCTTGTCCAAAATCGCCGAAATAAAAGGTAGTGGATAAGCATCCCTATCAGTAACCTCATTCAATTTCCTATAGTCAACGCAGAACCGATAACTGCCGTCTTTCTTCTTAACGAGAAGAATCGGCGATGCCCAAGGACTCTTCGACTTCTCGATCACTCCAGCTTCCAACATCTCTTGGAGTTCCTGATCGATATGTTTCTGAATCGCGGGCGAAACAGGGTAATATCGTTGTTTGATTGGTTCTGCGGACGTCCTAATCTTGTGCTCAACTAAGTTGGTGCACCCTAATCCCTCGGTCATTGATTTAAAAAGTTCTCCTAACAAGTGTTCTAACTTCTTATTTTCTAAATCGTTCAAATCCGATTTTTCTCTAATCGCTATCATGTCTGTTACCGAAGCCACCATTTCCTGGCTCGAAAAACTCCACATACCAGATCTCAAATCCGGGACTATGCCCGATAGTGCCCAAAAGTCGGCACCCAAGATCAATTGGTGTGGGAGATTCGGTATAACCAGACATTCTATTAAAATGGATCTATTCTCAACCTCCACTGGTAGAGAAATAGACCCAGCTACTCCTACACCTGCCCCATCTGCTAACGCTACTGACCCAACACTACTCTTCTCTAATCTAAGCCCTAATTCTTTTAAAACTTTCCACCCGTCACCACCCACAATGGTACGAGAGGCTCCTGAATCAAGTAGACCTAAAAACTTGATCCCATAAATCCTAACTCCTAAATATGGCCTACTGTCCCTACCGCTTGCCGCTAAAGTGAAACTTAAATGAACTTGACGTTCCAGCTGATCGTCAGCAGACGACCTAACTAACGCCGACGGGTCTCCTGTCCTGCTGTCACAAGAGCCCGTTCCCCATTTCCCGAACACCGCCTACAATCCCTACGATAAACACCTACAGCCCGCAACCGAAACACTTCCTTTGCACAGAACAGTTTTGTGCCAAATGCCCATCCCTGTTACAATTGTAACACCTAACTACCTGTCTAAAAGGGTTCTCTGGGACTGGAGCAACAGCCGCAACTCGGTGTTGTCCGGACGAACTCGGTTGGTAACCACATTCTGGTTCCAACAAATGCCTACCTCTACTTGGTGGAGTAAAACTATCTACATTTACCTTAAGGGTATCTAGTTCCCTACCTAAGACAGCAAGTTTCTTAACCGTCTTTGGTTTGGCACTCGCTATCTGAACCTGATAAAAGGGGTCTACGTTTTTCCTCAATATAGATAACATTATTCCCTCTGATAAAGGTTCCGACAATCTTCGGAACAATGTCCTCATAGTGGCAAGATACGCGCCGAAAGTTTCATCCTTTCCCTGCGAACGCCGATTAATTTCTTCCAAAAGAAGATCATCGTAATTCGCAGGAAGGAACTCCGCTTTGAGTTCCTTGACGAGTTCTTGCCAATCTCCTAAATCTTCCCTAACCGTCCTATACCACATAAGGGCCCTACCCGACAAAAGCTCCGAAGCGGATTTGAAAAGGTGGGAGTCCGGAACATCGTTAGCCAGACGAAGTTCCTCCACTCTTTCCAGGAATGAATTCACTGATGCTCCATTAGAGTCACCAGTAAATTTCACCCCCCACTTCCCTACACGTTCGGTGCATTTCTGTTGAACGACCATTTGTTCAGCAAAAGTGTCACCCCTATCAACCCTATGTCCTAATGGGACCCTAACATTAATACCACTGACTGAAGGACTACTGCCAAAACGACTTGGTTCAGGCAATGACCCTCCAGCCAGTCCTAACGCAGACCGCACATCACTTGGGGTCTGACCAACTTGTACCTGAAGTTGGGTTTGCCTTTTAACCGGAGTCTTTTCTTTCTCAACTTCTTCTTCCCTATCACTATTCTCACTATCACCAGTGAGATCTCCTAATAAACATAAAACTTTATTGCGAAGTGAGCTGATTGCATCTTCTTCGTCTTCTGCTTCACAAGGGGTCCTAGCTAACCTACCTATACACCACTCAATCTTTGTTACAATCTTAATGTACTCCGAAGACTTTGGATTCTTCGGAGGTACCTTAAGAAGGCCCTTAATCTCCTCAATTTTCGCTTCTATAGCCTCCTTATCCTCATCGTATGTAAACGGGTACACCATGCTAACCTCCATCGAGTTCCTCTTAACGAGCAACCTCGATGACCTCAATGCCTTTCGCATCTCATCAACCGAACCTACTTTTAAACCCCTGACCTTCATCTCATAGGCCAGTTCGTCCTGTGCTAATCTCCCAATATTCATATTTAATAAAAAACTAATTAAAAACAACCACGAGAAAAAAAATTATTTTAAAGTTAAAAAACAGTCAACCCTAATCGATTTATATATATAAAAAAAAAATATTCAAAACGATAAATATTCAATAAAAAAAAATTACGAAACTTTATATTTTTTTTTTATTTCCCGATCTTAAATAAAAAAACTCTATTAAAATTTTCACCCAGAAATTTTCACGTTGGTGGCAACCGTAAACACCAACGAAAATAATCCTATCAAAAAAAACTCAATTTATACTCTTAACTCAATTCTCAAAATATGTAACACGAAATATCCCACGCGAGAGAAAAGAAATAAGAAAAAAAAAAAACTATCACTGAAATGCACTCAAATGTCACAAAACAAATATCCCACGCGAGTAAAAAAAAACAATATCTAATAACAACAAAAAAAACCAGGCAAAATGTCTTCTTTAAATATAAGACCAAAAACACAAGCAAAAATTTGGTATGATGTATAATAAAAATAATAAAAGAAACAGTAGACGCCACAGAATAAAAAAACAAGTTTACAACAATAAAAAAAACAATATCACCAAAAACTCCTTCTCCTGTTTCCTTGGCTGAATCCCTTGTCGTTGTTTTGAGTTGTTCTGTTTTCCACTTGCAACAATTTTTCCCGAGAAAACTACACCAATAATTAAACAGAATAATTAGCTTTCCAATCAAGACAAAATAATGATAAGAAAAAAAAACACTACACAATACAAAAAAAAATTCTTCCACTTTTGGGCCCTAAACGTTGGGCACCACTTTATTACACTTTTTCTTCGCGCCACGAACCCGATAGGGGGAGGGGAATTTATTTAATTAAAACTATTATTCTTTGAAAACGCGATCAATTTAATTTCATAAGACAAAAAAAAAGAAGTACTTGTACACCGATACCGACGGCGGCGACGCACGACACGAATTAATTATTTGTTTACTCAAACTACCACGAACGAAGGACACGAAAGAGAATGCGAAATAAAAAAGTGTAATAACAGCTAGATCAAAATAGCTGTCACCACGGCTGCTCAGCTGGGGTGGGTTCGGTGGAAGAATTTTTGGGCTTCTTCTGATAAACTTTATTGATTTATCGAATAAAAATAGTTTATCAAAAGAGCATATAGGTATGCACAGTAGGGTGCAAAAAAAGTTAGGCGCCAGGAATTTTTTTTCTAAAACCGAATTAGAAAATTCCAAAACTAATTTTAGGATTTGAAGGACCGATATTTTAAATAAAAAGAAGGAAGTTATGTTTAAAAATGTAATTATTTTATTGTTTTGGGAAACCTTGGGACAGAAGATCCCTGGACTAAAACCCAAAAGTCTTTTCAAAATAAAAAAAAAAATGAACAATTAAATATGGCCGTTTGGCTCAAAGGCAAAATTAACAGGATATTGAATTTACTTTAAAAAGAAAATAAAACCAATTGAAAAGATAAAAAAAGGTAAAATGGGTCTTTAACACAATTAAAGCGCGTCCCGAAATTATATGTGAAAACTCGTATACACGTTGAATATAAATATATATTTTAGAATTTCAAATATATATTTATATCACTAATCAAACACAAACTACTTATCTTATTCTCGAAAATATGTAACTCCTTTCTCCTATCTCCTTTTCTCCTTTTCAAACTCTCCCGTCTCGAATCCCGATTTCAAAAATTCTTGATCCAAAAAAAAAAAACAAAACACTATTAAAATAAATCTCCTCCTCGATTTTTTTTTTCCTTCTTTTTCCAAATTTCTCGAAATTCTTTTCTCAACTTCTTGTATGCGCTTATAAGGCTCTCCCAAGAGTGCCTTCCAAGCTAATTTGTATCAACAACTTTCTTCCCTCGTCCATTCCAATCATTCACTCATACATACAACGATACAACACAACCATTCGTGTCGAGATCATCGGTCACGGCTTCCTGGAAGCATGACGCTCTCCTAGAAAACAACCGTGGTGGGATCTAACGAAACATACTCACACGCACACAAACCACGGTTTTAACAAGTTGTTGGATGTGTTTCCAAAACTTGCCAAAACTTACTCTCACGCACACAAGCAACGTTTCGACAAGTTGTTGGATGTGTTTCCAAAACTTGTCGAAACATTATGGACGAGTTCAGACTATTTTACAACTAAAACTCTTTTCGAGAAAAATTGAAAAGAAATAAAATTGAGGAGAAGTCTGCACTAGGCTTTTTCCTATTACCTACTCTACAACTATCGCGCGGGATTCGAAGCGTGAATTATTTAACAAACTATTTTCGAAGATACAGAGAGGAGCGTTACTTTAAAGTCATTTTCGAAATTCTACAAAACTAATCTAATCGCGTTAAAAACCCATTTTGTACATTAAACAAATTTACGTTATTTTAAGTTAATGTTAAAATTACGTTGAAAAGATATTAATAAAAAGATGTTAAGTTGTTGTTGGTCGTTTTAAGTAAGTAAGAGTCCGCCTGACTCGTTACTTCTTCGGCTCATCCGCCGGCTCTCTTCTCGTTTTAGAACGTCGTACTCGAACACCTGCTTTTGTTGCTTTTGCAAAATAAGGCTAGGTACACCACTGGTTGATGAGACCATGGTTGCCCTCAACTTCGCCAATATTTTGCAGCCACAACGAGAAAAAGAAAAGGGAAAAAGAACGACCGAAGGGAAGTTTTTGTTGCGGTAAAATTTACCGTAACACGGTTATGTAAAATTATTGAGATCACAGCCATCATGCTATTTCCGCTTATTTGAATTATAACCGCCCGTTTTCAAAAAGAAACCACAGCCATATGATCTTCTGCAAATAGTGTATTCATTACACAGCAAAACCAGTTTTACATATGAAATTGATGTTTGTGATTATAATTCACAGTATGTTTGTGTCAATATATTTGATATAAGAGGCTGGTTGGACACACTGAAATTCGAGAAATTATCGATGGTTACATTGTAGGAATACTACTAAGAGCCAAAAGACAATTCTCCACAACCGGAAAACCAGGGGTACGTGGTGTACCGAGAGATTCCTAATATTTTGTTGCTGATACTCATAAGAGCACAGCGAGTATTTCCGTCCTGCCTGTTTCTCTACCGTTTCCATACCGTTTCCTTACCGTAGTATTAGTTAACTAACTATCATTTTATTAAAGTCGAGGTCTATCTCGTCCCTAACTAAAGCCGTACTTAGTACGTTTGATATTACCGTACATTGGTTACGTTTGATACTGCCGGACATTGGTTCCGTTTGATATTGCCGTACATTGGTTACGTTTGATACTGCCGGACATTGGTTCCGTTTGATACTGCCGGACATTGGTTCCGTTTGATATTGCCGTACATTGGTTACGTTTGATAATGCCGGACATTGGTTCCGTTTGATATTGCCGTACATTAGTTACGTTTGATACTGCCGGACATTGGTTCCGTTTGATACTGCTGGACATTGGTTCCGTTTGATATTGCCGTACATTGGTTACGTTTGATAATGCCGGACATTGGTTCGGTTTGATATTGCCGTACATTGGTTACGTTTGATACTGCCGGACATTGGTTCCGTTTGATATTGCCGTACATTGGTTACGTTTGATAATGCCGGACATTGGTTCCGTTTGATATTGCCGTACATTGGTTACGTTTGATATTGCCGGACATTGGTTCCGTTTGATATTGCCGTACATTGGTTACGTTTGATACTGCCGGACATTGGTTCCGTTTGATATTGCCGTACATTGGTTACGTTTGATAATGCCGGACATTGGTTCCGTTTGATATTGCCGTACATTGGTTACGTTTGATACTGCCGGACATTGGTTCCGTTTGGTACTGCCGGACATCGGTTCCGTTTGATATTGCCGTACATTGGTTACGTTTGATAATGCCGGACATTGGTTCCGTTTGATATTGCCGTACATTGGTTACGTTTGATAATGCCGGACATTGGTTCCGTTTGATATTGCCGTACATTGGTTACGTTTGATACTGCCGGACATTGGTTCCGTTTGATATTGCCGTACATTGGTTACGTTGATACTGCCGGACATTGGTTCCGTTTGATATTGCCGTACATTGGTTACGTTTGATAATATTTTAAGCATATAAACAAATATATACTTTGAATTATATAACGTTATTTTAAGCATATAAGACAACATTGTAAAACCTATTATACCATTTGAATTATATAACGTTAGAGTTAAGCACATATAAAATATTGTACACCCTTATACTATTGCAATTATATAACGTAACATTTGCTCTTCAACTTGTAATATTTATGAAATTACTCTATTGAATTTGAAATAATAAATAAAACATTTAATATTCCAATCCGGAGTTTTACAGTCTTTTCTTCGGCTGACCCTGGATCCGCTGAACTACCTCAGCTATAGATAAAAAAGGACAACTCTTACAATGGCGCCCGAGCAGGGACCTCAATAGAGGTTACATCCGTCCAGTCAAGAAAGAAACTACCTGATCCCGAGAAATCACCGTTGACATACGAATATTATTAGTTTTTGAATACCGTTTACTTTTTGCCAGAAACCGATAACCAGATCCACCATATACCGATACAGGAAACCGAATATCAGAACCAGTCAACGATTTCCATTTTTCCTGACTACCAGATTACCAGACAAAACAAAATGCCCACCGGGGATCAAAACCTGGGTGTTCCAGAGCCTGACCCGGCTGTTAATCTCAATTGGATCTATTTGCTGCGAAAGACAGAACTGATTGAAAAATTACAGGCCAGGAATTTACCTACAGATGGCAAACTACCGGAACTTCGAAAAGCGTTAAGCGACAGCATCAAAGAAGCCCGAACAAGAGTTTCAACCTTGAACCTGTGCACTGAGATGGAGGAATTGGTACAAGAACGAGTATTTGGCGAACCAGACGCGTCCGATCTCTCGGACCAGAAGACAGTGGCACATAAGTGCTTGCAAACCACAACTCCGTCCACCTCCGCCTCCAACAATTCGCAGTTGGACTTACAAAACGGGGGAACCTTATCAAACCAGGCTGTCCATAAGCCTCCCAGTAAAATCATCTCGCCTCCAACTATCCACGTTGAAGCCGGTATGCGGCCGCCCTCCACAGATTTGCTACCACCCTCCGAATCAACTCATCACCGCCCAGAACGATGGACTACCATCAACAAAGCTGAAATTATGAATACGGGGACTGAAGTTTGAAGGTGCAGGCAACCCGTTGGAGTTTCTTGACGGCATTGAAGAACTGGCTTCATGTTACGACATCGCATTGGATAATTTAGTCTGGACATTCCCCGAAATCTTTCGTGGAAACGCTTTGGAGTGGTTCAGGATAAACAAAGATGAGTTTCAGACCTGGAATCAGTTCCACGCCTCGTTTCGCCGCTTCTTTCTCCCCGCCCGACATATCCACAAATTGGAGGATGAGATAATGCGCAAGAAGCAAGGGCCTCGCGAAAAGGCTAAGGAATTTATCCGCTCCGCTCAGTACTTGATGAAGCAACACCCGCGGATGAGTTTTAAGGACAACATTGACCGCATTTACGACAGTTTGAGGGCCGAGTACCGGTTTTACATCAAACGTCGTGACTTCAAGACACTAGACGAGTTAATGGAGTTGGCTGAAGAATATGAATATATTCGCCTGGAGGATAGAGCAAACCAGCCCCGTGTGTCTTCAGCCACTCCTGTACAAAGCCGTTGGACCCCGCCAGAGGGGAGACCCACTCCTCCCCCTAATCAAAATAGACCAGCAAACCCTTTTGCCATGCCGGACGTACCCTACGGTAGAACCACACATTGCTGGAAATGCAAACAACGAGGACATAGCAAGGCCAATTGTAGGAGGCCATTTCGACTTTTTTGTTCCTACTGTGGGGAGGACGGTCGATTATCGAAAGACTGCCCATGTCATCCGTCCGTAACAGCTATGATATCGTCACATAGTTCCAGCCCTGAACTCCTGCCGTTAAACACTCCACCGATGCCAGCCGACGCCGACGTACAGTTGTTAATTCCAACTCCAACATATCTTGAAACAAGCCCTGAACTCCTGCCGTTAACCGTTCCACCGACGCCAGCCGACGTCCAATTGTTAAGTCCAACTAAAACAGATCCTAAAACAAGTACACCTGAACAAAAAAATACTTGGATATATCCCCGATGTTTTATGTCTGTAGAAATATCCGGAATTGCGATAAAGGCTCTTATTGATACAGGGGCAACTAAAACTTTTATTAGTCAACCTTTGCGCAATAAACTCCGCCGATTAAGGACGCCGGTTCACTACCAACGATATGCGATCCACCTGGCAAATGGAGACCCGGTCATTACCCGCGAACACTATTTTGTAACCATGCTGCTAGGGAACCAACCAGTTTCAGGGGAAGTAACTTTGTTAAAAGATCTAACTGAAGAAGCAGTTATAGGCATGGATTTCCTAGTTCGAGCCAAGTTTACCATGTCAATAGGAGGAGAACCCCTGCTAAATGAAGTTCACCCGTTCGTATCAACCGTAGCAGGAAAACTTGGCCTAATTGGTAGTATTGAGCTACAGGAAACCGAACAACAACGACTTAAAGAGTTTTTAAATACCGAGCTGCCTAAATTTGAAACACTTAACCACATCTGTAATGCCGCCGTACACACTATTCGTCTGAAGAATGAAGAGCCGTTCAAACAGCGGTATTACCCTCGCAATCCTGCAATGCAGCGTATTATTGACGAGGAGATTGACGAACTCTTACGTGCGGGGCGAATCGAGCCTTCCAACAGCCCTTTTAGTTCTCCCATTGTTCTGGTAAGGAAGAAGAATGGGACATGGCGAGTTTGTGTGGATTATAGGCAACTTAACGAAAGATCTGAGAAAGACGCATATCCTCTACCACATATTCAGGCCATTTTAGACAAGTTGCCTGAAGCCAGACACATTTCAACCATTGATTTAAAGCAGGGGTATTGGCAAATACCTTTGGCCAGAGAATCCCGCCAGTTCACCGCGTTCACCGTTCCGGGTAGAGGATTATTTCAATGGACCGTAATGCCATGTGGATTACATTCCGCACCTGCCACTTTTCAACGTGTGTTAGACACCATACTCCGCGAGGATTTGTCCCATGTTGCCTTTGCGTACTTGGATGACATAATTATTATTAGCAAGTCCTTCGACGAACATTTGCGACACCTTAAAACCGTGTTTGATCGTCTTACCGCCGCCCAGTTAAAAATCAATATTGATAAGTGTGAGTTTTGCAAATCAGAGCTTAAGTATTTGGGGCACGTTGTTAGCAATCAAGGCATCCATACCGACCCAGACAAGGTCAGTGCTGTACAGGAGTTGAAGGCGCCCAGGACAGTGAAGGAACTACGACGGGTTTTAGGAATAACATCGTGGTACCGCCGTTTCATTCCAAACTTTTCCATTATAGCAACTCCACTCACCAGTCTCCTTAAAAAGAACATCAAGTGGCAATGGGGAGTTGAACAGCAGGAAGCGTTTGAAACCTTGAAGGCAAAACTAACCAGTGCACCCATTCTAACTTGCCCAGACTTCAACGTTCCGTTTACCCTTCAGACTGATGCCAGCCAAGATGGGTTGGGGGTTGTGCTAACCCAAAACATTGATGGACTAGAAAGGGTCATTTCTTACGCGAGCCGGACCCTGACCGAGTTGGAACGTAAATATTCCACCACCGAAAAGGAATGTTTGGGTATTCTATGGGGAATCCGTAAAATGCGACCCTATTTGGAGGGGTACCATTTCTCAGTCGTGACTGATCATCACTCCCTCAAGTGGCTCCACACGTTGCAGAACCCTTCCGGCCGGTTAGCTAGGTGGGCCATAGAACTGCAGCAGTTCGATTTCTCGGTCCAGTACCGGAAAGGAGCCATGAATGTGGTAGCAGACGCACTGTCCCGAGATCCGCTGCCTATCACCAAGGTAGACTTCCTAGCCGCTTGCGCTGATGCTAAAATTGATTGGGTAGACCGCCAAAAGTCTTTAATCTCCCGCAACCCCGAACGCTTTCCAGACTACAAGATTTTATCCGACAAATTGTACCGAAAATTTTCTGGACACCCCCTTTCCGATCCGGCAAAAGAATGGAAATGGTGTGTCCCAATCCCCGACCGTCCAGGAATTTTATTTGATAGTCACAACGCCGTTACCGCTGGACACTTGGGCATCGCTTAGACGACAGCCAGGATGATGCAATCATTTTATTGGCCTGGGATGTTAAAAGACATCGCAAAATACGTTCGCCAATGCCGTTCCTGTAACCAGTACAAAACCTCGCAGCAAAAACCAAGTGGGCTTATGCACACTCTGCCTGTCACAACACCTTGGGAGGTAGTGTGCGCCGATTTTGTTGGCCCCCTCCCTCGCTCCATGAAAGGTAATACCATGCTGTTGGTTTTTACTGACAAGTTCACCAAATGGGTCGAGGCGATCCCCCTCAGAGCTGCCACGTCTGCGGGGATAATCAAAGCATTAAGAGAAAGAATCATCCATACATTCGGTGCACCGCAGGTTTTCCTCTCTGATAATGGAAGTCAATTCTGCAGCAGGCAGCTGCGAGAATTCCTAAAAGAGACGAATATACGTCATAAATTTACCGCACCGTACTCTCCCCAAGAGAATCCCACCGAGAGAGTAAACAAAGTTCTGAAAACCATAATAGCACAATATGTGAATAACAACCACCGCCATTGGGACGAATTTTTGCCAGAGCTTTGTTTTGCGATTAATACCAGCACCCACACATCTACCGGTTTCACTCCCGCACATCTCAATTTCGGCCGAGAGTTGAGACGACCGCAGGCAAATGAAACAGCATGCGCAAACCAGTCTGCTTCTCCCGAACCGATTGCGCTGCGAAGTGAGAGAATGAAAGAGATGTACGAATTAGTTGCCGTCAATTTAAAGATAGCCGCCGACACGCGGGTGGCAATGGTACAGTGGATGTAGTGCTTGGTTGCTCAACCCGAGAGCTTGGAGTTCAAACCCAGCCTGGGCAGCAATTTTTATTTATTTCCCAAGTTTCAACTGGATGCCACCCGTGGAATTTCCATGAGATAATTATCACCTAAAATCTCAAACCACTGTACCACCTTTCTTTCCTATCTTTCTATTCCTTCTCTTTCCTCGCTCGCACATGTTAATTCATTATAAAGGTATTAATAACCCTTTGAGTGCGAGTGCATTATAAAAAAAAAAAAAAAAAAAAAAAAAACTCAAGGCAAATATTATAATTTGCGCCGTAGAGCTTGGATACCAGCCATTGGGGAAGAGGTGTATAAGAAGAATAGAGTGCTCTCTTCAGCAGTAAAACAGTTCACTGAAAAGTTAGCACCCCGTTACGAGGGACCGTACGAAGTCATTAGATTTGTCTCGCCTGTAATAGTGATTCTCCGCTCTAAAAATTCCTCTCGCATACAGACCCCCACCATAAGAGCACACTTAAAAGACTTAAAGGCAATTAACAAAAGTGACAACGAAAGTAAAATCAGTTGTGTTCTAACCATGGATCCGAAAGCATCGCAGAAACGAAAAGTGATCAGGAAGCCGAAATCCGACCAAGTGAATGAGCCATGGGAGCGCCAGCCAACCCGTCCCAGATCTGTAATCGCGCCAGTTCTGCCAGCCACCACGGCAGTTACACACGATGTCCCGAGCAGGAAGTCCAAGCATCCTGTTGTGCAGACAGTGGAGACGCTCGCCAGCAACCCAAACTTGGTGGCGCAGTTAAAAGGCCAAATTGACGTCCGAACGTCCGTCAGTAGTGACTCAACAGCAGGAAATCCAACAACAACGCGCTGAGGCCGAACGCCGTTACAAGGAGAGGAAATCAGCAATGGACAACCAGGCCAGCACATCCAAGGGAGTTCAGCACCAGGGCGACGATTTTGTGCCGATTCCTCTTCCTAGTCAGCATTTTCCGTCACTTTCAGGCACCGTTAGAAGCATTTGCCTGAAACCCACAAAGAAACCACCGCAAGATGCCACCGCGTTGGACATGGGGTCCTTGCCAAGAGCTTACATGTCCACAGTGTCATCGTCCAACACTACCAAAAACACCACCAAGGCTCCAATACCAGACGATCCTTTCAAAGATGTGGACATCAGGTCACATCCTCGTTTTCACCCCTACTATCGACGACAAAATTTTTTTATACACCGGTCTTTCGGGGACATCCGAGTGTGCATAAAAAAGCCCGGCATCGCAAGGCTTTCAATAGGCACGCACTCAAAAATAATTTCATACAGTCTTCCCCTTAAGACAAAGTCAACCGAGAAGCAGATGTTTAAAAAAAAACAATTTGTAAATTTCAAACCAGTTTATACTTTTTTTGTTGTTTATGGAAAACCTGTTAAGTTAAAAAAAAAAAAAAAAAAAAAAAAAAAAAAAAAAATTTATTATGAATAAGTTAAGAATGAAATGTTTAAGTACTAAATGAATTAATATTGGATAAATAAAAAAAAAAAAAAAAATAACTGGAAAATAATAATTAATGTATAACGAGCACCTTTTGCCGAGAAAGCTTTCGTCTACCGAAGAGAGAGGGGAGTGTGACGAAGTCACCTCTTCTAACCACTACCACCAAATAAAATATGTTTGACGAGAAAGCTCTCGTCCACCGAAGAGAGAGGGGAGTGTGACGAAGTCACCTTTTTTTTACTACCTCAACCACCAACCACTCGTTCATTCAAATATTTAACAACCGGTTATGTAAAATTATTGAGATCACAGCCATCATGCTATTTCCGCTTATTTGAATTATAACCGCCCGTTTTCAAAAAAAACCACAGCCATATGATCTTCTGCAAATAGTGTATTCATTACACAGCAAAACCAGTTTTACATATGAAATTAATGTTTGTGATTATAATTCACAGTATGTTTGTGTCAATATATTTGATATAAGAGGCTGGTTGGACACACTGAAATTCGAGAAATTATCGATGGTTACATTGTAGGAATACTACTAAGAGCCAAAAGACAATTCTCCACAACCGGAAAACCAGGGGTACGTGGTGTACCGAGAGATTCCTAATATTTTGTTGCTGATACTCATAAGAGCACAGCGAGTATTTCCGTCCTGCCTGTTTCTCTACCGTTTCCTTACCGTTTACTTACCGTAGTATTAGTTAACTAACTATCATTTTCTTAAAGTCGAGGTCTATCTCGTCCCTAACTAAAGCCGTACTTAGTACGTTTGATATTGCCGTACATTGGTTACGTTTGATACTGCCGGACATTGGTTCCGTTTGATATTGCCGTACATTGGTTACGTTGATACTGCCGGACATTAGTTCCGTTTGATATTGCCGTACATTGGTTACGTTTGATAATATTTTAAGCATATAAACAAATATATACTTTGAATTATATAACGTTATCTTAAGCATATAAGACAACATTGTAAAACCTATTATACCATTTGAATTATATAACGTTAGAGTTAAGCACATATAAAATATTGTACACCCTTATACTATTGCAATTATATAACGTAACATTTGCTCTTCAACTTGTAACATTTATGAAATTACTCTATTGAATTTGAAATAATAAATAAAACATTTAATATTCCAATCCGGAGTTTTACAGTCTTTTCTTCGGCTGACCCTGGATCCGCTGAACTACCTCAGATATAGATAAAAAAGGACAACTCTTACACAATGGAAGAATTTTGGATCTAATTTTCGCAAGCTGTGATGAAGATATTGTTGTGGAAAAATCAACAGATCCTTTAGTAGTTGAAGATAACCATCATCCATCTTTATCTTTTTCTCTTTCTTTTGATTTAATATTTCATTCTGACCTTAATGAAAACTTTTACACTTTTAATTTTAAAAAGACAGATTTTAACAAATTAAATATGCTGCTGTCACAAGTTGATTGGTCATATCTCAATAATTGTTTAACTGTAAACACTATGGTCTTTGAATTTTATAATGTCTTGTTTGATTGTTTTTTAAAATGTGTACCTCTAACTTCTGTAAAATCGAGATCATCAGTTCCAGATTGGTATGATATTGAAATTAAAAGCGTTAAGAACCTCAGAAACAAGTTTTGGTCAGTTTATAAATTATCTCGAAGTGAAGCCGACTTTGAAAACTTTTGCCGTGCTCGTGAAAATTTCAATAGATCTTCAAGTTTAAAATATTTGAAATATCTGCAGAAAGTACAAAGAGATCTTAAAATGAATCCAAAATATTTTTGGAACTTTATAAATAGTAAAAGGAAGTCGTGTCCTCATCCGTCTGTTCTTAAGTCAAACGATATATCTAGTCATGACCCTCGTGTTATTACACAATTGTTTGCAGACTTTTTCAAAATGCCTTTAACTGTGATACTAACATCTGTGATACTTTAAACTGTGATACTTCGAACTGTGATATACTTGACGAAAATAGCCAAAATTTTGGCTTTTTGAAATCATTCTCTTACTTGACTGATATAAACTTCAATATTAATTCTGATAACATTGCTAAGTTCATACCTAATCTTGACGAGAATTGTAAACCAGGTCCGGATGGTATGCCTTCTATTATTTTTAAAAAAATGCGCAAATAATTTGCTTTTCCCCTTATCCACTCTCTTTAATTGTTCTCTGTTTTCTTGTCAATTTCCGTGTATTTGGAAAAAATCCTTCATAATCCCTTTACACAAAAAAGGTAAAAAAGACGAAATTCAAAACTATAGGCCTATAGCCAAACTATCGGTTATTCCGAAGCTTTTTGAAGCTATTATTTGTGAATCTCTGTGTTTCTATGTCAAATCAGTCATTGTTCCGAATGAACATGGCTTTACAAAAGGTCGCTCTACTGTAACGTTTCTTATGGAGCTAACCGAACTGTGCATTGATGCATTTAAGAAAAAGAAAGTAATTGACTGCGTCTTTACGGACTTTAGTAAGGCATTTGATAAACTCTCTCATAAGATCTTGCTAAAAAAGCTAAGAAATCTTGGTTTTAGCGAAAATTTTGTTATGTGGCTTCAATCTTATTTATTAAACAGATCTTATGCAGTGTTGTTTAGCGATTGTCCATCAAATTATTTTACAGTTAACTCTGGAATACCACAGGGTAGCCATTTAGGACCTCTACTTTTTATTTTATTTATTAATGACTTACCATCTATCTTGAAGTATTCTAAATGCCTCATTTACGCGGATGATGTGACAATTTTTAAAACTATTTCTAGTATTAGTGATTGTGAAATGTTGCAATTCGACCTTAATTCGTTTTTTGACTGTGTGTTCGTAATTGCTTGTCTCTTAATACAAATAAATGTAATTTTATGAGCCTCACAAGAAAACTTTTAGTAACTCCATTTAATTATTCGCTAAATGGAATTTCCCTATCTTGTATGGAAAACGTAAATGTTCTTGGCGTCATATTAGATCGAAAGCTTGAATTTATTCAGCACACCAACTCCATATCAAATAGAGCCGATTCAATTCTAGGCTGGATTAAGAGAGAGTCACGGCAATTTTCAGATCCTTTTGTTACAAAACAGCTTTTTATAACATTTGTTCGTCCCATTTTTGAATATGCTTGCCAGGTTTGGTCACCCCATTACGAATGCCATATATTAAGGTTAGAACGTGTTCAAAAAAGATTTCTGCGATTTGCCTTGCGGGGCTTAGGTTGGAAAAATCCTTACGAGCTTCCCGCATACATCAGTCGACTGAAACTAATTGATTTGCCATCCCTTGTGAATAGACGTTCTTATTTAAGTTTTGTTTTTATCGTTAAATTAATAAATGGTAACATAGACTCTTTGTACCGTTTGTCTCGAATAAATTTTAATATTCCTCAAAGAAACTTACGGAATCTACCTAGCTGCTTAAATGTACCAAACTGTCGTACTAATTATGAACGATTTTCTCCCTTAAACAAAATGTTTGAATTATTTAATCTTCTCAATAATAGATGTAACAACTTATTTGACCAATCGTTAAATTTTTCATCTAAATTTCAGTCAAATTTGTATTCAATTATATAATTGTACTCTTATTAAAATAGACATAAGTACTTATATCTGAAGCTAGTCTTTAGCTATGTAATAAATAAACAATAGATCCCTATTTAAAGAACAAATACAAAAAAAGTGAATTTATAAACTTACAGAAGCGCTACACGCTCGGATATTTAAAAAAAAAATTTCTATTCAAGTGGAGCGCAGTTTATCTGCATGCATGTAGGTACATAATGTACATTGCGTTACATGGCTTTTTGTTTGTATATTTTAATGTATTGTATGTTATACTTTCAAGAAGACTAAAAAGATACAAACTATGTGAAAAGGCAAAAACGGAAAAATAAAACACATCTATTTGGCACCAGTAGAACGTTAGACGTATTTGTTTTTAATCTATAATGACATACGAATGCGCAAAAACAAGTAATGTCAGCAGAATCCTGTCCCTAATAATGACCCTAAAATATTTTAGGATCTTTTCTGATCATATTTAATCTGTGCCTTGAAACAATTTGTCAACATTATTTCTATCTGCAAAGTTAAGTAAAGGGTTCAACAGGGACGCTACAAAAGTAGAGCGACAGGGGCAGCAAACGACGCCATATTTCTTGCCGCTCTTTTGACATTTCTCTTCAGTAAGGTTTGCCATTTTATGATGGAAAGATATACGAGCCAACAACGAGTCGAAATTATTAAAATTTACTACCCAAATTCGGAGTCAGTGGCCTCAACGTTAAGAGCGCTACGTCCAATTTATGGTCGTCATAATCGTCCTAGCAGATCAACAATTGAGCTTCTAGTGGAAAATTTTAATCGACAGGCACAGTACAAGATATTTCCGTGCAAGTGAGACAAAGAAGTGCCCATAGTGTCGAGAAAGCCCAAATGTGTCTCTCACACGTCGTTCTCAAGCGTTGGGTATCTCTGTGACGTCATTGTGGCGAATTTTGCGAAAAGATCTTGGCCTACATCCTTACAAGATTAAATTGACGCAAGAACTGACGCCGCTTGGCCACCAGAAGCGTCGTATGTTCGTGAATTGGGCTGAGCAACAACTTGAAAATGATTCGGATTTTCATCGAAAAATCATCTTCAGCGATGAGGCTCATTTCTGGCTGAATGGCTTCGTCAATAAACAAAATATGAGGTATTGGTCAGGCAGCAATCCACACGTACTCCATGAGTCATCATTGCATCCCGAAAAATTACGGTTTGGTGTGGTTTCTGGGCCGGCGGCGTCATTGGGCCGTACTTCTTCCGTGATGATTAAGACCGGCATTTTACTGTGAATGGGGATCGCTACCGTTCAATGATAACCGAAATTTGTTGCCCCAATTGGATGATATGGACATGTGGTTCCAATAGGACGGCGCCACAAGCCACACAGCGAATGTCAAAATCAATTTATTGGAAACCAAGTTTGGAGAACGTGTTATCTCACGAAATGGTCCAGTCACTTGGCCGCCTCGGTCGTGCGATTTGACGCCGTTAGACTATTTTCTGTCTATGGTCTATGTCAATAAGCCGGCGAAGATTGATGAACTTTGTACGAATATCGAACGTGAAATTGCAGCAGTATCGGCCGATTTATGCTTGAAAACCGTCGAAAATTGGGTTCAGCGTCTGGACTTCTGCAAGTGTGCCCGTGGTGGCCATCCAGAAGAAATCGTACATAATGGCATCAAACGTTCTTTCACAGGAATAAAGAATTTCACTGATATCCAACACCGTTTTTGTTTTATTTTAAAAAAATTTGTAGCGCTCTTATTGAAAAACCCGGTACTTCTGTTGTAAAAAAAAACTTATTTGAATTCCAACAGGGAATTCCGTGTGGAATTTTTTGAAAAGTTTTCGTTATTATTTTAACATGTGCAATGAAAGCTTTGACTATAATATTCTATAAGATAATCATCAGCGAATACATTACTTTTTCTTATTTTTTCACCCGACGGCTTTATGATTTCGTAAATCTCATAGTTACTTTACAGATTTTTAATTGTTTTAATTGTGGTGATCCATTTGTAAGTCCATTCCTTGTTCCACTTTAATAAATTTCATAACTCAGGGGCCGTCTTCCGACTGCATTTAATTGCACCTGAAGTATTTAGTCTCTCTACTTTCGAGATTATTCTTTAATAACGCTTTTATGAAATTCAGCTTTGAAAATATTTCCCTTTAAATGGGAAAACCAATAGAGCCACTGAAGCGGAAATTTTTCAAATTCCTTGGCTATTAAAGCTAAATAACTTAAATTAAAACTAGAGTTTAAACCAAATGAAATTGAAAATTCAAATAAATCGCATTTGATTTTTATTTTTTTTTAACCTTCTCAAAGCTTTTCATTAATAACATTGTTCCTCAGATTTATACTTATAAATACTAGTAAAAATTATATATAAAGTATACCTGTATCCGGGCCTCCGTTAATCCTATTTTCATTGCTAACTCCTCCCTGAAAATATTAAAAATAATTATTTTTTTAACTTGAGACATTTTGTGATTTTGTTTTAATATTTATTTTACACGAATTTTAGCGTTAAACATAAATAAAAAATTGTTGCATATAATATTAAAGGCAACAAAAGGTAAAACAAGATAATCTTTTGTTGCACACAGATCACTTAACCGGACCGGTTCCCAAACAATCCATAACCTCTTAAATACCATGATCCCCCGACAAAACTTTTCCTTGGATATTGGAAAACGCCTCGAGAATACTTAACTTCACTCTTCCTTTATCTATAATATTTTCAATTTAAAAAAAATTTCTTTTCAATAATGTTTACTTGCGATTATAGACAAGTTATGTATTCGTAAAAAAATTAAGTCCACGACTGGGTCGGACAAACTTGCTCTAATGTGAGACAGTGGTCTAGAGGTTTGAGATTTTGGAAAAAAAGCAGGGAAAAAACTATATGAAATTTTATTGATCACTTAAAAACCAATAGTTAAAACGTTTTTTTGGGAAAAATTAAGTAAGCCATGTGATTTGGTTTGTTGTTAAAAATTTTAAGAAATTTTTTTTCATAATCGTTCGATCGGTTTTTTTCAAAAAACTGTTTTTTTGAAAAGCTGTTTCCAAAATATATTTAAATTTTTTTTGTGTATGCCAACTTCTAGCACTTTGTAGTTGTTTTTATAAGAATAATAAAATTTAAAAAGTTTTTTCAAAAAATAAAACAAAAAAACCTTTTTTCAAAAAATTCAAAATTTATATTTTACTGTCTTTAAAAGGGCTTCTTCAAAAATTTCATAGAAAAACGTCAACTGGCCTACGAGAAAATCAGATTTTAAAAAATCGGTCCTATTGGAGGTACCGTTATAAGACTTTTCCTGAAAAAGTTATTCCAACCAAATCATAAAGTTTGCATGGCAGGTAACGTAACGCCCTCTGTAGGACGTCATAATAATAGGTAGGTACTATGTACCAGGTTTGAAGCAAATCTGTATAGCCGTTTAGGCTGTAGGTAACTTTACAGACACACGGATATATGGAAAGACAGACAGACAGAATTATCGGACCCAATTTTGTATGCTTCTCTATCATCGTAACGTCATGTTTGATTGTCAAAAAAAAAAAAAATTTATACGAATGCATTACTTGCCTTATAGTAGGTACATACCTATAATCGCATGTAAAACTTCTTAATCAAACATGACATAACGATGATAGAGAATTCGAAAAAGGTGGATCCGACAATTCTGTCTGTCTGTCCTTTTGTCTGTATCGGCATCTACAGCTAAAACAGCTGGACCGATTTGCTTTAAACTGGGTACCTACATAATACTATTATGACGTATAACAGAGGGATTTTTGGAATTAGCATTCTATCTGTAAAACTAACGGTACCTGCCATACGATTTTTAGTGAAAAAGAAGCCCTTTTATGGACGAAATAATATAAATTCTTAAATTTTCAAAAAAAAAAAACATTTTGAGTTTAAAGAAAAATAAAAAAACATTTTCAAACGGAATTTTGTTTTTGGAATTTGTTTTTGAAAAGTTTTTCCAAAAAAAACCGTTTTCGAAGAAACTAATCCAAGGATTTTAAAAATAAAATAAATAAATAATAATTTTAACTATATGCCTGTAAGACCCAAGGTCTTTTGAATGCAAACTGCACGGCATTAGTTAGAAGGAATAGAAAGATAGGAAAGAATTTTTGTTGGTACAATGGGTTGAGAATAAGATGATATTTATTTCAAGAAAACCCCACGGGTGGCGTCCAGTTGAAACTGGGGGAATAAATAGAAATTGCTGCCCAGGCTGGGGCTCGAACCCACAACTCTTAGGTTAGCAACCAAGCACTACATCCACTGTACCATTACCACCCGCAATGGTACAGTTTTTCTTAAAATATTAAATAGTTTAAGAAATCAGGTGGCTCACTTTTTTTTTGTCTAAAAAACGTGTTAACTAGTGAGTTTCTGTTTTATAAAATTTCATATAATTTTTACTTTCGGATATACATATAGGTACTATAAAGCAAGTTATTTATTCATGCAACAAAAATTTGAGATAACAATCACACTTGACATTACGATGATGTAGAGGTCGAAAAATGTGGGTCTGGAAAGTCAATCCATATCTCTGTCTGTCTGTGCGTCTGTTCGCCTATCTAGAACCTGAACGGATGCTTGAAATTTGGTATTTAAGACTTATTTGGCCGTTCCTCGGAAAATATTTGTAATTTTTGCCCTAGGCCCAAAAATAGCGGCACCTGCTATACAATCGTAAAGAAGGAAATTGTATCGAATCGCATGAGTCCTGGCAACTCTGCATTCGATGGTCACATAAGTATAAGAAGATAAAATTAAACGTAAATAAAACTTAACGTAAGACTTTAACGAAAGAGTGCTTGTTCTGCGAACAGGCACGAATGAGAGTTAGTCTTAAGCAGGATTTTGAAGTCAAAAGAATAAAATGTGCTAAGTGGTTTTTTTACATAATATTTTTTCCACTATAAATTATCGTGTTTTATTTCGTTTACATATTAATTAAATGATAATTATACTGTATCGAATCGCATGAGTCCTGGTAACTCTGCATTCGATGGTCACAAATGTATAAGAAGGTATAATTAAACGTAAATGAAACTTAACGTAAGAACTTAACGAAAGAGTGCTTGTTCTGCGAACAAGCACGAAAGAGAGTTAGTCTTAAGCAGGATTTTGAACCGAGAAGGAATAATTGTGCTAAGTGGTTTTCTTATAGTATTTTTTCCACTCTAAATTATTGTGTTTTATTTATGTAATTCCTATATTTTGTTATTCGAGATGAGTTATACAGTCCATTGAGCAACGATACATATACAGTCCATTTGAGCTACGATACATTGGTCCATGTCGAGCGTCGGATATTGTGCCAGTCTCGGAATGGTGCAGGTTTCGTTTTCTTAAAAAAAAACAATAATAAATAAAAAAAAAAATAAGTGCAGTGATTGATTGTGGTTCGTTTTATAACGAACAAAATATTGGGAATAATAAAAATGTGCTCAATTGTGTCACAAAATATTAAAGTGTGCGCAGCAGTTTGTCGCGAGCGACAGGAGTATGGGCAGGAAACCGTGTGTGTATCACCAGCAGGCAATGTGCAAAACGGTACTTCATTATATAGTAATGATCAGTATGTACCAACCAGCACGTAAGTAGATCAATAATTATTATTGTTGCTGTTGTTCCCCTTTTTCAAACGGCGGCGGCGACCGATGAAAATTCTTCGTCAGGAGAAGAAGAGCAGGTAAGAATGTACGTATTCTCTCCTCAGAGCAAGAATACACACTTACGAGTTACGACTCATGAGCAGCGAGCCGGAGTGAAGGAATACGCAAACAAAACACATTATGTATATGCGCAACTATGACAAAGAAAATGAGAAGAATGACAAATTTCGTCATTCGGAAAAAAAAACAAAAGCGGTCTTTCGAAAGAAAGAAAATTAAAAAAAAAACAACAAACACAACAACAACAATATCTATACAATAATAATATTAACATATTTACATTTTAAATAACATTTATTTAAAGCAAAAAAAGGATGAGCTGAAATATAGTCCTAAAACAGGACAAAGTATTTTGTATTGTTAAGAAGTGCGAATATTTGATTGTGTGAATGGTGGTGGTTTTTTGGAGAATTTTGCAACGGAGCAGGTTTCTTTTTTTCTCTTCTTTATCTTTTCCCGTTGTATTGAATGTGTCCCGATGTATGTGTGCAGTGTCTATGAGTGATTTTGTTTTGTTTTCGGTGAATGCAAGTGTGAATGAGGGAATGAGCAATGATAGCTAGTGTGAAGGGGCAGGGGGCGATCTGAGTTTATTTGTTTTCTTATGGCGAATGAGAATTTTTGAAATGAGTGAAGTGCGCAGGGTGTTCTTTTTCCTCGTGCGTGTGTGATTTATATACCTTTTTAATATCGTTTCTTATGAATAAGATATTTTTTCCATATTACCTAGATAAATTACGGTGATTTTGCTGCTTTGTTGTTTGGAAGGGATCAAACATTTATTTTTTCTGTAAGTGTTAAATTTGTTTTTTGTATGTCACCTTTTTTTCTCTTGACAAGCTTTGTTGCTCGAGATATAGCAGGGGCGAGTGGAACTCAAATCACATTTTGCGAGTTACCAAATATGAGAGAGAAGTTGTGAATGACTCGAGATATAGCAGGGGCGAATGGAACTCAAAGCACATTTGTGCGAGTTACTAAACATGAGAGACAAGTTGTGAAGGACTTGAGATATAGCAGGGGAAACTCAAAGCACATATGTGCGAGTTACCAAAGAGAGAGCAGGTGTGAATGAGGAACTTGAGTGCAAATGCACCAGTTGCCATGAACAAATTATTATTAAAAAAAAGGACACATAGCTGGGGCAGGAAAAAACTTAAAGCACGACGGTGCTAGTTTTTAGAGAAGGAAAGCTTGTAAGCGGCAGGAATAAAATATTTTGAATTCAAAAAAGAATAAATATTTTTAAAGCAGGAATATGAGCCACAAAAGAATTTCGCTTATCTATGCAACATTCCTTTCTTATAATAAACAAACTATAGGTATTTGCAACGACAAAAGCAGCAACAACTAGCCGACCTGTTTTTATTATATCTACTATTTATATTATTTTACTAGCAGACCCGGCCACGCGTTGCTGTGGCTAAGGTAGGTATATGTCAAATGGTAAATTATTATTATCGAATAATCATGAAATCGTTATAGCGGGTATATGATTGAAATTTGAATTTTCGTAAAGTTGATAAAGCAAAAATCAGCATTATTAATCTAACCTATCAAGTTTGTAACAAATGAGTAAATTACAAAGTTGATACTCAAACATGTAACATTTAATTTTAGAAATGAAGTAGGTAGGGTAAATAATTCTTTATTCTTAATAGTAATATTTATTATTTTGAATTATAAATATTTTGAAATTAATATTAGTTCAACACTAATCGGTGCACAATATTCTTTGTTAATCTGTCTCAAGCTAACACAAATAGATTCGATGGTTTTCCCACACGCGAGCATGCAACATAAAGTTGGCCATGGGAAAAACATTAAAAAAAACCATCTTCTATAATTTATCATCTGCAACCTTCTACCATCTAGAATCTTCTACCATCTACCACCTTGTTCCATCTACCATCTGCTACTATCAAAAATCTTCTATATCATCTACCATCTCCTGCCATTTTCCATCTTCAAACATCTACCATCTTCTACCATTTACCACTATCTACCATTTACGATCTTCTACCCAACTACCATCTTCTACTATCAACTATCTTCTACCATCTACCTTCTTATATAATCTACCATCTCCTGCAATCTACCAAATTCCATCTTTTACTATCAACTATCTTTTACCATCTCCTACCATCTTCTACCAACTATCATCTTCTAACATCAACCATCTTCTACCATCTACCATCTACCAACTACCACCTTCTGCTATCAACTTTCTTCTACCATCTGCTACCATCAACCATCTTCCATTTTCCCCCATCTACCATTTTCTAGCATCTTCTTTCATCTACCATCTTTAACCATCAACCATCTTCTACAATGTACCACCATCTACAATCTTCTATCGTCTACCATCTTCTACCTTCTACCATCTAGAATCTTCTGCCATCTACCATCTTCTACCATCTACCAAGTTCTACCACCAACCATCTTCTACCATTTAGGTACTTCTTTAAAAAAGTGTTTCTTTAGAAAGCTTTTTGAAGTTAAAATTTTTTAGAATACCTATGTACATACATACATATACATAATATATTTACATCATTTAAATGAAATCTGTAGCGTTCAAAAATATATAACATACTAAACAATAAAACAAAATCGTATTACAGAAACACATACATAGGTATCTTATTTGTGTATGCTCTACGATGTTTTGTACTTCAAAACAAAAAACAATACACTAATATAATCAAATTCTGACTGATAAATATTTCAAATAATTGACACTTTTACACTCTTTATTTTTTTTTATTTTTGAACGCAAGGTAGGTCGTCGTAATTTTTCGTTACACCTTCCCTGATTTTCAATAAATATTTCCAGATAAAAATTTCCAAAATTGGTCCAGCCATTCTCTTCTTCCTTAGAAGATGCTATCAAAAGATTTATTACCATATTAACAAAATGCACTAAAATTGCTTTCGTGGTACATAGATGTACTGAATTTTGACCAAACTTCATGGAAACCTTCGTAGTCATCCTTAGAATATCCTACGAAAAGATTAATTACTAATTTAACAAAATGCACTACAAATGCGCTAAAAATGCATTTGTGTCAAACCGCTTTATAAATTGAGAAATAAACTATCCTATCTTTTAAGTTGGATTAAACTGCACACAGTTTTCAAAATTTGATTAAAATCTGTTCATTAGTTTAGGAGTTCATTGCGGACAAACAACGTGACACTCGATTTATATATATTAGATTTTTGCATACTGGGAATTTTAGTACCTACTGCAAACTATTATTTATTTATGTATCTGCATATTGGGAAATTGAAGTACCTACTGCAAACGAGTATCTCTTTCATTTTCAGGGTAGGACATTTTTGAATCATCATTTCTAATGCAATACGATTTTATATATTTACAGAAAAGAGCAGCGAATAAAAAAGATTGACAACCAGCAGGAGAAAAATCACCAATATGTATTTAATGCTGGTGTATTTTCAGTGAGCATAATGCTTGCCTTTGTGAAATCTCCAGATTTTGGAATTTGTACGATGGCATCAGCGCAGGTCAGGCTTGAGGCCTTGCAAGAAGCCTGGTCGCAGGTCAAGATCAGCGAGAGCATAAATGCGTTGGCCGACGATATGTTAGTCAACGTGGAGATACAACGCAGGATTGCTGGAGCGGAAGAAAATTACTTTGCTGCCCACGCAGTGTTGCAGGAAAAGCTAAAAAAAAATAACTCCAAGAACACGCATAGCAGGCATACCAGGTAGAGCAGAACAGGCATTGAGCGGAGCGATGGCAGGAAATTTGAGCAGCCGTTGTCACAACTTCAGGCGCATTCGAATTTGATCAGGTATGAGGACATGCGAGCAGCTGGCAGTAATGCCCGAAGAGCAGGAGCACCAGGTGACAAAAGGCTGTTGCCTTGCCACTCGTGCAAATTTCTGAATTATCCAATGTGACGTTGTCCAGAGTTTGCAGTACTGAGCATTCGTGCTAAGCAGGATCTCGTGAAGGAAAAGGCACTTTGCCCCAATTGTCTTCAGACGTGCCATGCTCCAAAGCACTGCTTCCAATGGCAGTGCTGTTGATGCCCGGGAACCAAATGCACAATAGTGCTATGAAAGAGATTGGGAAGGGTGCAGAAACTGTTTTATATGCGCAGGAAAAATGAAAGAAGATAAGGAGCCAGACAAGCGAAAATAAGCAAAATGCAGATTGACTAATTGTGCCTGCCAGGAAACGCCCTCGGTTGGGGAAGGGCAGGACGGAAGAAGTAGCTGGAACAGCAGGAAGAGAGAAAGCAGGAAGTGATTGGAAGAGGTGATGTCCTGGGGGATTTTAAGAGAGCTAGGCGTTTGCCTTCTAAAAACAAAAATAAAAGTATGATTCAAATTTATTTCGTCTTTTTATGTCTTTTAATTATAATGAGCAAGAGCAGGAGAGAGTTACTTTAATGCCTACGGCACAAGTAAGAATCGAGATGGATAGCAGGGAGTATGGGCCGGTAAGAGCACTTTTAGATACGGGCGCACAGCTCAATCTGGTTTTAATAGAGCAGGACTCATTTCTTGCTGATCCACATTATTGGAAAGCAGCTACTGTATACTTATTGCAGGTTCATAGCAGAAGCATTTAGTTCTGTCTTAGAGCATCGACGAGGTGGTGTCCTTGAGATGGAAACTGTTTTCGGCAGAATAATAATGGGAGAGTATGGTAATGAGAAGGATAGCATGAACAATGAGCAGGTATCGCAGGCAGTGCGCATGGATAATAATCAACTTCATGAATCGTTTAAGAGTTTTTGGCATTAATGGTTTAAATGACATAGAAATGTCGTTGAGCAGGTCGAAAGAGCAGGAGGATCAGGTGGAGCGAAATTCCATCAAAACAAATTCACGTGATAATTTTGGCAGGTTTGTTGTGACGATTCCCTTGAAGGAAGCAGTGAAAGAGCTTGGAAGTTCAGACCTTACAGCTAAGCGTGAGTTCTTTGCTTTGGAGAGAAGGTTGGCAGGAGGTCCTGAGTTGAAACAAAAGTACCAGGAGTTTATGAGAGAATATGAAGAAGCAGGACATATGACACCAGTGACTGGCAAAACCATATACCACATCATTGCGTCGCCAAAAAGTTAAGGGTCGTATTTGATGCGAGCTGCAGGACAAATAAAGGTAATTCATTAAAGGAAGTGCAATCACTTGGAGAAAACTTACAGAAGGATCTGCACGAAATTTCAATGCGCTTCCGCGAGCATTGTGTCGCTATTACTGCGGACATTAAAATTATGTTCAGAATGGTGAAGGTGGCGAAGGAACAGTGGGATTTGCAGCGTATATTTTGGAGAGAAAACCCACAGGACAATTTGGGAGAATATTGGCTGACAGTAGTCACCTATGGTATGACTTCATCAGCTTATAATGCTGTATAATGTGCAAGGGAGGCATAGCAGGAGTTTCCAGAAGCTGCAAAGACAATTAAGCAGGAATTTTATATGAATGACTGCACCACAGGTGCTGATTCTGAAGAGAAGCCGATCAAGTCATCAAAAGATATCGATCATGTTTTAAAAGGGACAGGTTTTGAGCTTAAAAAATGGAAATCCAATTCAAGAGTCAATAATGTTCCAGGATGATGAGAAAAAGGCAGTTTTGGGCTTTAAGTGGCTACTTGAGAAGGATTGATTCACATTTTGTGGTAAAAACACCGGACACAGGCAATAACCAAGAGAAGCGTAGTGAGCTGTGTTGACTCCCTAGAGAGAAAAATGAGAGTTGGAGAGATTTCTGGCAGGAAATAACATATTTAGAGAATGTGAGAATTTGGAGATGGATAGGTACTTCAAAAGAAGTACAAAAAGAGCTACATGGGTTCTCGGATGCTTCTGAGAGGGAATATGGAGCAGCGATGTATCTGAGAAATATGCGTACAGACGGCAGGATTACAGCAGATCTTATCACAGCAAAAACACGGGTTGCACCACTTTTAACGGTGACAATACCGCGCTTAGAGCAAACAGCAGCGGAGCTATTGGGACGGCTAATTGTAAGCGTCATTAAAACAATGGAATGAGAAGGTATCGAGTATGATCTTTGGACAGATTCACTAGTAACGCTGCATTGGATAAATAAATTACCATGCGATTTAAAAACGCTTATAGCGAATAAAATCTCGTCTACACAAACAAACACCTAAGTCAAAATGTGGAGACATGTTGGAACGAAGGATAACCCGGCTGATATTCTAAGTAGAGGAATAAAGCCATCAGCGTTGGTTGCTAACAAGTTGTGGTTGCATGGGCAATGGTTGAAAAAACTTCGATCTACAGAACCCTTATCTATTTATGTGAAGTGCTAGAGAAGGAGTACTCCATTGATTGAATACACGTCTACATTAGAGAAGGTGATTAATGTAATCAGCTTTGTTATTCGCTTAATCAATGCAACCAAAGCAAAGATAAAGCAACGAAAAGAAGACGAAGAGAGAGATGGAAAGAGACGGAGACGTTCTGTACGTCAAGTGAAAAGAAGTGAGAGTGCAGGAGATACAGCAGTACTTGGCCAACCAACCTCTGAAGATAGGATAAAATCAATCGGCCATCTGCTTAGAAAAGAGCAGGAAAAGTATTTTGCGAAGGAAATCATATGTATAGAGAAATACAGGTGTTTGCCTGAAAAGAGCAGGAAAGAATTCTTTTAGCCAATCTTAGATGGTGAAAAGATTCTGAGAGTAGCAGGGAGATTGGAAAGAGCAGAGATGGGATACGAGAGAAGGCATCCAGCTATCGTGCCAAATGGTTCTCGATTGGCTTGGTTGATCATGTATAATGCGCAAACAGCAACGAATCATGGAGCAGTGCAAGTCATGATGCACGACATTCGTCAGAGATTCTGAATTCCGAAGCTCCGAAGTCAGCTGAGGAATTACTTACATAAGTGTTTGGTTTGCGTGCGGTATAATCAACTTTTTGAGATGCAATTGATGGCTGATTTGCCATCAGAGAGAGAGTAACAGCAGGGAAGGCTTTTCTACACACAGGGGTAGACTATGCAGGTCCATTCGAAATAAAGATGATCGACAGAGCAGGTGAGCAAATAATAAGACAGAAATGTTGGGTTTCCGTCTTTGTTAGCCTTAAAACTAGTGCAGTGCATATAGATTTGGTATCAAATCTGACGTCAGTGGCGTTCATTGTTTGTTTTGAAAGATTCATAGCAAGAAGGGGCAGGTGTGAAAGGACAATGGTACAGCATTTGTCAGTGCAGCGAAGGAATTGCAGAAAGCCAAAGAGCGTTGGTTAGTGAAGGATACATTTGAACACTTAAGTTTGAAAGAGACGGAATAGAAGTTTATGACTCCTGCGGCACCACATCAAGGTGGGATATACAAAGCAGCGGTAAAGTCGATGAAATATCATTTGACGAGAATTGTTGGAGCGAAGGTTTTGGCATATGAGCAGGTTTTGACATTAATTACTGGGATAGAAGCCATCTTGAATTCAAGACCGCTATATCCATTAAGCGATGATCCTGATAATTTGCAGGCGTTAACGCCGGGAAATTTTGGTTGGTGAACCGATTGTTTTACCGTTACCGTTTATAACCAATGAGATGCCAAATATCAAGGGCATACAATTGTGGAAGGAGCGCAAGACTACGCTTTCACTCTTCTGGAGCAGATGGAAGGAAGAGTACTTATCTACTCTATACGAGAGAAAGAAATGGCGAAAGGAGAAATATGTCTTGAAAGAAGGACAACTCTGCATAATCAGGAAAGAAAATTTCCCATCATCGGCGTTCGCGAAGGCGCGGATACTTAAACTAATACCATGCAGTAATGGACTAATAAGGAGCGTGGTTCTGCAAACAGCGAGCAATCAACTTACGACACCGGTACAGAAGATGTGCATCTTACCAATCAAGGAGCTGGAATAATTTATATATTAAAATAAATTTGTATTTAGCAGAGATATATGTAAAATAAAAGCGAAAGGGGTGGAAAACCGTAGGTTTTCGCCAGGACTGTATCGAATCGCATGAGTCCTGGCAATTCTGCATTCGATGGTCACATAAGTATAAGAAGATAAAATTAAACGTAAATAAAACTTAACGTAAGAACTTAACGAAAGACTGCTTGTTCTGCGAACAAGCACGAATGAGAGTTAGTCTTAAGCAGGATTTTGAAGTGAGAAGAATAAAATGTGCTAAGTGGTTTTCTTACATAATATTCTTTCCACTATAAATTATCGTGTTTTATTTCGTTTACATATTAATTAAATGATATTATACAGTCCATTTGAGCTACGATACAGAAATTGATTTTCTTAAAAACAGCTCTAAAGATTTTAATAAAACTTTCAAAATGCTATTTTTTTAAGTCTATTTTTTGGTTTGAAAAGATTTTTCAAACATTTGTCTTATAACGGTCATTCTCATAGAACCAGTATTTTCAAATCAAATTTTCTCGTAAACCATAATTATATCGAGTTGCAATAACAGGAATTCATTTATAATTTTATCAATGGCATTTCAAAATTCTCAAGAACTTGTTTTTTTAACGGGTATACTAATTTCTTTTACCATTATTTTTTCAGATGAAAAGTCGAGATTGTCATATATTTACATACTCAAAAAAATGTTTGAAATATTTTTTATAAAAGTTTTTCAAAAATAACATTTTTGAACTTGTCAAATTTCAATATTTTTTTCCTAGATAGACATTAAGTTTTGAAATTGTATTGCCTACTTAGTTTTTCCGAGAAAACTCTTAAACTTATTAAAAAAGGAAAATCATTTTCGAAATAATTTTTAATTTTTTTTACTTGCTCTATAGGGCAAGTATTGGTTTCGTGCAGAAAAACAAAATCGAGGTTTTAATCAAACATGACATTACGATGATAGTGAAGCCCAAAAAAGTGGTTTTCGCCATACCGTCCGTCAGTCTGTCTGTGCGTCTGTGCGGATGTGCGCTTTTTCACGTCATGCTACAGCCTAAACGGCTTGTCGGATTTTCTTAAAACTTGGTATATAGCAGTTTGAAGAAAAACCATTGTCGAGTTTTTTTTTTTTGTTTCGTTTTAGCCCGGAGTAAACTGGTACCTTTCATGTAACGGTTTTTTTTCATTTTGAATTTGCTCGAAAACGGCTCTAACGATTTTGATTAAACTTAGAATTTAGCTTACCTAAGATATTTCTAACAAAAAAGCGTTTTTTGTTTTTTTCTTAAATGGTCGTAACGAAAATCAGGTTTTAACGGCTTTTTTCAAATGGCCATAAGGTCGCAACGGCTTGATTGAATTGACTCAAACTTCGTTTGGCTCAGTTTTTAATTACGTTCTATAGGACGGCTTTGTAAATTTTTCAGTGAAGCCTTTCTAAATGTTAGCTCCCATACAACGAGCTTTTTAGTTTTAGCCAACTTTTTTAGGTTTTTTCTAATTTGCTCACAAATGGCTCTAACGATTTTCATTAAATTTGGTGTAATATATTCTTTTAGTGTTCTTAAGAGACCTGCGTTTTTAGTTTTTGGCAAAAAATGCTAATAATGGAGATCTGATATTAACGTCTTTTTTTCAAATGGCCAGAAGTTGTCAACGGTTGTATCGAATTCAACAAACTTTGTTTGGTATAGTTCCTTACAACTCTCTATCAGATGGCATTGCATTTTTGTCAGTTACTCTTTTTTAAATGGTGGCTCCCATACAAAAAGCCACTAGGTTTTGGCCAAATTATGTATTTTTTACTTGCGATTATAGGTACTATTAGGCAAGTTATGGATTCGTGCAGAAAAAAAAATTTGAGATAACACACATGACATTACGATGATGGCGAAGTCGAAAAAAGTGGGTCTGGGAATTCCGTCCGTCTGTCTGTCTGTCTGTCTGTCTGTATGTCTGTTCGCACCTCTAGAGCCTGAACGGATGGGCCGATTTGCTTCAAATTCGGTATTTAGAATTAATTTTGCCGTCCCTCAGAACAATTTTTTTACTTGCGATTATAGGTACTATAAGGCAAGTTATGGATTCGTGCAGAAAAAAAATTTCGAGATAACAATCACACATGACATTACGATGATGGAGAAGTCGAAAAAAGTGGGTCTGGGAATTCCGTCCGTCTGTCTGTCTGTCTGTCTGTCTGTCTGTCTGTCTGTTCGCGCTTCTAGAGCCTGAACGGATGGGCCGATTTGCTTCAAATTTGGTATCTAGGATTTATTTGGCCGTCCCTCAGAACGTATTTTTTATTTTTGCTCTAGGCCCAAAAATAACGGCACCTGCCATACAATCGTGAAGAAAAAAAATTGATTTTCTCAAAAACGGCTCAAACGATTTTGATAAAACTTTCAGGATGCTATTCTTGTAAGACAATCTATCTTTTGCTAAAAAAATATTTTTCAAAATGTGTCTTATAACGGTACCTCTCATAGAACCAGTATTTTCATATCAAATTTTCTCGTAAACTATACATTCGATTTCAATTAAATTTTGGTCACAGGAAGTCATTTATAATTTTATTAATATGGCATTTAAAATTTTTCAAAAACTTTTTTTTTTGATTTCTTATAATTTTTTCAAAAAAATTTTTGGTTTTCGAAATATGTTGGAAACGGGTCTATTGATTTTTTTTAAAATTATTTTTTCAAATGTAAACAACAGGTTGCCATATATTTGCATACCCAAATAAATTTCAAAATATTTTTTGGAAAAGTTTTTCAAAAATAACCTTTTTAAAAAAAAACTGGTCGAACGATTTTCAATATTTTTTTTTTCCTAGATTCACGTATAGCTTTGAAATTTTATTGTATACTTTGTTTTTCCGAGAAAACTCTTAAACTAATTTAAAAAATAAAAGAATTTTCGAAATTATTTAAATTTTTTTTTAAATCCATATATGCAGCCACTAAGCATTTGCTTATCATAAGAGCAAGTTCGTGCGACCCAGTCGTGCATTTTATTATTTTTGCTCTAGACCCAAAAATAACGGCACCTGCCATACAATCGTAAAGAAAAATATTGATTTTCTCAAAAACAGCTATAACGATTTTGATAAAACTTTCAGAATAATATTTTTTTAAGACAATCTATCTTCTGATTAGAAAATATTTTTCAAAATTTTTCTTATAACGGTACCTCTCATAGAACCAGTATTTTCAAATCAAATTTTCTCGTAAACCGTACATCCGATTTCAATGAAATTTAAGGCATAGAAAGTAATTCATAATTTTATTAATATGGCATTTCAAAATTTTCAAAAACTTTTTTTTTTGATTTTTTATAATTTTTTCAAACAAAATTTTTGGATTTCGAAATACGTTGGAAAAGGTTATATTGATTTTTTTCAACATTATTTTTTGAGATGTAAACTACGTATTGCCATATATTTACATACTCAAATAAATTTCAAAATATTTTTCGGAAAAGTTTTTCAAAAATAACCTTTTTAAAAAAAAAAACTGTTCGAACGATTTTCAATATTTTTTGTTCCTAGATTGACATATAGCTTTGAAATTTTATTGCATACTTAGTTTTAACGAAAAAACTCTTGAACTAATTTAAAAAATAAAAGAATTTTCGATTTTTTTTTAATATCCATATATGCAGCCACTAAGCAATTCATAAGAGCAAGTTCGTGCGACCCAGTCGTGCATTTTATTTTAATATACATAAATGCAGCCACTAAGCAACTGCTGAGCATAAGAACCAGTTCGTGAGACCCAGTTGTGCATTTTATTTCCTTTAATGTTGTTCCAAAATCTAAAGCCCCAAGACCAATGTCACACTTAAGAGCAAGTTCGTGCGGCCCATTCGTGCACTTTATTTATAAAACGCATACATTGTTTTTGAAGATGAGCGGTGAGATTAAGACGAAGTAGACCGTGGCGTGCGACTCGACGCCAAAGTGACTTTAATTCAGTTTCAAGTGCGAATTAACGCCATAGTCCATTTATGGCGTTAATTCACTTTCAATAGAGAACTTAATTCATATGGTGTCAGTTCGTTTTAAAAAGTAAGCCACTTACTCATTTGAATGTGCGTTAAGTCACTCGCTCAATAATTTCGATTATGTTATGTATAACTAGCTTTTCTCGGCGGTGCCATGAACTAAGGCCATACGAATTTAAGCCATAATGGCGTAAATTCACTTCTAAGTACGAATTAGTGCCATAATCAGGATATGGCCTCAATTCAACTTAAAAGGAGAACTTAAGCCGTATGGCGTTAGTTCATTTTGAAAAATGGACGTTAGTCCAGGCCTAACGTCCGTTGTTTTCTTGTACTAACTGTATAACAGTTAACGCGGCTTTGATCACGTTCAAAATCGGTGTTTTAGGGATCGCCATAGTAATCTTAGTTTTTAAAATAAAGTCCACACTACACCTGGATCTCACGAACCTATTCTAGCAAGACATTGGTTTTTAGGCTTTAGATTTTGAAAAAAAAATTTAGAATGTACAAATGTTTGCCAATTTATTCTTTGGATGAGTTTCAATTTATGAGAGCAAAATTATCAAAATCTGTGGGGTTGTTTTCTTAAAAAAAAGTGGCTGTTTAAAAAAAAAACTTAATTATCCCAATACATAGGTATTCTATTCTGCATTTATCATATACCTTTATGGAATACTAAATGGCGAAGCGTCCTGGAAAACCCTAGCAAATTATTGTAGACATGCCTTTATATACAGAAATAGTTTCTTTTAAATATTATGTATTTTGCATTAAATTTCAATTGTAAGCCTACTAACTAAAAGTGCGGAGAACATAAGAAGCGCCAACAACGAGCGACTAGGGGCGCTCGGTGTGAATATAACCCCCATCTTGGAGTGGATTAAATCCCACTTATGCTTCGTGTGCAATCCAAGGATAAAAAAAGCTAGGCTTACTATATTCTCGATTATACATATATCCCAATTTTTAATAGAGAATTTTGTATATTTAAAATTCAATGTGAAACGATCACTCTGGCAGACGGAAATATCCATGCCATATTTATGTTATCATTATAATGAATTGTCAAACTTTTTCAACACAAATAAATAAAATAATAATAATAATAATAATCATATACCTTTTAAAAATATTTAATTGAAATTAACAGAAATGTTTTTGAAAAAACAACAAAATATTAATTTAACATTTTGGTATACAGTAGGTATTAATTGATTTACCTCCATGTACAAGTATGTGTATATTTTCGACAGAACCGGTTAAGCCGTTTTCGAGAAAGCCGAAAGCAAAAAAAAAAGTCCTGTGGAATGTACCGTTTCGGCAATAATAATTGTTGGTCATTTAGTTTCCATCTATTTGATAGGTCCTACCTAAAAAGCTTAACTAATCAACATCATAACTTTAATATGGCAGGTACCGTTAGTTTTTGAGCTGCAAAAAAATCAATTTCCCTTCTGTCCAAAATTCGATATAATTAGTTTGAAGGCATAAGGTACATTCGTTTGGGCTGTAGGTGTCTGTTTATCTGTACATAAGTACATAAAGACAGTCGGATATGCAAACAGACTGGCGGGCAGATTTTTTGACCAACTTTTTTCGTCTTCGCTATCATCGTTGTGTCATGTTTGAGTATACTGTTTAAACTTTTTTTCCAACAAATGCATAACTTGTATATTCGCATGTAAGTTGGCAGCACAGGCCATGTCAATTATTGACTTTTAAAGGTTACATTATTTTAATTTTCGTAAGGATCTCTAGTTGAGACTAAAAAAATGTATGGGCTATGCTACTCACAGATAATGTAGCTTTCTATTAGTGAAAGAATTTTTAAAATCGGTTCAATTGTGTAGACATGATTGATTTAATAAAAGCTTAAAAAATAAAATGCACGACTTTGTCGCACGATTAAAGTTCGTATGAAAGGATTTTTGTTAAAAAAAACTTTATTTAAAATTTCACAACTTAAATTAATTTACAATATATTTTATGGATGAACTTAGCTCGCGATCTCAGACTTTTAGACTGACTTTTCATTTGTATCCATTCTATGTTGAAGCATTATGCTTATGCATAATAATGCTGGGTCATCAAGTTAACGTTTTCCTGGAACCCTTAACGAGTCCAATCGATTGGCAATCCAATGTGAGTGTTGGATTTCGTCATGTTCGTAGACGCTGACGTGCCATTATTGTTGGTTGCAACGGTGGGAACATCCGTTGTGGTTTGGTTCCCTGACCTTGATATAACCTCTCCCTCCTTAGGATGAAAACTCTCCTGAGTTATATAGAATGTACGTCTGAGCTTTTTTGATTTTATATAAACGTAAATTATTAAATTAATAATTAAAAGTAGAATTATAATTCCAATACATATATTAAACATTACATGATTTTTATGATTAAACTTTAATTCGTTAATATTTTCAATATTTTCTATTTGTTTTATTACAATATCATTGAAGCTGAGTTGTTCTTGAGTTGTATTTAAATTTATTTCGTAAGGTATAATAAATCTTTCTTCAAATATATTTTTTTCTGTTCACAAAGGTTTCATTTTGGATTTTTAACTCACAGCTATTAAAATTTAATAAAAAGTTTCCATTTAAATGTGTGGTTCTTTCATCACAAGTACTTGATAAATTTATATTCTTAACATTCTTTAACAATAACAAACCATTTTCAATTTCATGAATTTTCATTTGGGAATTCTTTGTTTTCATACAAACGCTATTATATAAACATAAATTGGATTTCCTTAAATTTTTGAAGTCTATATTTAATTCATATTTATATACAGTTTCATTTATTTTTACAATTTCTTCATCATCTATTATTAATTCTTCAGAATTCATATTTGTTAAAGAGGTAACTAAATATTTTCTTGTCTCTATAAGTTCACTCGGTATTT
Source organism: Platycheirus albimanus (assembly GCA_916050605.2). Taxonomy (NCBI): domain Eukaryota; kingdom Metazoa; phylum Arthropoda; class Insecta; order Diptera; family Syrphidae; genus Platycheirus; species Platycheirus albimanus. The sequence continues at coordinate 54,736,244 of OU696698.1, read as the reverse complement.
TAATTACAAAAACAATTTTTTCATTTTCATATAGGGCTGTTCCAATTTTTATATTTTTTAATTTTTCAAAACTTACGTCATATTTTATTATTTCTTCTTTACTTAAAATATTGTTTCCCATTATTCCTGTTCTACTTGAAGCAATGTTATTTTGAATGTGTTCGACATTGTCTTTTATAATTCCGATTTTTAACAATGATTCTAGGTACAAAAATTTATTATTTATTCTAACAATATCTTTTTTACTATTAACGAGTTGATAGGATATTTTAGTTCTATCTTTTTCAATTGTTTCTTTTAAAGTCAAAAAGGTTTGATTAAAGCTATTATTAATAAATACTTGTTTATTATTTTGAGTTATTATATTATGGTTATTTTCGTCGATGATTTTCAAGTGTTCTTCAATGTTTTGTCTATCATCTTCATCCATTGTTCCATATAACCATTTCATACCTGTACCTACTATGTTAATAAGCCCTCTTTTTTGCCTGTGTGGAATAATAGTATGTATTTTATATTTAAGTGAATCTAACTCATGAAATAAAATGTCTCTTCCTTCTTTTTCGATTTGTAATTTTGAAATATTTTCTTCTAGGCATGCAATTATCTTCAAAATTTCTGCTGGGTTAATAATATGTAGTATAATATCATAAGTTCTTACTATTTCAACGTTTCCAAGTTTTATTTCTATGAATCCACTGTTTGTATCTATTTTTTCTATCGTCAATGTTGTATTAGCTGTTCTGAGTAGAAGGACTAACACTATCCATATCCATTTGATCTGAAAATTTATTTGGTCTTTTTATATTTGTAGGATGGATGTTCTTTAATTTAAGTTTTCTATATCTAGGTTCCTGTTTGTGTCTAAGAGCCTTGTAATTTTTCACTAATCCTTCTTCTCTTTCTTCATTGTATTCTTCCCTATCTTTGTTAAGCTTGCTAATAACCCTATCTTTCATATTTTGCATATTTTCCAGGACCTTTTCTTTATCTACTCTACCTTCTAAAACATCTATTGGTTTAAATTTAATTGAGGAATGCACTGATTTATTGTACCACTCTACACACTGATATATTCTTTCTTTCGTTGTTAGCTTGGATTTTTCTGTAGTGAGTACTCTCATTTTTTCGCTTATGGTGTTATGAAATCTCTCAATGTCGGAATTGCCAGTATGGCTATTTGGCTTCGTAAAGTGTACTTCTATATCTTCCTGTCTTAAGAAATCTTTTACATTTGTGTTTTGAAATTCATTATCTAAAACTATTTTATTAGGTTTGCCTTTAATGGAAAAGTATAGTCGTAATTTCTCTTTAATCGTGATACTGTTTCTATCTTCTAAATCAAATATTATGCCATGCTTAGAGAACTTGTCTATAAAGGTTAAGAAGTTATTTTTGGTGTTAATGTAAATATCTGCATGTACTATCTGATTGTTATCTGTTGGAGTTTCTGTGTAGTGAAGCTTCGGTTTTATTGGTTTTCTATCATACTTAGCCTGATTACATGTATCGCAGTTATTTATGTATTTTTGAATCAACTCTTTTAAATTTTTGAAGTATATGAGTTTTCTTAGACCTGCATAATTTTCGTTTATGCCAGCATGACCTGTTTCATTTTTATGATATTTCGCTATCTGTTTATAGGTATCATCTTCATTTTTCATATTTTGTGCGTGATACATCTAATATATAAAAATAAGTTGCCTTATGTTCGGGGTCGATAAACTCGAGAATGGCTGGGCAGAATTTTTTAATGTTTTTTTATAAAGTTAGCTATCCTATTGAGGAAGGTCTTTTTGTGAAGATTGGTCAAATTTCGGTAAAGGGCAAACCGCAAAATGCATTTTTAGTGCATTTCGTCATATTAATAACAGCATTTTTTGTAGGGTCTTCTGAGTATGTCGACGAAGGTTTCCGGCCAAACTTCGGAAAAATAATTTGCAACAACTGCAGTTTTATTGCATTTTGTCAAAATACTAACAAATCTTTTGGTAGCATCTTCTGAGGATGCCTGCAAAGGTTTCTGTGAAGTTTGGTCAAAATTCTGTAAAGCGGTAGCGTGGTTCTTTTTGATCTAGCATTTTTGTCGACACATAAAGTATTTTTCCCGTAATTATAGAAAATTATTTTTTTTTTCAATGTGTCAATTTAATTTTAATAAAATTGGAATAAGTTTGAAATCTGCGATTTTGGACAAATCATCGGGATGAAATGACCGAAGAAATATTACATCGAATGCGAAATATTTATTCAAACCAGAACTTGGATCTTAGCTACGATTCGATCTGAAAATAAAATATCATTAGCGCTTGCGTCGTCTGGGATTGCGCAAACTTTGTTAGACGGTGGTCGAACAGCTCACTCTGCATTAAAATTGCCATTGACATGTAAGTAAATGAATTTCAAACATGTAATATTTCAAAAACATCTGGAATGGCAAAGGTTTTACAGCAATGTAAAATAATCATTTGGGATAAGTGCACGATGATTCACAAGAAATTATTGGAAGCCCTTAATCGAACGTTAAAAGATTAACGAGGAAACCAACGTTTATTTGGTGGTGCATTGATATTGTTAGCAGGGGAATTTAGGCAAACATTTTCCCAATTTTTTCTCACGGACAACTTTATGTTGGATGTTCGCGAGTGGGTAAACCGTCCTTATTGTTTATTTATGCATTAAATGGGAAAACAAAAAACGTTGTTTATCAAAAAGCTCTTGAGTAATGCAAATGGTTCATTTAAAAAATTGTTAAATTAATTAATAAATTATATAAGAAAAATGATTGAATTGGGTTTAAGGCTGCATGATACACAACAATTTGTTTTCTGAAGAGTGAGGATGGTTTCCCAACTAGGAAACACGCCACATTATAATAGCTGACAGCAAATCAGTTGAAAAGGAAATTCGCGGAATTTGGCATTCTTTTCCTTTGAACGGTCCTTTCAAAATCCTTGCCACTATCACATTGTTCATCAGCTTCTTCACAATCAGTTGGGTTCCATTGCACAGTTTCGGGGCATAAAGGTTTCGTATCATTAAGATGACAGATCCAACTTTAGAACTCAAATGATGAGGCGGCATGCCCAGGCAAATCCAAAGAACACTTGCATATTCACACTCAATGGAATGGTTTGCACATACAGAAAAAAACGATGCCTGAGACATGAGATTTATTCATACGCCGCTGTTGGTTTCAGAATCACGGGAAGTGATTTCGGAAATCCGCTTGCTATATCACCACTTTTGCCATGACTGATTGCTTTGAAATGCTGCAAACAGGATTTTCTTTGATTCGCAGGTTTAACGAAAGCTTCAGTGCTCAGTGTGCTGTTCTTCCACCTTCCAACAGTGTTGCAGCAATTCCGGTAGATGCGAGAGCTAACGCAATTCCACTTTGAGCACGTGTTGCTGCTAATATTAATTAAATCAAGAACATTTTTCCAGTTCCGCCGGGCGCATCAACAAATAAAATGCACGACTGGGTCGCACGAACTTGCTCTAATTTGTGACAGTGGTCTAGGGGCTTGACATTTTGATAAAAATAAAATTTTCAAAATTCTTAAATAAATACTTAAACTAATTTGAGCTGAAAAAAAGTACACCATTTTATTTCTTATATAAATTTGAATTTATGAGTAAACTTATAAAAACCTGTGGAGCGGTTTTAAAAAAAAAAGTTTTTTTTGAAAAAAAAATTTCAAAAAAAATTCAAACACTCCATTTCTTAGGTATTCAGCAAATACAATTAATAAGCAGTTTGCAAAATATTAATTTAAAATTTTTTTTTGTAGATGCTTTTAAAAATACAAAAAAATATTTTTCAAAAATATTGGTATGCAGTACAAATTGAGTTACCTACAACTATATATGTGTGAAATTTCGAAAGAATCGGTTGAATCATTTTCGAGATAGTCGAAAAAAAACGGTCCTATGGAAAGTACCTACCGTTGTTAGACATTTTTTAAAACTTTTTTTCAGCCATATAATTGGTCGTACCTAAAAAGCAATACTGATTTTCTTAAATCGAAATCTTTAGAGTCGTTTTTGAGAAGAATAAGCTTTAGCGTAACGGTATATGGCAGGTACCGTTATTTTTGAGCTAAATAAAATTTCAATTTCCCCTCTGTACAATACCTAAAAAACTCTATATACCAAGTTTGAAGCATTTCGGCCCACCCGTTTGGGCTGTAGGTGTCTATACATACAGACAGACAAAAATACAGACGGACAGAATTTTTAACTTTTTTTTCAAGACGAATGCATAACTTCCCTTATAGTACCTATAATCGCAAGTAAAAAACTTTTTGATTATAAATATTGTATTTAAAATTAAATATTTCTTAACTACACTCATGTGTGTTTTAAGTTAAAAATGTGTTTCCTGTCAGTTTTTAAATTGTAATTCATTTAATCCGTATGAAAGTAAGATTTGTCTAACCGAGCGAAGCCGGGTGGGTCAGCTAGTACATTTATAAAACTTTATTTGTTTTGTGGGGTCAAATAATTCAATGAGCTTTAATTGTACTAAGTTGTACTCGTGTTCTGTTAAATCTGAGAAGATGCCTATTCTACCTTTTCTTTTTATAAACCTTCTAAATATATCTATAAGTCTTTCTTCTTGAATATCTTCGGAGTTAATATATATAATTCTTTTATTATTAACTATTTCAATTTCTTTGCTTTTATTGTTTGTAAGCATAATTTGTGTATAGAATCTGTTAACTACTGTATCTAATATGGGGAAATGATCATTTTGATCCTCTTGTTGTGAATGGATCGTATTTTCTACACTCATATTATCAATTTCAAAATTTAAATGGGGTGCTTTCTCTCCCTCCTCAGTTGTGAACGTCTCGATCACATTTATTTCGCCAGTTTCGCAATTAATTCTACTCAAAAAATCTGCAGCTTTGTTTTCTTTTCCTTTTATGTAATCAATATTAATATTATATTCTCCTAGCTGTAACAACCATCTCTGAAGTCGTTGATTTATATCTTTACCCTTATGTTTTGTTTGCAACCATTTAAGTGGTTGGTGGTCTGTTAGCAGATCAAAGGGTCTACCATAAATATATGGCCTAAAATAGTTTACAGACCAAACTATTGCAAGAAGTTCTTTTTCAGTCACGGAATAATTCCGTTCATGATCGTTTAAAGTGCGGCTTGCATAACAAACTGGGTGACCGTCCTGTGTAAGTACGGACCCAATAGCGAAATCACTCGCATCGGTCGTAAGTTGGAATTTTTTGTTGAAGTCTGGATACTTCAAAACCGGTGAATCTGTGAGGATAATTTAGAGTTTTTCAAAAGCACTTATATAGTTTGGATCATTTAAGTTGATCTTTGAATTTTTCTTTAAATATCTGGTCATTGGTTGCGCAATTTTTGCGTAATCTTTAATAAATTTTCTAAAATAACCAGTTATGCCTAAAAACGATTTTATTTGTTTCGTACTTTCTGGTAACAGAAGTTTTTGTATGCTTTCTATTTTGTTTTGATTTGGTTTAACTCCTTCCGTCGTTAAGACGTGTCCCAGATATTCTGTTTCTTTCGCAAAGAATTTGCACTTGTCTATTTGAATTTTAAGGTTGTGCTGCCTTAATTTATCTAGAACTTTTTGAACACTTATAATGTGTTCTTTCAGAGATGAACTAAATATGAGAATATCGTCAAGGTAGACGACGCATATTTGATTTATGCATTCTCTTAGAACTGAGTTTATCAATCTCTGAAAAGTCGCAGGGGCATTTTTAAGTCCAAAAGGCATTCTTGTGAACTCATAGTGCCCAAGAGGAGTCGAAAAGGCTGTTTTCTTTCTATCCTCTTCCCTAACTAGTACTTGGTGAAAGCCTTTAGCTAGGTCTAAAGTTGTAAAGTATTGGGATCTTCCTAGCTTATCTAATATAGTTTCTATATTAGGAATAGGAAATTTATCGTCAATAGTGGCCTCGTTCAACTTTCTATAGTCGACCACTATTCTCCATTTCTTTTGCCCGGAATTGTCTAGCTTTTTGGGCACAACCCACAAAGGACTATTGTAAGGAGAATTGCTCTCTTGTATTATACCTTGCATGAGCATCTCTTTAATTTGTTTATTGATCTCCTGTTCGTGGATTTGGGGATATCTGTAAATTTTCGCATAAATAGGCCTATCTGTTGTAGTAACAATTTCATGTTGGATATCATGGGTACTGCTTAAATGCTGTCCTTCATGAAAGAATAAATCCCTATTTTTTTTTGAGAAGAGTCTTTAAAGTTTCTTTTTCCTCATTATTAAGATGGTTACCAAGGAGACAATTCGGAACGTCTTGGTCTTCTTTGATTCCCTCTAAAACATATATTTCGTCATAATCATGTGGGCATGAATTTATGAATTTAATTTTATTCCCGTTTATTTCAATGAACTCTTTTTCTAAATTAATTTTTGCTTGTAACGGTTTAAGTAAATTTTGACCAATTAAACCGTCGAAATGTTTATCTTTAAAGCATGTAAGCTTCCAACACATGTGAGCTTTTTCGCTAAATTCTTTTGGAAGCTCTGTAATTATTTCAGAATCTATTTTTGTGTTCCCGTTCAGGGTGTTAAACGTAATTTTTTCTTTTAAAGGAATTCGTTTATAATTTTGTAATTTTGACTTATCAAGCAATGTAGTCGTAGAACCTGTATCTATCAAGCATTTAATTTTTGTATCTCCTATGGTCAACTCTATTATCGGTAAATCCGATTTGGAGGCTGTGATTGAAAATTTATTTCCTCTACTTTTTGTTGCAGATGTTCACATTCCATTGGCGTATGATTATTATGCCCTAAAGTCCTTTGATTTAAATTATTATTATTTCTAAACTGCCCTGAATAATAATTGTTTCTGTTCTGTCTATATTGACCTGAATTGTTATAATATCTTTGCTGTCCTAAATTGTTATTCTTGAATTGGCCTGAATTATTTTTATATTGACCTGAAAAATTATTTCTATATCTAACTTGATCGTTTCTTGTATTGTATTGTGGACGATTAAAATTATTATTGGTGGCAATGTTTTTGTGAGTTGGGATCTGTTTACTAGCTTTCTGCCTATTAATTTGGATCATCCCTGTTTCCTCAAGGGTGTAGTAGGCATCTCTTAAATTATCTACCTGCCTACTTATTACTATACTAGCAAGATTTACGTCAAGGCCATTAATGAAAGTTTTTAGAATCATTGTTTCATTCGCTGAAGGCGAAAACTCGAAAGGTTTTTCAACATCGAACTCATATTTTGTGTTAAGTTTATCTAATATTTCTTTTAATTTGTTAAAATACTCACTAACATCATTATTATTTCTGGTGCTGATGGCCTGGTGGTGCAAGTTATAGTATGTTTCTCGGACTCCGAAATTCCTGATGAGTTCAGCTTTAATTGTATCCCACGTTGTGTAATTTCCCAATGTCCTGATCGCCTGAAGTGCTGGTCCTTGTATTTTATTGATTATGTTTCGTTGTAAAACGTATTGTTCCAACGGTGTTCCATTGAAAAAAGGTAGAAAGATCTCTACTTCTCTTATGAAGGATGTCAACGCATATTCTGATGTACCCCAATATTCTCGTATTTTAGAGGACTCTTTCATTAACTCAGTCAGAGTAATTGTTATAGGAACCTGAGGAGGAGCTTGTTGTTGTTGCTGTTGTTGTTGTTGTTGTTGTTGTTGTTGTTGTTGTTGTTGTTGCTGCTGCTGTTGAGCTAGAGCCTGAGCTTGAGCTAGCGCTTGTTCTACTGCATCCATTTTTTTTATATATTTTTTTTTTGTGGTGAATTTAAAACGGATAAGCAATTTTAATTTTATTCCGCACACTTGAGTCTTTTTATTTTCACTTTTCACTAATAATGTTCTTTTCCTTTCTTTTATGATACTATATTCAAGTGATTACGGATTTCACAATTTGATTCCGGCGACACAAAATTAATTTAAGTTTAGTTTTGTATGTCACTATGCACTTTTTAATATTTATGTATCTATGTGTATTGCAATTCTAATCTTCGGATTAAAATCCTACCGACTGCGCCATTAAAGTTCGTATGAAAGGATTTTTGTTAAAAAAAACTTTATTTAAAATTTCACAACTTAAATTAATTTACAATATATTTTATGGATGAACTTAGCTCGCGATCTCAGACTTTTAGACTGACTTTTCATTTGTATCCATTCTATGTTGAAGCATTATGCTTATGCATAATAATGCTGGGTCATCAAGTTAACGTTTTCCTGGAACCCTTAACGAGTCCAATCGATTGGCAATCCAATGTGAGTGTTGGATTTCGTCATGTTCGTAGACGCTGACGTGCCATTATTGTTGGTTGCAACGGTGGGAACATCCGTTGTGGTTTGGTTCCCTGACCTTGATATAACCCACGTACTTGCTCTGTGGGTGCAATAGTACAATGAAAACAAAGTTCTCGAGCATAATGAAGAACTCATGTTTGAACATGTATTACAATAAAATAGTGCAATGGGTAGAGGAAGGCGGAACCAAAAACAACACGGAGTGATGATTGACAACATAACATTCTTAAAAGAGGTGCAGGGGTACAGGCAATTAAATGCTTGGGAATCAATCTACATTAACAAACTACTGACTCTTCTCTTGAAAAAATTTGTAAAGCACACAGCTGATCTTTGTTTTCATTATTTTATTTGTTTATTTCTATATTTTGTTTATTGAAACCTTTTTCCTTTTTGTTCTCTTCCTTTTTTTTTCATTTGTATAACAATTACAATGTAAGAACTGTCATAATTTGTTTTAGTTAAACTGTCACAGACAAAAGCTTTTATTTTATTTCATTTATTGTTAAACCCAACCAGTCGATTGTGATCTGAGGATGACTATATAGTCGAAACGCGTCATAATAAAATAATTTTAATAAACAAGACTATAAGGTGTTTCATTGACTTTATATCAATAGAATTTGAGTCTTGTTGGCTGAACTTCTTTTAATTTTAATTAAATTTTACACCATGTAGCGTAAGCGATACAGTTATTGACACTCTTAAGGAATTTTTCAGTTCACACAGCTGGCAAATATATTTGGTATGGATATATGAAATTGTAAGTACATTTCTAAATACCTTATTCAATTGGTTTTCATGATCTATGTATTAAAATCGATTAAGAGATTCGTGATAATGTTTAATTTTGATATTTCTAAAACCTTATCAAAATGTATAGTAATTGACACCCATGTACAACTATTGACACCACATATTTATACAATTATTGACATATCTTCGAATAGATAGCAAGGAATAAAAAGAGCGATATTTTGGTTGAGGTTGGCTTAAATCATTTTTTAAACCTGTACGAAGCTTTACTAATAAAATTTAAAAACAAATAAAAAAGCCGTGCTAAGTCTGTTCTATGTCTGTGTCTTGTCTGTGCCTTGTTTGTGTTAAATCCGTGCTAAGTCTGTGTTAAGTCTGTGCTAAATCGGTGCTTGGTTTGTGTTAGGTCTGTGTCTTGTCTGTGTCTTGTCTGTGTCTTGTCTGTGTCTTGTCTGTGTCTTCTCTGTGTCTTGTCTGTGTCTTGTCTGTGTCTTGTCTGTGTCTTGTCTGTGTCTTGTCTGTGTCTTGTCTGTGTCTTGTCTGTGTCTTGTCTGTGTCTTGTCTGTGTCTTGTCTGTGTCTTGTCTGTGTCTTGTCTGTGTCTTGTCTGTGTCTTGTCTGTGTCTTGTCTGTGTCTTGTCTGTGTCTTGTCTGTGTCTTGTCTGTGTCTTGTCTGTGTCTTGTCTGTGTCTTGTCTGTGTCTTGTCTGTGTCTTGTCTGTGTCTTGTCTGTGTCTTGTCTGTGTCTTGTCTGTGTCTTGTCTGTGTCTTGTCTGTGTCTTGTCTGTGTATTGTCTGTGTCTTGTCTGTGTCTTGTCTGTGTCTTGTCTGTGTCTTGTCTGTGTCTTGTCTGTGTCTTGTCTGTGTCTTGTCTGTGTCTTGTCTGTGTCTTGTCTGTGTCTTGTCTGTGTCTTGTCTGTGTCTTGTCTGTGTCTTGTCTGTGTCTTGTCTGTGTCTTGTCTGTGTCTTGTCTGTGTCTTGTCTGTGTCTTGTCTGTGTATTGTCTGTGTATTGTCTGTGTCTTGTCTGTGTCTTGTCTGTGTCTTGTCTGTGTCTTGTCTGTGTCTTGTCTGTGTCTTGTCTGTGTCTTGTCTGTGTCTTGTCTGTGTCTTGTCTGTGTATTGTCTGTGTCTTGTCTGTGTCTTGTATGTGTCTTGTCTGTGTCTTGTCTGTGTCTTGTCTGTGTCTTGTATGTGTCTTGCCTGTGTCTTGTCTGTGTCTTGTCTGTGTCTTGTCTGTGTCTTGTCAGTGTCTTGTCTGTGTCTTGTCTGTGTCTTGTCTGTGTCTTGTATGTGTCTTGCCTGTGTCTTGTCTGTGTCTTGTCTGTGTCTTGTCTGTGTCTTGTCTGTGTATTGTCTGTGTCTTGTCTGTGTCTTGTCTGTGTCTTGTCTGTGTCTTGTCTGTGTCTTGTCTGTGTCTTGTCTGTGTCTTGTCTGTGTCTTTTCTGTGTCTTGTGTGTGTCTTGTCTGTGTATTGCCCGTGTTTTGTATATGTCTTGTCTGTGCTAAGTCTGTGCTATGTCTGTGCTAAGTCTGTGCTAAGTCCGTGCTTAAGTCTGTGTTAAGTCTGTGTTAGTCTTTGTTTTGTTTGTGTTAAATATGTGTCTTGTCTTTATCCGTATCGGTATATTTCTCAGGACAATTAGTCATTTTTCCAGCTAATTATTAAGTTAAAAGAATATTATAATTATTGACACTCCTTATAAGTACAACAATAGACACAGTGTCAATGTTTGTACTCCAATAGAAGACAGTTATTGACACGGAGGTGTCAATTATAGGAAATGTTAAAATCTTAACACAATAGTTGACACCCCATTTTATTAAATATATAATCAACAGAAACCAATAAAAATAAGTTGAAACCTTCTCCAGTGCATTATATGTCATATATATTAAACTAATATGATCAAGCCTGTATTAAATATAGTATAATTATCCACTTACATGTTCGGATTCCTTAACAAAATACACACTTTTTTTCACAAAACACACACTCGCCTAACAGTGATGTTTATGTTTTGGAATTCACAACAAACCAGACTAGCCCTTAACTTTATAAAAACAAAGAGTGAGAGAATAATAAAGAGTGAAGAACTTAAAGGAAACAGTTATGGGAACCATTCAGATTTGTTCCAATGAAACGTTCTGTAAGAAGAGGGTGTCAATAGCTAGGCCGAAATTTTGCAGTGTCAATAATTGTATCGCTTACGCTATTCGTACGATTTCAATAAATATCGACGGGAAAAAACAAAATTTAAACTTAACACTTGACATAATTTTTTGAAAGATTGTAAGCATGAAAAAGTGTTTCCAAATTGTATACAATTGAGAAGCGGTTCTAAGAATCAAAGGGCGAATAATGCAGCCTTAAGTGGAAAGAAATAAAATGCACGACTGAGTCGCACGTACTTGCTCTGTTGGTGCAATAGTACGATGAAAACAAACTTTTCGATCAATAAGAACAATTCATTTTTGAAAAATTTGGTAAAAACCAAAAAAAATTCGTTTGACCTGAAGATTCAAAATCAAAAGTAAGATGTGAGATAAAGGACATTATTTTAAAAGAAAGCAGAGCTCGACAAAAATCTAACAAAGATATTCGCAAAGTCAACTCAACTCTTAAGACTATTGCCAATAAAAACTGCTATGTACTTAAAGCTGACAAAGGTAATTCAATTGTTATTCTTGACAAAGGTGAATACATAAGTAGAATTGATTTGTTGTTGCAAGATGCAACCTATACTAAACTTTCTAAGAACCCGCTCCCTTAGATGATAGCTGAAGTAGACGAGTGTCTGAAAAAGTATGAAGGACATTTTAGTGATAAGTTTTGGAGAAGAAATCTTAAAAATTCCAATCCACAAGTTCCAAAACTATATGGGCTTCCAAGAATACACAAGATAGGAGATAAGATGAGACTTATTGTTTTAAACTTACATTCACCAACTCAAAAATTATCGTGATGGATACATAACGAACTAACTCAAATTGGTTGCATAGAAGGGTTTCGAGTTAATAATAGAGATGAGTTGATAGAACGTACAAAAAACTTGAGGTTCAATGAAGATGAAATTTTGGTTTCCTTTGATGTCACAGCTCTATTTCCTAGTGTTCCGATTGCTGATGCTCTAGTTGTCTTAAGAAAATCGCTCAACAATAAAAATATTCTAGCTTTCAAAGTAAACATGCTAGTCGAGATGACTGAGTTAGGCATGAATCAAAACATCTTCATCTATAGTGGAGAATTTTAGGGGAAATAATCTTTCTCCTTTCATTGCACACCTTTTTCTCTGGCATTTTGAAGAAAAAATTAAAAATAACAATGCTTTTCCTCGCCTTTGGTTACGATATGTTGACCATGTATTTGTTGTCTCTACACCAGATAAATATCAAACAAAACATTAGAATTAATAAACACACAGTAGTGTTCAATTAATTCACGGTAGAAATTGAAAAATATAGAAAACTAACCTTCCTTGATCTCTTACTAGAACATTCTACAAATAGTCTAAATAAATTTAACATTTACAGAAAACCTACGCAGACTAAAAAGTACATAACAAATGATTCATTTCATTGCTTTTCACAAAAATATGCTGAAATGAATTCAATGATCCACAGAATGATAAGTACCCCTTTGACAGAAGATGATTACGAGGCTGAGTTTAATTACATTATGGATTGTGCAAAGCTTATGGTTTAAATGAACAAATAATACATAATCCAACAAGAAAGAAAATACAACAACAAATTAAAGATCAAAATATTACGTTACTTAGAGAACAGCTATGATCGGAACTTTCGCCAGTTAGGTGGGCAAAAATGTTATATTATCCTGCTCTTATCAACAAAATTTCCAATGTTCTCAGCCGAAACAACATAAAATTAGCCTACAAGTCTGGTCGTCCGGTAAAAATTTCCTTGAAAGCACAAAACAAAAAGCAGACCTACTTGACTAATCGGATATAATACTAGCTAGACTGCAGCGGGTGTGAAAGATTTAGAGACCACCAGCTGGATATCCAAAACAAAACGGAAAAAACAGCTTTCGCCAAACATGTATTACAATAAAATAGTGCAATAGGTAGAGGAAGGAGGAACCAAAAACAACACGGAGTTATGACTGACAACATAACATTTCGAAAAGAGGTGCAATTAAATGTTTGGGAATCACAAACAACATAACGTAGCGCTTAACGACAACTGTGGATTTGCTGACTCTTCTCTTGTCAATATTTGTAAAGCACACAGCTGATCTTTGTTTTCTTTATTTTATTTTTTTATTTCTATATTCTGTTTTTTGAAAGCTTTCTTAAGCATTTTTGTCCTTTTCCTTTTTCTTTTTTCGTTTGTATAACAATTAGAATGTAAGAACTGTCATAATTTATTTTAGTTAAGCTGTCACAGACAAAAGCTTTTATTTAATTTAATTTATTATCACAACCAACCAGTCGATTGTGATGATGGCTATATAGTCGAAAAGCGTCATGATAAAATAATTTTAATAAACAAGACAATAAGGTGTTTCATTGACTTTATATCAATTGATATAGATATAGATATAGATATAGATATAGATATAGATATAGATATAGATATAGATATAGATATAGATATAGATATAGATATAGATATAGATATAGATATAGATATAGATATAGATATAGATATAGATATAGATATAGATATAGATAGATAGAGATAGATAGATAGATTCTTTATTTTTTCTTCATAAAAATTAACAATTTGTATACTTAAGAATAAGGACATGGCAATACTGCCGTCTGCCTGAAATGACATTTCATAATATGATTTAAAAAAAAAGAAATAACAAAATGCAAAAATCTAAAGATATGATTATAAAGTATTTTTGAAGTATGTTATACAGTTTTATCAATTTTATCGTGATTTGAAACACAAAATATTACACAATTTGGTTTATATGATAAGTGACAATTTTAACGTGATTTGAAACACAAAAGAAAAAGTATAAAATGTTGTATGATCAGCACCATATAGCAATCAATAATTAAATAGATGAGGAAATTTGACATAATTTATTTAGTTAAATTGCAATAAGTGGATATTCGACTGGGATTAATGTAAGAAACTATTACGGTACGAAAGAGCATGTTGACAATAATTAAAGAGGCTCAGCCAGCCCATTGATCCATTTAAGATTTCGTAAAGATTTTGCAATGTTAAAAAACTTTCCTGAAAATGTAATCGACGAATTTCTTGAAGAATTGGACAAGCAGCAACGAAATGGTAAATATCTTCATTCACTCTTCCGTTACATAGATCACAGAGCTGAGGCAGGTCCGCTCGATGAGGCACAAAGTTTAAATTTAAAATTTCAACTCTTGTTCTAAAAACAATACCTATTACAGAGGCTGAAAATTCGTTACGAAAGTAATTAACATCCGATTGCAGTTGGTGGTTTAGGTTACTGTAAAAAGCTCTTGATGTAGATGATGATGCTCTGGAAATATTATCCAAAAACATTTTATGATCAACCTTCGCAATCACCTCAGCAAACTGAACCTGCCAATCGGCAACATTATTTTCTGATAAATCTAAAGCTATTTCGTGGCATAATGCTAGTTCTTTCCAGTCTTTGAACGGGGAAGCATTTACTCGAAGCAACTTTTTTAAAATGATTTTGTGAAGACATGATTCTCTTCTTCTCATCACTTTAGTGATGAAGTCCGCGTTTGCCTTCAAGTTTTGTATGCATATTGGGGTTAAGCCTGACTCTACATATATGGCATAGTTGGGTGTTGAGTTAGGCAAACGGAATATTCTCTTAAAAAAGTTCCTTTGCACAGTTTCAAAAGCTTCGAAGTGTGTGTATCCGAACACTTGGACACCGTATGTCATGCATGCATTAACCGTCGCGTTAAAAACTTTATATTTAGACGTTAAATCAACATTTTGGTTAGCGAAAAACTTTGGCCACATGATATTAAGTGCTAGATTAGCTTCTTTACTTTTTTCCTTGGAGTGCTTCAGAAAGCTCAAATTGTAGGTCAGAAGGACTCCCAAATATTTAAATTCCTGAACAACGTCAAGGCGTGTATTGTTTAGAGACCAGTTTTCTTCTGCTCGTCTTCTTGATTGTCTCTTTTCAAATATGACAATCTTAGTTTTTTGGTTATTAATTTGCAAGCCCCAAGACTCACAAAATGAACTTAGACGGTTTATTTGCATTTGTAGAGTGAAAGGGTTATCAGCAAGCATAACTAAATCGTCAGCGTACAATAAGACTTTGATATGAGCATTAGCAAAACTAATTCCCCCAGGAAGGAGGTCACAGACATCATCTATAAAAAGGGCAAATAATAAAGGGCTAAGAATACATCCTTGGGGAACACCTGCAGATGTTTCAAATCGATTAGAGAATGCGAGACCATCCCATACTCTTGCCTTTGTTGACGAAATAAAACTGGAATAGGTTTGGAGAAACTTTCGTGACACACCAATACAAGAAAGTTTGTATATTAAAGCCTGTCTATTGACTTTGTCAAATGCAGCTTTAAAATCAACAAAGCAAGTGTACAGTTTCTTTTTCCTATCTATAAATTGTCGGGCAATGCTTGAAATAGCAAAGACGTGATCCATAGTCGAGAAACCTGGGCGGAAACCAGCTTGGAAGATGCTCAAAAGATTATTATTCTCAATCCATTTCGTGAGTCTTTCGTTCAGAACTGCAGCAAAAATTTTCCTTATTGAATTAAGAATTGAAATACCTCTATAATTTTCCGCAGCGTTCGCATCACCTTTCTTAAAAATAGCAAAAATTACAGATTCATTAAAACTGTTGGGAACACATCCATCATTATACAATTTATTGAAGAAAGAGACGAGATAATTTTTAAAGTCGGTAGTGCTGTACTTGTAAAACTCGACTGGAATTCCGTCCAAGCCAGGAGCCTTATTATTTTTCATTTTTTGGAGCGTTACTTCCAATTCAGACAGTGAGAAACCTATATCCAGCTCGTTGACTCTAGTATAAGGCAGCGCGTAATCATAAGTATGAAGATCTTCATCAGCTGAGAGTAGAGTTTTAAAATGAGCTGCTAACGTCTCAGCTTCTAAAGTGAACTTCATACCCTGATTTCGCCCACCAAGTTCACGCACTGTATCCCAAAACAACTTTGAACTAGAGCAGTTATCCAGTTTCTTAGCCACGTTTTTTAAATAAGTGATTTTCTTATTTGAACACATTTTTTTAAAATCATTATTGACACGAAGGTAGATATTTTTGAAAAACTGGGAGTTGGTCTTTCTAAACAGCTTTAGGTAAACAAATGAAAGTTTACGGAGACTTTTACAATCCTTATCAAACCATACATTTTTCGCTTCAAAAGTATGTGTACTCTTCAGAGCAAAGGGAGCTGCGGCCTTTATAACCCGTTCTATACTCTCACACGTCTCTTCAGGCGAGTGTGTGGATTGTTGAGGCAGAGATGGGAGGTGGCGAGTAAGGAGACTTTTGAAGAGGGTTGCATTGTTCTCCGACCACTTGAGCTTATTAAAGCTTGAAGGTGTAGGTTGTTGGCTTAACTCTGTTAGCTGAATTTTGACGACTATTGGAAAATGAGCCGAATAGTTGACTAGTGCAACTTCGAAGTCCTCGATTATAATCGGCCAGTTCCCTGACACCCCAGCAAAGTCAATCACGGATTGTCCCTGCCCACTAATAAAAGTAAATTCGCCACATGCATCGCTTTTAGAAGACCCATTTAAAACGAAAAGCCCGAGGTTAGGTTAGGTTAAAGTGGCTGTTGATTGAGAAGACCAACACACTTAGTCCAGAAGAGGACCGTTGTGATACCACGAGTTTGGGGTATTTCCCCCTAATAACTCAGAACCAGTTTGTGCTTCTAATGAATTTTAAAAGAGAGTTAGTGTCCACGTTAGTCAGATCACTAATATCGTTGAAGAAGTATGCTCCCAGATGGAGTTTCCTTTTGCGAGCTAGTGCAGGGCATGTACAAAGAAGATGGTTAATTGTCTCTTCCTCCTCTTCGTCCATACAACTTCTGCAAAAGTCGTTTGCGAACACGCCAAGTCTCATTGCGTGTCTACCTATGAGGCAGTGTCCTGTGATGACACCTATAAAGGAGCTAATGTGCCGTCTGCTCAGAGAGATCAAAGTCTTAGAGCGTTTTGAATCCAGCTTTGGCCAAATTCGTTTTGTCGCTAGACATGTGTTGCCACTTGTCCACCTAAGATTTGTTCTTTCCATAGCTTCCTGCCTTAGCAAAAGTTTACATGTAGCGATGGGAATACCTAGGTAACTGTGTTCAGTTACTAAAGGTAGTGTTGTTCCTTTTTTGGCAAGTTCGTCGGCCTTACAGTTCCCTGGAATATCTCTGTGCCCTGGCACCCAACAAAGGTGAATGTTAAACTGTTCCGTCATCTCGCTAAGAGATGATCGACAGTCGAGAGCTGTTTTAGAGTTATAGGAGATGGAATCCAGGGACCTCAGCGCGGCTTGACTATCAGAGAAAATGATGATATCCTTAGAAGATATCACGTTTTCTTTAAGCCAAGATAAAACCTCCTTGATTGCCATTAATTCCGCCTGGAACACGCTACAATGGTTTGGTAGACGGAAGGAGAGACTAAGATTTAGTCTATTAGAGTAAACACCTCCTCCCACCCCATCATTTGTTTTCGACCCATCGGTAAAAAACTGAATTTGATCGTCGTCCTGTAAGGCATTTTCCTCCCAGAGTGATCTAGAGGGTATGCTTACCTGGAAGTTTTTAGCCCGAAAACTTCCAAAAATTCCGTTAGAATCCGCCCGTTGCGGTTATAAATTTCATCTTTCGAACGTCTACTCTCAGTCAGTGCAACTCGCGATCGTAACATATTAACCGAAGAATTTTGATATCCACCAATCCTAGCATTTAAATCACCGACGATCAATACATTTTCAAGAGAAGTGTTATTCATGAAATCAACTAGTTCATCGAAATCGTTTCGCCAATTATTGCAATTTAAATAAATAGGTATAATATAATAGTTTAAATTGTTGCTAAACATATGAAAAATTATTTTTGATTCAATAATTTTAAAATTAAACTAGATATAGATATAGATATAGATATAGATATAGATATAGATATAGATATAGATATAGATATAGATATAGATATAGATATAGATATAGATATAGATATAGATATAGATATAGATATAGATATAGATATAGATATAGATATAGATATAGATATAGATATAGATATAGATATAGATATAGATATAGATATAGATATAGATATAGATATAGATATAGATATAGATATAGATATAGATATAGATATAGATATAGATATAGATATAGATATAGATATAGATATAGATATAGATATAGATATAGATATAGATATAGATATAGATATAGATATAGATATAGATATAGATATAGATATAGATATAGATATAGATATAGATATAGATATAGATATAGATATAGATATAGATATAGATATAGATATAGATATAGATATAGATATAGATATAGATATAGATATAGATATAGATATAGATATAGATATAGATATAGATATAGATATAGATATAGATATAGATATAGATATAGATATAGATATAGATATAGTTATAGATATAGATATAGATATAGATATAGATATAGATATAGATATAGATATAGATATAGATATAGATATAGATATAGATATAGATATAGATATAGATATAGATATAGATATAGATATAGATATAGATATAGATATAGATATAGATATAGATATAGATATAGATATAGATATAGATATAGATATAGATATAGATATAGATATAGATATAGATATAGATATAGATATAGATATAGATATAGATATAGATATAGATATAGATATAGATATAGATATAGATATAGATATAGATATAGATATAGATATAGATATAGATATAGATATAGATATAGATATAGATATAGATATAGATATAGATATAGATATAGATATAGATATAGATATAGATATAGATATAGATATAGATATAGATATAGATATAGATATAGATATAGATATAGATATAGATATAGATATAGATATAGATATAGATATAGATATAGATATAGATATAGATATAGATATAGATATAGATATAGATATAGATATAGATATAGATATAGATATAGATATAGATATAGATATAGATATAGATATAGATATAGATATAGATATAGATATAGATATAGATATAGATATAGATATAGATATAGATATAGATATAGATATAGATATAGATATAGATATAGATATAGATATAGATATAGATATAGATATAGATATAGATATAGATATAGATATAGATATAGATATAGATATAGATATAGATATAGATATAGATATAGATATAGATATAGATATAGATATAGATATAGATATAGATATAGATATAGATATAGATATAGATATAGATATAGATATAGATATAGATATAGATATAGATATAGATATAGATATAGATATAGATATAGATATAGATATAGATATAGATATAGATATAGATATAGATATAGATATAGATATAGATATAGATATAGATATAGATATAGATATAGATATAGATATAGATATAGATATAGATATAGATATAGATATAGATATAGATATAGATATAGATATAGATATAGATATAGATATAGATATAGATATAGATATAGATATAGATATAGATATAGATATAGATATAGATATAGATATAGATATAGATATAGATATAGATATAGATATAGATATAGATATAGATATAGATATAGATATAGATATAGATATAGATATAGATATAGATATAGATATAGATATAGATATAGATATAGATATAGATATAGATATAGATATAGATATAGATATAGATATAGATATAGATATAGATATAGATATAGATATAGATATAGATATAGATATAGATATAGATATAGATATAGATATAGATATAGATATAGATATAGATATAGATATAGATATAGATATAGATATAGATATAGATATAGATATAGATATAGATATAGATATAGATATAGATATAGATATAGATATAGATATAGATATAGATATAGATATAGATATAGATATAGATATAGATATAGATATAGATATAGATATAGATATAGATATAGATATAGATATAGATATAGATATAGATATAGATATAGATATAGATATAGATATAGATATAGATATAGATATAGATATAGATATAGATATAGATATAGATATAGATATAGATATAGATATAGATATAGATATAGATATAGATATAGATATAGATATAGATATAGATATAGATATAGATATAGATATAGATATAGATATAGATATAGATATAGATATAGATATAGATATAGATATAGATATAGATATAGATATAGATATAGATATAGATATAGATATAGATATAGATATAGATATAGATATAGATATAGATATAGATATAGATATAGATATAGATATAGATATAGATATAGATATAGATATAGATATAGATATAGATATAGATATAGATATAGATATAGATATAGATATAGATATAGATATAGATATAGATATAGATATAGATATAGATATAGATATAGATATAGATATAGATATAGATATAGATATAGATATAGATATAGATATAGATATAGATATAGATATAGATATAGATATAGATATAGATATAGATATAGATATAGATATAGATATAGATATAGATATAGATATAGATATAGATATAGATATAGATATAGATATAGATATAGATATAGATATAGATATAGATATAGATATAGATATAGATATAGATATAGATATAGATATAGATATAGATATAGATATAGATATAGATATAGATATAGATATAGATATAGATATAGATATAGATATAGATATAGATATAGATATAGATATAGATATAGATATAGATATAGATATAGATATAGATATAGATATAGATATAGATATAGATATAGATATAGATATAGATATAGATATAGATATAGATATAGATATAGATATAGATATAGATATAGATATAGATATAGATATAGATATAGATATAGATATAGATATAGATATAGATATAGATATAGATATAGATATAGATATAGATATAGATATAGATATAGATATAGATATAGATATAGATATAGATATAGATATAGATATAGATATAGATATAGATATAGATATAGATATAGATATAGATATAGATATAGATATAGATATAGATATAGATATAGATATAGATATAGATATAGATATAGATATAGATATAGATATAGATATAGATATAGATATAGATATAGATATAGATATAGATATAGATATAGATATAGATATAGATATAGATATAGATATAGATATAGATATAGATATAGATATAGATATAGATATAGATATAGATATAGATATAGATATAGATATAGATATAGATATAGATATAGATATAGATATAGATATAGATATAGATATAGATATAGATATAGATATAGATATAGATATAGATATAGATATAGATATAGATATAGATATAGATATAGATATAGATATAGATATAGATATAGATATAGATATAGATATAGATATAGATATAGATATAGATATAGATATAGATATAGATATAGATATAGATATAGATATAGATATAGATATAGATATAGATATAGATATAGATATAGATATAGATATAGATATAGATATAGATATAGATATAGATATAGATATAGATATAGATATAGATATAGATATAGATATAGATATAGATATAGATATAGATATAGATATAGATATAGATATAGATATAGATATAGATATAGATATAGATATAGATATAGATATAGATATAGATATAGATATAGATATAGATATAGATATAGATATAGATATAGATATAGATATAGATATAGATATAGATATAGATATAGATATAGATATAGATATAGATATAGATATAGATATAGATATAGATATAGATATAGATATAGATATAGATATAGATATAGATATAGATATAGATATAGATATAGATATAGATATAGATATAGATATAGATATAGATATAGATATAGATATAGATATAGATATAGATATAGATATAGATATAGATATAGATATAGATATAGATATAGATATAGATATAGATATAGATATAGATATAGATATAGATATAGATATAGATATAGATATAGATATAGATATAGATATAGATATAGATATAGATATAGATATAGATATAGATATAGATATAGATATAGATATAGATATAGATATAGATATAGATATAGATATAGATATAGATATAGATATAGATATAGATATAGATATAGATATAGATATAGATATAGATATAGATATAGATATAGATATAGATATAGATATAGATATAGATATAGATATAGATATAGATATAGATATAGATATAGATATAGATATAGATATAGATATAGATATAGATATAGATATAGATATAGATATAGATATAGATATAGATATAGATATAGATATAGATATAGATATAGATATAGATATAGATATAGATATAGATATAGATATAGATATAGATATAGATATAGATATAGATATAGATATAGATATAGATATAGATATAGATATAGATATAGATATAGATATAGATATAGATATAGATATAGATATAGATATAGATATAGATATAGATATAGATATAGATATAGATATAGATATAGATATAGATATAGATATAGATATAGATATAGATATAGATATAGATATAGATATAGATATAGATATAGATATAGATATAGATATAGATATAGATATAGATATAGATATAGATATAGATATAGATATAGATATAGATATAGATATAGATATAGATATAGATATAGATATAGATATAGATATAGATATAGATATAGATATAGATATAGATATAGATATAGATATAGATATAGATATAGATATAGATATAGATATAGATATAGATATAGATATAGATATAGATATAGATATAGATATAGATATAGATATAGATATAGATATAGATATAGATATAGATATAGATATAGATATAGATATAGATATAGATATAGATATAGATATAGATATAGATATAGATATAGATATAGATATAGATATAGATATAGATATAGATATAGATATAGATATAGATATAGATATAGATATAGATATAGATATAGATATAGATATAGATATAGATATAGATATAGATATAGATATAGATATAGATATAGATATAGATATAGATATAGATATAGATATAGATATAGATATAGATATAGATATAGATATAGATATAGATATAGATATAGATATAGATATAGATATAGATATAGATATAGATATAGATATAGATATAGATATAGATATAGATATAGATATAGATATAGATATAGATATAGATATAGATATAGATATAGATATAGATATAGATATAGATATAGATATAGATATAGATATAGATATAGATATAGATATAGATATAGATATAGATATAGATATAGATATAGATATAGATATAGATATAGATATAGATATAGATATAGATATAGATATAGATATAGATATAGATATAGATATAGATATAGATATAGATATAGATATAGATATAGATATAGATATAGATATAGATATAGATATAGATATAGATATAGATATAGATATAGATATAGATATAGATATAGATATAGATATAGATATAGATATAGATATAGATATAGATATAGATATAGATATAGATATATATATATAGATATAGATATAGATATAGATATAGATATAGATATAGATATAGATATAGATATAGATATAGATATAGATATAGATATAGATATAGATATAGATATGATAGATATAGATATAGATATAGATATAGATATAGATATAGATATAGATATAGATATAGATATAGATATAGATATAGATATAGATATAGATATAGATATAGATATAGATATAGATATAGATATAGATATAGATATAGATATAGATATAGATATAGATATAGATATAGATATAGATATAGATATAGATATAGATATAGATATAGATATAGATATAGATATAGATATAGATATAGATATAGATATAGATATAGATATAGATATAGATATAGATATAGATATAGATATAGATATAGATATAGATATAGATATAGATATAGATATAGATATAGATATAGATATAGATATAGATATAGATATAGATATAGATATAGATATAGATATAGATATAGATATAGATATAGATATAGATATAGATATAGATATAGATATAGATATAGATATAGATATAGATATAGATATAGATATAGATATAGATATAGATATAGATATAGATATAGATATAGATATAGATATAGATATAGATATAGATATAGATATAGATATAGATATAGATATAGATATAGATATAGATATAGATATAGATATAGATATAGATATAGATATAGATATAGATATAGATATAGATATAGATATAGATATAGATATAGATATAGATATAGATATAGATATAGATATAGATATAGATATAGATATAGATATAGATATAGATATAGATATAGATATAGATATAGATATAGATATAGATATAGATATAGATATAGATATAGATATAGATATAGATATAGATATAGATATAGATATAGATATAGATATAGATATAGATATAGATATAGATATAGATATAGATATAGATATAGATATAGATATAGATATAGATATAGATATAGATATAGATATAGATATAGATATAGATATAGATATAGATATAGATATAGATATAGATATAGATATAGATATAGATATAGATATAGATATAGATATAGATATAGATATAGATATAGATATAGATATAGATATAGATATAGATATAGATATAGATATAGATATAGATATAGATATAGATATAGATATAGATATAGATATAGATATAGATATAGATATAGATATAGATATAGATATAGATATAGATATAGATATAGATATAGATATAGATATAGATATAGATATAGATATAGATATAGATATAGATATAGATATAGATATAGATATAGATATAGATATAGATATAGATATAGATATAGATATAGATATAGATATAGATATAGATATAGATATAGATATAGATATAGATATAGATATAGATATAGATATAGATATAGATATAGATATAGATATAGATATAGATATAGATATAGATATAGATATAGATATAGATATAGATATAGATATAGATATAGATATAGATATAGATATAGATATAGATATAGATATAGATATAGATATAGATATAGATATAGATATAGATATAGATATAGATATAGATATAGATATAGATATAGATATAGATATAGATATAGATATAGATATAGATATAGATATAGATATAGATATAGATATAGATATAGATATAGATATAGATATAGATATAGATATAGATATAGATATAGATATAGATATAGATATAGATATAGATATAGATATAGATATAGATATAGATATAGATATAGATATAGATATAGATATAGATATAGATATAGATATAGATATAGATATAGATATAGATATAGATATAGATATAGATATAGATATAGATATAGATATAGATATAGATATAGATATAGATATAGATATAGATATAGATATAGATATAGATATAGATATAGATATAGATATAGATATAGATATAGATATAGATATAGATATAGATATAGATATAGATATAGATATAGATATAGATATAGATATAGATATAGATATAGATATAGATATAGATATAGATATAGATATAGATATAGATATAGATATAGATATAGATATAGATATAGATATAGATATAGATATAGATATAGATATAGATATAGATATAGATATAGATATAGATATAGATATAGATATAGATATAGATATAGATATAGATATAGATATAGATATAGATATAGATATAGATATAGATATAGATATAGATATAGATATAGATATAGATATAGATATAGATATAGATATAGATATAGATATAGATATAGATATAGATATAGATATAGATATAGATATAGATATAGATATAGATATAGATATAGATATAGATATAGATATAGATATAGATATAGATATAGATATAGATATAGATATAGATATAGATATAGATATAGATATAGATATAGATATAGATATAGATATAGATATAGATATAGATATAGATATAGATATAGATATAGATATAGATATAGATATAGATATAGATATAGATATAGATATAGATATAGATATAGATATAGATATAGATATAGATATAGATATAGATATAGATATAGATATAGATATAGATATAGATATAGATATAGATATAGATATAGATATAGATATAGATATAGATATAGATATAGATATAGATATAGATATAGATATAGATATAGATATAGATATAGATATAGATATAGATATAGATATAGATATAGATATAGATATAGATATAGATATAGATATAGATATAGATATAGATATAGATATAGATATAGATATAGATATAGATATAGATATAGATATAGATATAGATATAGATATAGATATAGATATAGATATAGATATAGATATAGATATAGATATAGATATAGATATAGATATAGATATAGATATAGATATAGATATAGATATAGATATAGATATAGATATAGATATAGATATAGATATAGATATAGATATAGATATAGATATAGATATAGATATAGATATAGATATAGATATAGATATAGATATAGATATAGATATAGATATAGATATAGATATAGATATAGATATAGATATAGATATAGATATAGATATAGATATAGATATAGATATAGATATAGATATAGATATAGATATAGATATAGATATAGATATAGATATAGATATAGATATAGATATAGATATAGATATAGATATAGATATAGATATAGATATAGATATAGATATAGATATAGATATAGATATAGATATAGATATAGATATAGATATAGATATAGATATAGATATAGATATAGATATAGATATAGATATAGATATAGATATAGATATAGATATAGATATAGATATAGATATAG